>CM060374.1:37979785-38572285 GCA_030545235.1 Helianthus tuberosus
AAAATATTTTATATTTTTAACTAAGTATCTTACTTATATTATTTTCTCAAAAATTAATATAAGTATCTCGTGTTTTGCACTTTGCAGCCAAATTATGTATCTTGTGTGTTGTATGTGTATTTTTGTGTTTATACTTCTCATGAGTATTTAGTGTATTTTTAAGTCTTAATACACTAGCACGTATAACACATACTATATACACTTAGCACAAATGTTGGTGATCAAATAATATATATTTTTCTCTCAAAAATATATATACTTAATATCCATTTTTATTCTTAAAGAAATCCTCATTTCTTATCACCAAAAATTATGGAAACCTTGGTAATACTTTTAAATACATTTTTAGGGAATAAGTTTCTCAAAAACTTATATTTTTCTAAGTGTCAAAATTTATAAAATTTTTGACAGAGTTTCCCCTAAAAATAGAGGTTTCCCATGTTTTCAAAACATGTGTTTATTTTCTTTTAATTCATCAACAATCTCAACAACACAATCTTTATTTATCAAACTTGTCAAAACAAGCATATACCACAACTTATGAACTTGAGAGTTTGTAAAAGTATGTAGTAACTTACTAGCACATTTCGTAAGTCTTGTTACCTTTAAAAATAAGTTTAGTTTCTTAAAAACTTTATTTTTAAAGAACTTGGAGTTTTACAACTTCTAGTCAAGTTTTACAAAAATATTTCTTCGTCAAATTTTCTTGTCGCACAAGTGTTTACACACTTGTTTATTCACTAAAATGCTTTTAGTTTGTGTAAGATCCGGTTTTTAAACAAGACTTGTATCTTTTACTTGGTTCTTCCGAAAAACCACTTGTAGATCTTTAGATCTACATGTTTAGAGTCTTATTTTACAAGAAAAATTACTTTTACTCAAGTTCATGTTTCATGAGTGGAAGGGTTCATCATCTTATAACTTTTACACTTAACATATCACTAGTTCATATTCCATGAACATGATCTAGCATGTTTAGATCACGATCCGTTCCACTACTAGCAACTAACAACATCAAATATTCTCAACAAAGCAAGATTTACAAGATTTACACCATTAGTTTCTTTTTATCCATCTAGTTCATCATTCTTTTAAGACTTCTAGTTTTGATCTTGTGTGTTCTTGATTTTTAACCGTTAAATCATCTATTAACCACCAAAAACATGAACAAGATGAAGATTTGAAGCACTTACTACTAGCACAAGGCTAGGAAAGTTCAAGAGTGCAAATGAGGTGGATAAAAGTAAATGGTGAAGGTCCTTCAAGATCCGCTTGCACCGAGCTTCGTTAGTAACCTTCTTACACCTTCTAGTAGCCTTAGAATGGAAGGAAGTTGAATGAAAAAGGGTGGTGGTATGGTGATGGATGGAGCCGTGAACTCTAGAGAGGAGAAGGGGGGGTTTGCTTTGTTTGAATGGTTGAGAAGATAATGAGCTAGGACTTGTGGTTTATGTAAGTGTTCTTCCAACATGTGCTTACCCAATGGTCCCTATGTCTTCAAGATATCCAACCATATCAACTAAACAAATAAATAAAATCATGGGGGTGTACCACATGTTCAAATCCGGTTGGGGGGGGGGGGTTGGCTTAGTTTGATTTCAATTGGAAATTACAAACTCTAGTTACATGTTAAGTGTTATATTTAGTGTTAAGTGTGTCATATAATATAAAGGGTGTTAGGGTATTCGGGGACCCTAACTAGCTCAGAAAAATAAAAACAATGCTTCTAGCATTATCTTGGTGTTCCGGGTATTCCGGTTGTTCGGTTAGATACTGATTCGTTAAAGTGCTAAATTACACTTTTTAGTATCTTTTAAGTACCTTTTTGTATCCCTTTCAATTCCCAACACTTGGCGAAATATTCTGACTGAAAAATTATATTTTCTGCATAATATTCGTGTGCTAAAAGCTGAATTATTTCTGAATTACACAAAATTCTGCACTTAAAGTGCGTTTCGGGTGCTTTTTAGTGCTTATTTTTGCTTCCGGAGAGTATATATATTAAACCCTTGTATATATTCTTGGGTTTTAATGTATTCTTGTTGTTGGACCTACACCTAGGTTCCAATTTAATTGTCTGACTGCTTTCTGCAGTTCTGTTGACACAGCGTGTCTTACTGGTGAGTTTACTTAGTATTTCTGACGCAACGCTCTCCTTTATGCATAAAGCAATATTTTGTAGTATACAACGTGCATGAATTCACTTGTTTAGTATGTGTTCAGACATTGCTGACAATTAAGCACATAATTGCAGTCATTAAATAATGATTAAAGTGTACGGAAATTATCGGTTTGGTGCCAGTTGTCACAAAGACTTTCCTGGGTGGAAGTGGCGATTTGAGCATCACATTCAGGTTAAAGATGCGAAAATTTGGAGAAGCATTATTTGTGGTCCAAGAGAAATCATGTACGAAAAGGAATATGCACCAGGAATTAAGTGAAAAAAGCCTCCAGTAGACTACACGGATGATGATTTTGCAATAGTTGAAGAGGATGAAAAGGCTCTTTCTTACTTGACGATAGCTTTGGGTCCTGACATTGCTATTGGGTTTCGAATGTGCAAATCTGCTAAGGAACTAGGGGAGTCCTTACTTGACTTGTATGAAGGAAATGAAGATATGAAAGAAAGTAGAAGGAACTTGTTGAGCCAAAATTTCAACAACTTTAACCATATCTATCAAGAGACAGTTGAAAATAAGGTTCAGAGATTTGTTAAGCTAGTCACTCAAATGACCATGGCTGAATTGCCACTTTCGAATGCCTCAGAAAACAGACAACTTCTGAATGCCCTACCAAAGAGCTGGGATCATCATGTAGCCATGATCAAGAAAACAAAAGATCTTGCTCGATGTAGTATGTCTGAAATGATTTCTCATATCAAGGCTTGTGAGTTGGACGAGAAACAGAGGGAAACTAATCACAAAAATATTCTGATGGCTGCCGGTTTCACCACAACACCCTCTACTTCCAACAACAACGTTGCTCTCATGTCACAAGCTGGATTTCAAATGTTCAGAAGCTCGACGTCTGCTAAAGCCGCACCAGAGTCCACACAAGCAAATGTCTTCTACTCTGCTACCCTAGCACCACCAGTCACATCATCTTCAAATACTACTCCCGCTGCTTCTTCAAATACCACTGCTCTCAAGAACGAGTTCATTGCTTTCTTCTCACAACAAACCAATGAGAACCTTGAAATCGCAGCTTCTGTGATAAACTGTTTAAATGCTTTTGTTGCAGGTCAACTAGATCCTCTAAACTTTTCTATGGATGACTTAGATCAAATGCATCCAGATGATGTGGGGGAAATGGACATCACATGGCAAATGGCTATGGCAACGTTTAGGGCAAAAACCTTTGTGAAAAGAACTGGAAGAAACAGATGGGCAAATCAAACACTTTATAGACCTAACAAGTTGGGAATTGACAAGTCCAAGATTTGCTGCTACAACTTTCATGAACTAGGACATGTGTAACGAAACTGCACAAGCCTCGGGTCAACAGGAATCAAGCGCCAGGCCAACCAGCTCCACCTGCTGCACGGAACAATGAAAGAACGATTACTACAACTAACACCACCACTACTGCCTCAAGTGGAAGTGCTCGCAACTCAGCTATGGTGGTGCAGCAAGATGCTTCTTTTGACTGGAGCACAGAGATTCAACAGCTTAACCTTTCAGCTCCTGAGAATCAGACACCTTCAATTCAGACACCTCCCGACAACCTAGCATTCATGACTCAGGTTCTTTCAGCTCCTGTTTGTGGACTTACTGAAGAAGAGGTAAATTTTTATTTATGTACTCCTGAATGTAGAGTTAGGGTAGCAGCCTATCGCTTACACAACTCAGAATTGATCTCAGATCTTCAAGACACAAAAAGGCATAACTCTTATCTAACTAAAAATGAAAGATTATATAAAGAAAAGATTGAAGCTCAACGTAACAATATTTCTAAGCTTAAAGAAGATCTAAGTATCAAAAGTTGTCACCTTAGGGATGCCAAAGAAACTATAGATGCCTTGACCAAGGAACTGGAAGAAATCAAACAAAAGTATCAAATTAATGAAGTGAATATTAAGAAATATGAAACTTCCAGCAAATTGGTCAAAGATTTATGTGACATTCAATTAAAGTACAAAGAAAAGAAAGGGTGTGGTTTAGGTTACAATAATGTGCCTCCTCCATTCAATCACAACTACACCTATTTACCATTAACCGTGGAGGAATTAGTAAATGCTGATACTATGACTTACGGTCCAAAAACTGATAAGACATCGATCAACAGTAAATTTGTTGAAAAACGAACAAATCAGCTAATCACCTTTATTTCTCCATCTGTGAATGATACTAATGCTTCGTCTTCCATTGCAGATGAAGTAAAAGTTGAAGAAGTAGTTGGGAATGAAAAGCATCAAAGTCTGATTCTTCTAATAATTTAATAAATGAACTAAATCCAAACTCTCGTTTGATGCATGACATTTTTAATTCATTTTTTGGTACAATGTCGTCTTTTGGGCCTGATGTTTTGGGCAAAACTGTGGATACTTGTGATGATCATTTAGATATTGTGCATGGTGATGGTTGTTTTTCAGTTGTTGATGATTGTGATGCTTCTAGTTTTACAGCTACTAAAGTGTGTCAACAGATGTCCTTAATGATGCATTCAGTGGGACCACTGAAACTCTTTCTCAAGAAGATCAAAAGTGTTCTGATTTTTCTTCTGAATCTGTCTCAATAGAAGTTCCTAATGATGTATCTATTGGGACCACTGAAACACATTCTCGAAAGGATCAGTAGACTTCTTTGAAAACCGAAGCTGCTAGTGAACCATTTTTGAACACACATGATTCATGTGTTGATGAAACTTCTAAATCATTTGAAACTAAAACTGAACATGATTTTGAAAAGGAAAAGGTGGTCATGTCAAATATTAAATCACAAGAAAATTTTCCTAAAAAGAAATTAAATTGAATCGTCTGCTGAAAATAAACTCTAAAATGATATAAAAGACGATGATCATCATAGGTCTAAATCTCATACATGTGCTAGTTCTGATCAACAGGTACCTAAGAGCTTAAAAAAGACACATGGAAAACAAGCAAAGAAAACTAAACAAGCTCACTCTTTCAAACCCAACAGAATAGCTTCTGCTACCAAGTATCAGAATTTCCACACGTTGAAACGACAAACATGTTTCAACTGTGGAATTGCTGGACACATTGCTAGAAACTGTGTTCATCTCCCAAGTGTGCAACAAAAGAGCAAAAGTGCACAAAATCAGAAGGTCAAGCAGAATCGACAACGTTATTCAGAGTCTGTGACGACTGCAAAGTCTGAGACAATGAAAAATAACTCACGCAAAGCTAAACTTTCTGATCAAGATTGGAATGCAGCTAAATGAAGAAACCAAAATCGACAAATGGTTTTTAAAGCAATTCAAATAAAGCTTTTGGTAAAAATGATTATAAATAGTCACATAAGCATTGGAAACCTAAAGTTAATGCTGCTCAATCTTCTACATCTCAACCGAAATCTGCCAATAATTAATCTTCAAAGTTTTTAAATAAAGAAAACTCAGTTTGGCAGAAAGTGTCTTATATCGATGCTCAAGGAAAACCCAGGTCTACTATGGGCTGGGTTCCTAAATCTAACTAATCCCACTACTCGTGCAGGAACAGCTGTGGAGGACTATCGTGCGACTTTGGTACATGGATAGTGGTTGTTCCAGGCACATGACAGGAGACTTGTCCCAACTCGTTAATGTTAAAGAATTTGATGGAGGATATGTCTCATTTGCGGGAGGAGAATCTGGCAGAATCACCTTAAAAGTAACAGTACAAAATGGAGTACTAAGCTTCGAGAATGTGAACTAAGTTCCTGAACTGAAACACAATCTGTTGAGCATCTCACAGATTTGTGATAAAGGAAACACGGTTCATTTTACGAAGAAGGGATGTTATGTATTAAAACCGGAAATCGTATTAAAACCGGAAATCGTGATACATGAAGATTAGTTTTTAATGACAGCTGAACAAAGAGGAAATGCATATGCCATTGACATGAACAAGAAGCCTTGTGAGGAGATTACTTGCCTCTTCTCAAAAATTTCAGAACATGACGGTCTTTTGTGGCATCGTTGCCTTAGACACGTAAACATGAAAATTTTGAATCGACTTGCCAAAGGTCAAATGGTCCACGATCTACCAATTAAGGATTTCATGTTAGTAGAGAAATGCGTTGCTTGTGCGAAAGGGAAGGCACATCGAAAGCCGCATAAAATCAAGTCAATGCCATCGACCAAAGTTGTGCTTGAGTTACTTCACATGGATCTCTTCGGTCCGGTAAATGTACTGAGCATTGGCAAAAAGTCATACTGTCTCATGATAGTTGATGACTATTCACGATACACTTGGGTATTCGATCTGATAAACAGTTTATTACTCTGGCTAAAAATCAAGCAAGCACAAAAGTCAAGGCTATTCGATCTGATAATGGGACAGAGTTCAAGAATATCACCTTAGATACATTCTGCGCTGAAAACGGAATTGATAGACGGTATAGTGCACCACAAACTTCGCAACAGAATGGAGTGGCTGAGAGAAGAAATCGCACTCTTATTGAGGTTGCACGAACTATGCTGGCCGACTTAAAGCTTCCTAGTTTCTTTTGGGCTGAGGCAGTTAGCACAGCTTGTTACGTCCAGAATCACGCTTTAGTAAATAAACGTCATATGAAAGCTCCTTATGAGATTCTGGAAGGACGTAAACCCTCAGTGTCACACTTTCGCATCTTTGGTTGTCCATGTGTATTATTGCTTTTGGACGCCAATGGAAAGTTTGAGGCCAATGGGGGCTAGTGTTTCTTCATTGGATACGCTAAAGGTTCATCCTATAGAGTATACAATAAAGTAACAAAAAAGGCCGTCGAGTCGTGCCACATTGAATGGCTTGAAGAGAATGCCACGGATGCTTGAGTTGGTCCAGATTGATTATACGATTACGCAGATTTGTTTAAATCCTTTAACATTCTGTCTGGTGCCTACAGATGCAGGTGTTTCAACTCTACACCAACCGTTACCATATGGTGATACTAAAGAAGATGAACGAGCTGAAGGGAGCTCAAGAGCGCATACCATAGATCCGCCAGAAATGTTTTTCTCTGAGCACCCTCCGTCTCAACAGACGTCCCAAAAAGTGCCGATAACTCCCACTCATGTTCAAACCCCTGAAGTGCATCACCAGGTGGTGTAATTTCTAATGGTTCAGAATATACACTGTTTCCTGACCTAATTCCTGAAGACTGTACAGTTACTACTCTTGTAGTTAACAGTACTCCAGCACCTAATGAGGAGGAGACGAGCAACACTAATGCTAATAGTTTGAACACCTCAACTAAAGGCGTGAGCGTACCTGATGTGGAAATTCCAACAAGTGTTCAACGGAATCATCCAATAGAAAATGTCATTAGTCCTGTCAATGCCAGGATTTTAACCAGAAGCCAATCAGGGACTATCAATACATGTTTATATTCTTGCAAGATTTCTCAAATAGAACCTAAAACTATTAATGTAGCTTTGCAGGAACCAGGCTGGTTGGATGCTATGCACGAAGAGCTAAACCAGTTTGAAAAGCTGGGAGTATGGAAGCTTGTTGAGTTACCGAAAGGAAAACGTACTCTTGGTACTCAGTGGATGTACAGAAATAAGCAAGATTCTACTAGAGTTATTGTATGGAATAAAGCAAGATTAGTAGTCCAAGGATTCAAGCAGATAGAGGGTCTGGACTATGATGAAGTTTATGCCCCGGTTGCTCGACTTGAAGCCATCCAGATCTTCTTAGGTTACGCTTCCTACATGGGGTTCATTGTGTGACAACTGTGCTCTGTAGACACTGTGCAATGTAAAACAATATCAAATATCAATTAACCGATGTGTTTTGGTCTCAATATTTGTGTATTTGTGTTTGACAATTTCACGTTTTGATTCTAGTTCGATTTCAAGCTTTAAATCGCTTTCTAGAAAGTAATACGCAAACTATTACGTAAACCTAATCAGTTTAACACAACAAACACTCTGGAATAGTTACATATGTTTAACATACCTTAAATAACCTTTACATAACTTAGAAATAAGTTTTGAAGGGTTTGGTGTGTCAAAAACAAGTTTATTCGCTCGCAGGGACTATTTACGATAAACTGCAAAAGTCTGCCTATTCGTATAGCAACGTACACTCTAGAACATGATCATAAGCTAAACATACCCTAAATATCCTTTACATAGCTTATAAATAAGTTTTGAGGGGTTTGGTATGCGAAAATACGCTTATTTGATCATAGGGACTAAAAGCGTCAAAACTGCGAAAGTATGCATTTACGTTCATATCTTGCATTCTTACCATATCCGGACATCCAAAAAATTATGTAATCACTAGAATTTTATATTTTAGTGATAGGAAGGCAAAAATACCAATCGTTTCACAATTTGGGCCGTTTACGCGTTCGTTACGATTTCGTCGTAATTAACCGAAAACCGTAACCGTACGACCAAACGAACCGACATCAGTGCCATTTTTGAGCATAATTCAAGTTAAATATACTTTAACTTCATTATGGAGCTTGAAAATGAGCTTGACGGGTGTTAGAAGTGCCAAAATACGACGAAAGTAAGTGCAGGGACTAAACTGTAAATAAATGAAACTTGCTGGTCTACAAGGTCCATACGGACCATATGCTTAGGACCTTACGGTCCGTAAGCTGTTTCCAGCACCACATAATTCAGAAACTTCTAATTTAGCTGCTGTCTTGGTTTTAATCCCTGGTTTCTTTAATTGGTGGGCTGGTTTGTGTGATCCTCAAGTCCTCCAATCAAAGCCTAACAAGTGTGTGGTCTTGATTCTTCCTTGATCAACACACAATCCACATGGCATGATCAAATTAATCTAAGATTCCTATAAATAGCAAGGTTCTCATGCTTCATTCTTTGCTCATTTCCTTCAAATCTGATCTATTGCTCTGATCGAGGCTACCACATTAAGGGGCTGTTTGGTAGCCTCTTAATGACCATTCAGATGCTACCTCTTAATGGTTTAAAACTTTTGAATGAATAAGAGGTAACCTCAAGTCTGAATGGTTAAGAGGTAACCTCTGAATGGTAAATCATCACATGTCACATTCTTCTACCTTCTCATTGGTAAAATTCTTAATGGTTCCATTAAGAGGTAGCCTCTTAATGACCATTCAGAGGCTACCAAACAGCCCCTAAGTTGGAGGCTTCATACTTGAGCATTCTAGTTCAATTTTTCAGCCAAGAACACTTGTAAGTGTTCTTTCATGCTTGTTCATTTATTTCAAGCATGAAAGTCAAACAGTGTTTGACTTTCAGGTTTGACCATGATTTAGTCAAATCAAAGTTCGTTTGAACTTTGCAACGTGAGCGTAATCACGATGGTTATAGTCCCCTGTGACTATACCTACTGATTACCACGTTGATTAGTCGAAGTGACGAGTCAAAGTTTCGGTCAAAATGCACGATTATGTGCATTTTGCGACGAAACTATTTTCGGGTATCAAAACACTTTGTTTTGATATCAAATCAGTTTTCTAACTTAGTTAAACATGTTTAACTCGTCACTTTTAGTTTAGTGCTTGTTTAGGGTCGTAAGTCAAGCGGTCTAAACATCCGTTTAGACTTTCGAACCCGACCCGTTTGGTCGATCATTAGGATCCGACCAAACATATTTTGTGACCATAGTTGTATAGGGAATAACCTTCCGAGGTTATACTTTATGGTCACTTAGTTTAATTAGTTGTATGATAGGTAGTTTATATGCCTTAGGAAAATGACAAAAATACCCTTTTCATGCATAATTTGAATTTAATCCTATATAACTAAATTTTTGACACTTAAACTGATTATGCAATATTGTTAAACATGTTAGGGCATATAGTACTTGTCATAGGACTAGTTAGGCTATTCATTTACGCTTTTGCGCAAAATGACGCGTTAAAGTAGCATAGACTACCTTAACGAGTCATAACGGGTCATAAGCACTTAGGATAGGTATCAAATCAGAATGTAGGCTTGTATTAACCATATCATATGATTTCCAACACTCATTTGGTTTACGAGACCTCATTCTACCCGATCTCTCGGTTTAGGTCTCGATTTATTAACATAGTGATCCGATTACTAGGTGCCACTTGAATTCCTTGATTTACCCGAGCTTGTTAGTTCACTTAATCGAGGATACTTTGCAATCTCAAGTGAGTACATAGTTTCCCTATTTTACTGCTTTTAATTGTTTTGGGGTGATTCATATGTGCTAAACGATTTCGATGTTTTCAAAAGACAAATACTATGGTTTATATTAAACACAACGATTTCAATAATGTGAACGAACTTGTTGGGACGTTGGTCGAAAGACAATCGAATGACATTCATTAACTATGATCAAGCCGACCAGTAGTATGTTATGGTACCATAGGATCTGACAAATCCCGTTATCGGACTATTCCATGTTTATGGGATAATGTGGGTAACGACAGAACCTGATGAATGTTAAATAACCCTTTGGTGGTTTGTTAATACGATTTGAACGATGGACGAGTCACACATGTTTGAATGTCTTCAACAAGACAACCAAAAGTTAGTTTTCACATTAAAAACACGGACGATTTGAACGACTGAACGATGATTTGTGACACGAACGAGTTGAACGAATTGAACGATTGGTTTTTGGTATGTGATTAGATAACGGGACGGGTGTAATGTGATAAAAGCATGGTAGATACGCCGTTGGTACTTCTTATATATAAGTTCTTTTATCATATTATATTCTGTGGCGTTATTTAGTTCACTTGAACGATTGATTTCAAATGAGAACACACAACGATGTTTACTAAATGATATAAACCATACGAGTTTTACTACAAGAACGATTTACTACTTGGGTTACAAATACAAATGTTTTAGTCAAGATTCATGGCAACGAAGTTTTATAAACTATAACCAACTGGTTTTAAGTTGGTGAATCATATTGCAATACAATACACTTTTCAAAAAAAGCTTTTCAATTATCGACTCAAGTAGTCTTTCGAGGTATTGCAATACTTATACAAGCCATGAATTTGACACACTCACAAAACCTATGTGCTCGCCGGCATTTTTATGCTGACTTTATTTTCACATATGTTTCAGGTGGTGTTTGATGATGTTGATGATGACTAGGATGCATGCTCAGATAGGATCGGACGAGGCCTTAGTGACTTAATAACAATGATAGACAATATGTTGATGTTTTTCTTTTAAAATTCAAGACAATGTACATAGCTTAATTCAATAAAATGAAACTTTAACCCATGTGTTGTGAAACAATGATTCTGTTACGACACTCCCCGACGTTTCTGCCGTGGTTTTGTTGTTTTAACGCGGTTGGGGTGTGACACATTGTTTATCAGATGGACGTCAAGACTGTGTTTTTATATGGAGATGTGAAGGAAGAAATCTACGTTGAGCAACCACCAGGTTTTGTTCATCCAGATCATCCAGGATATGCCTACAAACTTGACAAGGCATTATATGGATTGCACCAAGCACCACGGGCTTGGTATGCTACTCTGACTGAGCATCTTCTAGCTCATGGTTACACTCATGGCACAATTGATCAGACGTTTTTTATCAAGAGAGTTGGCAAGGATTTAATCTTGGTTTAAATCTTTGTTGACGATATAATTTTCGGATCAACGAGTGAGGATCTTTGGAGAGAATTTGAAGGAGTGATGAAGAAGTTCGATATGAGTGCTCTCGGGGAGATGACTATGTTCTTGGGTCTATAAGTTCGACAAGATTCTCGAGGCATTCTAATTCAACAAGGAAAATATGTGGACGATATGCTTGCCAAATTCAAGTTTACAGACGCAAAATCGGTCAAAACACCAATGGTAGACAGACCTTTGTTGACTGAAGATGCAGATGGATCCCCTGTCGAACAACGACTATGATCGGATCTCTGATGTATCTGACTTCGAGCCATCTAGACATCATGTTTGATATCCGTCAATGCGCGCGATATCAGGCTAATCCTAAACTTTCTCATCTTACTGTTGTTAAATGAATTTTTAGATATCTTAAAGGCAGACCTCAGTTTGGCTTGTGGTATCCAAGAGACCTGTTTACATTTTCTGATAGCAATTTTGGAGGAACTGACAGTGACCGAAAATCCACATCAGCTGGATGTCAATTTTTGGGTGACAGGCTCATCTCTTGGCAATGCAAGAAACAGCAAACGGTGGCGATCTCCACAGTTGAGGTAGGATATGTTGCTTCTTCCACATCATGCTCACAGGTGGTATAGATGCAACATCAATTGAAGGATTACGGTTTGACTTATCTCAACACTACTATTTACTGTGATAATGATGTTGCAATTCAAATTGTCAAAAACCATGTCTTTCACTCCAAAACCAAGCACATTGATATTAAAGTCCATTTTATAAGAGACTGCTTTGACAGAGGTCTTATTAAACTGGAGCAAATCGACACGGATGCAAATGCTGCCGATTTGTTCACAAAACCTGTCAGCAGCTCGAAGTTCAAGGTGCTTGTGGATTTTCTGAAAATGATCTGATATACCGACAGAGCATGTTTTTGGTTTTCGTAGGTAAATTTGTTCATAAAGTTTTCTACTCTTAGGTAGTTTTTATTTATTCACAAATTTAGGGGGAGAAATTTGAAAAATATAAAAACATTAAAAAATTTGAAAAATACAAAAAAAATAAAAATTTGAAAAATTCAAAAAGAGACATTGCATGACATGGGAAATGAAATGAATTTTCACTTTGTGGAATAGAGTTGACTCATGTAAAACTAGTATCGAAATAGTTTGACTCTAGAATGATATGTTGGTAGGCTCTATCCTTAAGGCTGGAAACTTTGGTTGTTTATGTACAGAACTTAAAATTAGTCTATGACCTCAGGAAAGAACGTCACTTGGAATTAGCTCATTTCTATTTGAATGCCTGTGTGATGTCCTGATACACACAATTTTGGTCTAGTTCTAAAATCTTTTCTGACAAAGTCGTGTATCTCCTTTGTTTTGCTTGAGCAAAGACCTAGAGGTGCTAGGCAGCGTTAGCTTCTATTTTGCGTGAGCATAGACCTAGCTGTACGTTTGTCGCTTTATAGATCTATCTACACCCGAAAGAGGCCCTCAAGTGCCCAAAAGAAACCCAAAAACCTATATCAAACTGAGAAAACTCATTTGATCTGTACATTATATCAACATATCTGCTTATGATCTATTATGTTCTCTTCTCAATCAAGTCCTAATCAAGGTTTTAAAAATCTAGGACAGACTTGTGGAAATATGTGGTAGGGAACTGCTTGCATGATAGAGTGTGCTGACCATAATTCTAGGATTTGATTAGTATTTGTTTGGGGGTTCATTTTTAAAATATCAAAACATGATAAAATTAGTTACAGACAGTCATATGGAAAAGGTCTAGGGAGATGCGTTTAGGTGGATAAATATATTGGCAATCATTCGGATCACTCGGTAGTAGATTAATGTTGATAAATGAAGTCTTGCCCGAAACACCGTTATTTGATCCCTGAGCAACAACTATATTTCCTATTTTTTATTTTTGTAAATAATTCTTAGATATTATTTATTTTTTTTATAGGTTTTAGTCTTGTAAAACATGCTCGGGAGGGCGAGGATTATATAAATAATAAAATGATTTTTGGGTAAACTTGAAAATTTTATTGAAAAAGGTGAGTTGAAATCAAGAAAATGGATTGAGAACTGGTTCCGACTCGAAATGATGGTCTCGGCCCAATTTCTTTTGAAAAACAATGGGCCTGATTTGAATTGCACTAGCCCAGCCCATGTCCTTGATGATATAAAAGGGAGGTTCCGAGTCGAAACCTCATTACACTCGAATTCTCTCTATTGGTTTCAAGATTTTCTCTTTGATTCCAACTCGAAATCTCCGATTCCGAGTGATAAACAACTTTGAAGTCAAGTTAATCTCGATTAAACTTCGGTTTTTGTTTGAAAATTGGTTGAACATTTGAAGAATGTCATGAACCCTAATTATCTTCATATCTTGGTCTTCAAGATGATTATTGGGTGTTTATGGATTTTAATTCATAATAATTGTTAATGCTGATCCTAATGGTGTTTATGAGGTTCCGACTGAGGTTGCGAATGAAGACTTATCAAAAGACTCGAGACCTGTCCGGTTGCGAATCGAGACCTCCTTGGTTCCGACTCAGAACCTGACTCAAAATCTTGAGGTTTCGACTGATGTTTCCAAGTTGAAATCTATTGGTTCCGACTCGAAACCTCTTGGTTTCGACTCGAGATCTCGACTACTTTGTTAACATATTATTATTATGTCCACTCGCAACCTAGTCTGATTGTATAGTTTCGACTGATTTCAAATTAACTGAGTTATAATGCTAATCATGTGTTGGTGAAATTCTATACTAAACTTGATTTGGTTTTGTGTAGGATCATGGAGCTAAAATTCATTTTAGGTCATAATCAAGCTGGGTATTTGTGACCGCCACCCGAAAAGCACAAAAAGATGTTTGCTTCGCTGATCAAGGGTCTAAAAAACTGCAAGATCGTTCACACTCTCCGAGAAAACCCTATTGTATATGAAAATCTGCTCTTGGATTTCTGGAAGACGGCAAAGCACAGGGAGGTGAAGGAAATGGATCGATAGAAGCCATTATACAACAGAAAAATATTGTGATTAAAGAGCAAATCATTCGGGAAGTGCTGCGTTTTGGCGATAACGAGACAGATCCAATCAACCATGCACCTGAAGTCATCGAAGCTGTTTTGCCTCGTTTGAGCTATGAAGGAACCTACCCTCCTCTGATGAAGCAGTTCGTTCATCCATGTTGGAGATTATTAATGCACGTGTTCATTATGTGCATGACAAAAAATCGAGGAGGAACCGATCAGCTAAACATTACCCAGTCTGCAGCATTCATCTCGCTGATTACAAATCAAGATTACAACTACTCGAAGTACGTGTTTGAAGGGATGAAGAGGAACATTACTGGAGTTCGTAAGGATAAGTTTATGATGTGTCCAAGATTTATACATATCATTCTGAATGCTCGGTATCCTGATCTAGTAAAGAGTGGAAATACTTTGGAGTTGAAGGCAATGGGACCAGCTTGCTTTGGATCGTTGGCACCAAAGAAGAAATCTATTGATCAGTTTGAGGGGAAGATACCGTTAGAAAAGTTTGCCCAATTTCCTGAGACTGAAGGTATGGTGGCTGAACCTGTAAATGCTCTAGTAAATGCTCAAGTCAATGCTGAGATTGCTGAAGAACACAATGTTCAGATAATGGATGTGGAAGAGCCTGAGACAGAGTTTCAGAATCTTAACTCTGACAATGAAGGTGTTATGATTAGCTATTATGGAGATGATGAGCGTTTTCCTAAAGCTGAAGTTAGTACTACCATGTCAACTGTTACACCGGTGATAACTGCAGAAAATCTGGCTTTGCTTCTAAAGTCACTTTACAAAAAGATTGGGAATCCTCCTCCTGGTTCTTCGTTACAAAATCAGGAGCTAGTGACTGAAGACCCACAAGACTCTGGTTCTCAGGCGATCAAGCGAAGAAAAAGAGATCCTCGGCCCGGAGTGTTTGTTGAACAGATACAAGATTAACAGTTAATGATGAAGATGATGATGGTTTAAATGACTTCGATTTTGAAACTGCCAAAGCAACGACAGAAACAATGTTCGGTTTTGAAACTACTGCAACTACAACAGAGATGACGTTTGATTTTGAAGCCACTGAGACGAGAATGGATGTGAGTTTGGAGTCTGCTGAAGTGTCAGTTTCTTCAGAGATTCCCGTTAGTGTCTCTGCTCCACCAGAAACCCCTGTCACCATATCAACTCCACTAGAAACTACTACTGTTGGAAGTTCATCTATTGCAGTACATGACAAGCCATGTAGTTCTAGTGGTATAAGGCATGAAGAATCGATGCTTACACGTTCTAAGTTGTCGTTTGTTGATGATTCAAGTGATGATGATGAGTTTATCAGTGTTCGGGAGTCGAAGAAGAGGATCATGGTTCTCGAACAAGATTCTATTCATAAAGATGCAAAGATTATTCAATTAGAAGACACGATTGTTCAAAAGAATCAGCAGATAGATCAGTTACAAGGAGATGTCGTTTGTTGTTCTCCATTGTATATGATATCCGTGGAAAGCTGGAAAAGAAATTTGGTCAGGAATTTTCTGATCCAACTGACAATGAGAAATATGAGAAAGCTGCTGCAGATCGAGCTAGAGCTTTTGCGAAAGATGATGCTGAGCGTGCAGCTGCTATGGATTTGTACTTCAAAACTGCAGTTGATAAAATGAAAGATAAAGAGAAAGCTAAGAGCTTGAAACAGAAAAGGGAACTGGTAGTTGTAAAGAACAAAAATCTGAATCCCGCTGATCCTGATGTTCAAGCTACTCATTATTTAATGGATGTTGGTGATAGTCATTATGGCAAGGTTGGAAACAAATCCGGGATTATGAGTTGGAGTTTTGATCATGATTGAAAGATGTGGTGGATAAAGAGAAAGATAGATCCAGTGGAATACTACTCAAAGCCCGGTCAGTTTCAGTCATTAACGAAGGTGGATTTGTCTATGCTTGCGAATGCACCGTATACTGATGAAAAGCCTAACGGTAGAGGATATCTGTTATTTGAAAGGCTCCAGCGAGAGGTTGCGAGAGGATTTATGTCTATGAAAACTGCGGAATCCATCTTGAAACCTGCTCCAGGAGTACGTGATCCTCGAACTCATAGGCGATTGAAGACTGTGGTCTGGCCGCCCACAGATAAAGAGAAGACAATGTCACACCCCAAAACGTCGCAGTGGAATATAAAACGTAGTGGTGACGGAAGTTGGTGCCCATTAATATCTTGTTGATGATTCATTTAATTGTTGGACATATTAACTTAATTAAAACATAAGTTTTAAACATAGAGTTTCAAAACATGACACAACCACGACATAGTTAAGTTGTCTTGATCCTTACGGATCTTATTACATTTGTCCCAAATTGTTTCAAAAGTTTGTCCAACACATTAAGTAACCCAACATGCATCAACAACCACAAGATACGCCATAATTCCTGAAGCCATACTCAAGTACCTGAAGAACACGTTAAAATCAAGTGTCAACACAAAGAAACGTGAGTTCACATATTCAAATTTAAATAATTTGATCCCAAGGAAAAACTTTCCGATTATGTGTTTATTATCAAAACATCCATATAATTTACGAAAGTCAGTTTATTTCCTTAATAAAAATCCAAGGGTCAGCCGTCGCAAGCGTTTCCCAGAAACCTTCGAACAAAGCATCTTCCCAAGTTTACATATTAAATTTATAGCATCAAATGTTCGGACTCGTATGTTAACTAGACATAACGAACTATATATTAACTATGAAGGTATAATCAATGCTAGACAATAAACAGAATATCAATTCGTTGTTTGACTTAACACGGAGCGACCGGTCACGACAGGGTTGTCAACCCGATAGATCTACCAACAATTCCTTGCATGCAATACTTAAATGATTAAACGACATCACTTGCGCATGGCCCATATCAAGGCCATATATGATGCCTGCCTCACGTACAATATATATCCTACTAATATGACAAATTTAATATAAACCATTGTACGAATTTACTGAAATCCCTGGGACCAAGTAAATTCATCCCAACTACACATTCGTATTCTCTGAAACACCGTACAAATCCCCGTTTCTCCCCGAAACATATATTCAACAAAACCATTTCATCCCGAAACATATATTTTCACCAAAACCGTTTCTCCCCGAAACATATATAATTAACAAATCCATATATTTTCAATGAAAATATATAATTTATATCAAAAGGTATGTTTTATTCCAAAAACATTATTAAACCCTTTTAGGCGTGTTCTTCCCCCAAAACATATACAAAACAGTAAAAAAAAAGGGGTTTAGTGACACCCACCTTTGGGTGCGTATTTTTAAATAGCGCAGTCCCACAATTTGATTTCTACACGTCCTATTATGCGTAGGAATGATTCATCAATTAACATATTACAAAAATCCTAAGTTTTTCCGTATCTTAGAATTTTCACATAACTTTCAGATTTTTTCAAAAAGTTATCGTTTTAGATTATGTTGGCACATTAATTAATATATATATATATATATATATATATATATATATATATATATATATATATATATATATATATATATATGTAGAGTAGGAGTTGGGTAGAAAGCCTTATTTTCCTAGAAAGTCTAGGAAGCAATCAGAACTTAACATGTGGCATTGAAGGATTTTAACTAAAAGGGCAATTGTGTAATTTGACATTTTATTTTAATTTTGGAATTTATATCTCATTAACTAACTATATGCACGATTTTATGGAAACTGATTCTCCATGATTTGCGAATTACCACCAGATGTAAATATCAATCAAATTCTCATTCATTCCTTTCACAATCTTGATCAACTTTCTTCGTAAATCATTTTTTACGTGAGAGATAGTTATGGCTTCAAACACAATTCTTGATTGCGGATATGGCAAATACACTTCTATTTCTGTTTACTATTATCTGGTCTGTATCCATTTTTAATTATGTCTGGAAACCACCAGAATGTTCTTGACGTTGTGTTTTAACAGCAAGCAGATTCATACAGTTGTGTTTTAGCATTCAGATTCATACAGTTGCGTTTTAACAGCAAGCAGATTCATACAGTTGTGTTTTAGCATTCAGATTCATACAGTTATGTTTTAACAGCAAGCAGATTCATACAGCTGTGTTTTAGCATTCAGATTCATACAGTTGTGTTTTAGCAGCAAGCAGATTCATACAGTTGTGTTTTAGCATTCAGATTCATACAGTTGTGTTTTAACAGCAAGCAGATTCATACAGTTATGTTTTAGCAGCAAGCAGATTCATACAGTTGTGTTTTAACAGCAAGCAGATTCATACAGTTGTGTTTTAGCATTCAGATACATACAGTTGTGTTTTAACAGCAAGTAGATTCATACGTTGTGTTTTACCATCCATGCTGGTAATGCTGGAGGATTTCTTGATGCTGTGTTTTAACAGCAAGCAGATTAATACGATGTGTTTCTTCATGAAGGACAGAAGGAAGAGAGAGAGAGAGAGAGAGAAAGGGAGAGAGAGAGAGAAAATCGCAAGAAATGTGGGGTGGTTATGGAATGACAATTATTTCCATATTTAAAACAAGCTAAATGACATATCTACCCCTGATTAATTAAATAATCCTATTTTTAAGAAACACATATTACCAAAATACCACCAAGATGATCTCAACCATTAAACACACCCATTGGATGGCCCAGATCGCTTCCTAGACTTTCTAGGAAAAACACACTTTCCGTAGGATCCCCACTCTATACTAGCCATTTACCCGCGCAATGCAGCGGGAGTGGCGATTTACAATAGGATACTCGTTTACCATTAGTTTATTAGTCGTCTCGTGATATATACTTATGTGCACCCAGACTTGTGAGGTCTTACAAAAATTGAATATCTTGTTGTATAGCTCATTTTCATGCCAACCATGGATGATTCTTTATTCAAGCTGAGTATGTGGGCTTGAGAATGATGCATTTGAGAAGTTCAAATATACATTACATGATCATCAAGAGGAAGCAAAAAGCGATGCTGGGGGGGGCGACAATTTGCAACACCATACTTTTTTTATTGGTTTATCACTCTTTTCGTGATATATTTTATGATACTTCTATTAGTTTCCGTATTCGTACAATATTTTACAAAAGTTTATCATGTTTATTGTTTTATTTTTCTTAAATTTTTTGAGTTACTAACATTATATATCTTGGTAGATGTTAGAACTGAATACTATATTTCTTGGGTAAATGTTAGTACTAATTATTATAAATTTGTCCATTTCCATTGTATACACTTTATAGAAATACAAGATGAACTCTTAAATGCTTGAAGATAAAATTGGTATACATACTTGTGACGAACTATTTTCTCTTAATGGCGTATAAAATCAAGATAAACCCCTACAAAAGTTGCAAGGACCAGGAGTTTCAGACACAAAATAACTTCTAAACTAAGATATTCCTAAAATTCATAAATATTTGATTATTGAGTCAAAGCATGATGCAATTCCCATAAATCAAGAAATGGGGATGTACCCTCTAGCCAAAATCAGTTCTAACGATGAAGTAAAAAAAAGTAGTCGTATTCCTCCTCCTGTAAGGTTGCCAGGCAAGTGTGATAATGTCAGTTTAATTACATATATAAAATTTTCTAAGATTGGCTAAAGTCTCAAGTTTATGTGTAATTATAGCATGGGATGATACTTATGATGAGTCTTATGCTATTGCTTGTTGGCATGTATGTAGGCTATAGACCTCAACATCACAAAAACTATATTAACTTATCATGACAAAGTTGGAGTTGATATAATCAGCAAAAGTATACAAGCAACAACAAGAACAAAACAATGTTATTGGTTTAATACTAAGATAGTGTAACTTTTTAAGTTCTATATTTCAATGCATTTCATTGCCTTTTAAAATAACAAGAAAACCACTCATTTTTTTATTTCAATGCATCTCATTGCATTTTAAAATAACAACAAAACTACTCAAATTTTTTGAACGGCTAAAAATTCCATTTATCACAAAAAATTATATACATCACTTATTCCAGCAAGCTGCTAGAACATAACCCCTTTGCAAATATTACACCCCATTCTTACATCAGCTATCATACAACTTAAACACTTCAAATATTAAAGGAACACCACTCCTCCCATTCCAAATCTTGCCTTTTCGTGCGGTTTTTAATCAATAAGAGAGCTGTGAACTGGTACAATTTTTTTTCGTTTGAATTGCTTTGATTGCTCCACCAATAATGCTACCACCATTCTTCTTTAGCTTCCAAACTTTACCAAATGAGGCTTTCACTGAAATATCATAATTCAAGCTGATTACATGTGTATACCCCTAGATGGAACCCCTGGGTCCCGCCAAAGGCCCGTCTTTTTGTTTGCCAAGAGGTCGGATCGCGACTGTGCAGGCTTTTGTTAGAAGGGGTATGCACCTTCCTTCCTCTCGTTGCTGCATCTGTGGATCTGCAGAAAAAAACAGCAGTTTTAAGTATGTCCATTTTCTGTTTGCGACCTGTTTCTACAAGTACCTTAAAGTTACCCATTTTGACCCATACCTAACCCACCCAACCCGCACATTTTTACCATGTCTACTAACTATCAGTGTATATTTGCAAATAAAACTACCCAACATTTCTTCTTTTCCAACATAATTTACCTTCAATAATTCAACATGCAGTGGCTTCACAAAGGAAATATCAAATTCTATTGCGGTCACTGCACATCATATAACAGTTAAAGCATAGCCACGATGAACTGCACCAGTTAAAACCTAAATCGCATGGTTTTTTCAAATTTTGATGATCTCTTAAGGTATAAACTTGTTTGGAATGACCAGTTTACTTTTAGCACTTTTGACAGCTTACCCGTGTACTTTTAGTACAGACCACTGTCATAAAAAGCTATAAAAAGTGCTGGACAATCTAAAAACATGTCATAATGAGGACCCGAAAGGCCATGTGTATCCTTTGCAACCTTCTCCGAATCCACATCATCGGCGAGCTTCATGTTCTTAGTATGAATTCTAAGAACCTCAAGACGGCCAACTTCATCGGGCACGCCAATGTCAATTTCACGATCAAATCTACCGAACCGTCTTAATGCAGGATCGATATTGTTAGGGTGGTTGGTTGCACCCATAACAATTACATGTGCCCGGGACTTCAGCCCGTCCATTAAAATCAACAACTGGGAAACGATCATTCATTCAACTTCACCGTGTGTTTTTTCCCGTTTTGGTGCAATTGAATCAAGCTCATCAATAAAGATGATCGATGATGCGTTTTTCTCGGCTTCTTCAAACGCTTTCCTTAAATTGCTCTCACTCTCTCCAGCCATTTTCGACATGATCTCTGGCCCGTTAATGCAAAAAAAAGAAAGCACCGGTTTCATTAGCAACAGCACGGGCAATCAGAGTCTTTCCAGACCTGGGAGGCCCGTAAAGCAGAATACCCTTTGGTGGTTTAACACCAGTAGATTTGAAAAGTTGTGGATGCCTTAATGGGAGTTCGACTAACCCATGGATTTGCGTCATCTGTTTGCGAACACCACCAACATCATCATAACCAATCTCGTATAACCGGTCCTCATCTTCCCTTCTCACAGGCTCACCCTCACAGAATATCTTGGTATCGGGTGCAACCACACAGTACTCAGCATGATCAGTCTCGATAACTTTAAACTCAACGCTTCTCATTCCTCCCCTTACGGCGGTACATGCTTCCAAAATGTACGCTGCAAAATCAAACAAACAAACCAACTGTCAGAACATAAACGATAAACAGCACCGTAGTAAGGTACATGCTTATAAACTAAACATATGTTTCAAGTAAGCATCAAACAGATTCCAAGAAAATCCTTCAATCGTATCGTCAATCGGAAGGATGTGAACGCGCATCCCATACTGATGCAACGAAACCACATCGCCAAGTCTAACCCTCAAAATTGACCTGACAACCTTACTCATCCTAATCTTTGGTTCTTCACAGGTGTCATCAGCAAGTGCAATACAAATTGTAAGTAAACGGGTCAAAATTTCCACATCCAGGAGAAACCAAACCAATCAACCAACCCATTCATAAGTAAACGGGTCAAAATTGTAAGTAAACGGGTCAAAAGTCATAGTTTGTGATGAAGACTGATGGTGATCATCTACCTTATACCATGTTAGCGGTTGTTTTTGAGCGACATAAGAACCTTGAACCCATTCGACTGATGAACTTCCACTGAGCGAGTGAAGACTTAAAATTTCGCCTTTAAGCCCAACCTGATCAAATTTCGGTTTCAAGTTATGTCTTTTGAGTCAAACTGCAAAAAAAAAGTAGCGTGATATCCAAATGTGTTTATCAAACAGCCCATTTTACCACATAAAATATAGAAACTGACCTTATAAGACCATTTTTGCCATGATAAGTCTCTCCTCCCTTCGGTTAGACCAGAAAGAGTAACTGGACCGAGAACACCAGCATTCCACATCTCGAAATGCGAGCCGATATTCTGGCAGATAAACAGACACGCTTCAAGAGGGGAAGCATATTCGACACCTGGCAAAGCCCAAAATCAGAAACATTAACCCAAGAAAAAATTAAATAATAACTCATGCATTTTTTAGTAATACTTTAAAGAATAGAAACAGCAATCAAATACTTTTGTTAGTTACGGTTTCGGTTAATGCTAAAAACGAACCGAACCGTGCACACCCCTAGTAGTTTGTAATATAATAATTTCCTCACCATCTTTGAGACGCCTCTCTGCAGTTGCTCAGGCATTTCTTCTCGTCGTAATAACCAGTGTAGTTACAAGTGGTACAAGGACCGCCGGTGGCCTTGTATGCCGGCCAGTAACGTCCGGTGGCCTTAGAAGGAATCGAAGTTCGACATATGGCACAAGTGCGTTTCCCTTGACCAACCCATTTCTCAAAGCACTTCAGGCAAAAGTTGTGACCACATCTGGTTATCCAGTAGTAAACAAACAAACAAACATTTCGCAGAATAAAAAAGCTAGGGCTCGAACAATACCTTGTTGAAATTGTGTAGAGATCTACTTGGTGTCCAGCTTACTCATTCCAGATGATACTTTCAAGATAAACACAATAATCAACTTCAAATTAAATATACAAATTTCTTTAAAGAAAAAAAAAACTAAACTAAAGAACACATACCACATCTGGTTATCCAGTAGTAAACAAACAAACATTTCGCATAATAAAAAAGCTACGGCTAGAACAATACCTTGTTGAAATTGTGTAGAGATCGACTCCAGATGATACTTTCAAGATAAACACAATAATCAACTTCAAATTAAAGATACAAACTTCTTTAAAGAAAAAAAACTAAACTACAGAACACATACCACATCTTGTTATTCCGGTGCACCCTAACACGAACAACTCAACGGCAGATCTGAAATATTACACAGATCCGATTCAAATTCCAGATGATACTTGCAAGATAAACACAATAATCAACTTCAAATTAAAGATACAAACTTCTTTAAAGAAAAAAAACTAAACTACAGAACACATACCACATCTGGTTATCCAGTAGTAAACAAACAAACATTTCGCAGAATAAAAAAGCTAGGGCTCGAACAATACCTTGCTGAAATTTTGTAGAGATCGACTGGTTATCCAGCTTGTTCATTCCAAATGATACTTGCAAGATAAACAGAATATTCAACTTCAAATTAAAGATACAAACTTCTTTAAAGAAAAAAAACTAAACTAGAGAACACATACCACATCTAGTTATTCCGGTGCACCCTAACACGAACAACTCAATGGCAGATCTGAAATATTACACAGATCCGATTCAAATAACAAAAAAAAGAGATACTGTAAAAAGAAAGATACCGAGCGGTCAAACCAGTCGATCTGGTGTTGGATCTAGAGAGATTCATCGCTGAGGAGGCGTATATCTTGAAGCGACTGGTAAAGAAACCCTAGAAATGGTGGTGATGATAATGAGGAAGTCGATCTAGTGTCGGATGTAAAGAGATTCATCACAAAGAAACCCTAGATCTTGATCTTGGAGCGCCTGGTTTTGAAACCCTAGAATCGCCAGTGGGAGAAAGGGAGGAGTTGAGGAGAGGAGCGGCGTGTTTTGAAACCCTAATTTTGATGCACGCATGTTTTGTTTGGCCGCCCAAAATTTTGTTTCTTTATCAGATTCAACATTTGTGCTTTAGTTGGTTGTACAATATGCTTTAAAGACTTGTAAAGTGGCAAATGACCATTCTTGCCCTTCCTATATGCTTATTAAAGTAGTATAGATATATATATATATATATATATGAGTTCATATATATATATATACATATATATATATATTTAAGATTTTGCGACTTGAGGGATTTTATTGGTGACCATTATCATGTAAATCCGTTAACACACCCGTTTATACATAATATATCTACGATTTGCACGTCGTAATATATATACAAAAACGTACACATAAATCAAACATCGTAACACGCAAAATCTCGTTAACTTATTTATTTTGTCATCTTTAAGGCATGCATACATAAAATAATTTATATGTATCAATTTTCATGCTCGACAAATAAGTTTCACATTTAACGTTTTTTTACCGTTTCTACCACTTTAAACGCACAAGTATACATGCATAGTCTATATTTCCGCTATCATGTCAACACTTAACATATTACCATATTCACATATTTAAATCACATAACACATTTTAACACATAAGGTTCACTCAAAAATAACCCATACTAGTGTTCATTGTAAAACACGTATTTTAGTGATTCGGTAACATTTTCGGGCGTCGGAAGTCACGTATGACCAGCCAAACACCAAGTAAACTTAAAATTAGTTAAAATACTTATTTTTAAACTAAAAATATCAGTTTACTTACTGATCTAACTCAGTTTCATAAAAATCGTTCGAAAAGCCGATTTTTTACTGTTTTACCGCATAGTTTTGCGTTAAACGTTTCTATAACCATCCCAACTTCGAATGACTTGATATTTTAACACAATACATGTTATTTACTAATTAAAATGATGATTATAATCAGATTAGTATAGTTTTTGTGTAAGTCACATAAATCATGCGATTTCACGTATTTTACAATTTCTAAAGCGCCAAGTACAACATGCAAGACTAGTAAACTTTATGACAAAGTTTTATATCATTTAACACTTCAAAATAATCATATTTTAGTGTTTTTAATCTGATAAAAAAAACTATTTTTATAATGATCATGCTCAAATCATCTTTTCATGATTACATATCATCATACATGTTCATATATGTGCATCTAATGCACTCATACAACAACATCATCATCATTACACATGATTTAAATACACCCAAGAACACATTAACTCTATGTTCTTACAAATCACTACATATGTCATCCATAATTATCTAATCATACATACATAAATGCAAGTATTCTTACATTTATGAGTATATGACAAAATTTTACATGCATGCATACACATATACATACATATACACGACATATATACACACACATGAACTTCCAAAAGTTCACTTTTTAACAAGTCCCTTTAAAATCATGAAATCCTTTTAGAACATTCTTTATGACAACTTTTGATTCTTGCATGTAATCAATCATTCAAAAATCATGTTATTCAAGAATCATTCAATCAAAACACAATCATATACACACACACATATACCTACGGCCATACATACATACATATTCATCCATTTTTGTTTCCTTTAAAAACCCATTTGTTTTAGTTTCAAGTTTTGTGAAATATCTTAAGAATCAAGAGAAACCTTTCACTATCATTTTCATCACCAACAATCAAGAACATGTTTAAGAAAATAGTTTTTATACCTTCAAGATTCAAGTGGGTTTTTGAATGAAAAAGATAATGTGAAGCTTGTTCTAGCTTGAATCTTCTTGAAAACACCTTTAAACCTTCAAATGGACTTGAAATGGATTTGAATTCTCAAGAACAAGTTGGAATTTTGAAAATGGATGAGATATGGGGGGTGTTCGGCCGAGATTATGAGAGAGAGAGAGAGAAAGTGAAGTTGTTTGATCTTGGATTATGCAAATGAAGTGTGTATTGTGTTTAAATGATTACTTTGTTTCCAAGAACCAACACATGGTAAGAAGAAGGAAAATGGCAAACGGTGGGCAGCCCTATTGCCGCCACCTAATCCCTCACACACACAATTATCATATATACATGCATATATATAATATATATTATGTCACACCCTGACCGCGTTAAAACAAAAAACCGTGACGGAAACGTCGGGGAGTGTCGTAACAGAATCATTGTTTCACAACTCATGGATTGAAGTTTTGTTTTATTGAATTAAGTTTATTACATTGTCTCGAATATTAAAAGCAAAATATGAACATATTGTCCTTCATTGTTATTAAGTCACTATGGCCTCGTCCATCCCTATGTGAGCATGCATCATAATCATCATCAAACATCATCAAACTACGGTACCTGAAACATATGTGAAAATACGTCAGCATAAAAATGTCGGCGAGTACATAGGTTTTGTGAGTGTGTCAGATTCATGGCCTTGAGTTCATATTGCAATACCTCGTCCAACTACGAGAGTTGTCGAGTGTGTACCTTGAAAACAAAAGAGTTTGATATTGCAGTATGTTTCTATCAACTTTTACAAGTTTATATATGTATAAACCAAAACCATTGTAGCCATGAATCTTAACTGAAAACATTTGTCTTTGTAAACCAAGTAGTAAATCGTCGATGAAAGTAAGCATTGTATGGTTTATATCTTTAAGTAAACCTTGTAGTGTAACTTTGTTTTGAAAACATTTGTCCAAGTGATCTAGATAACGCAACGACATGTAATGTGTTAAACGCACTTATATATAGGAAGTACCAGTGGCGTATCCACCATGCTTTTATCACATTACACCTGCCCCGTTACCTAATCACTTACCATAACCCAATCGTTCAGTAGTTCAAATAGTTCCAATCGTTCCAATAGTTCACATAGATCAAATAGTTCCAATGGTTTAATAGTTCAAATCATTCACATAGTTCAGATAGTTCCAGTGGTTCAAATAGTTCAAATAGTTCACATAGTTCAATAGTTCCAGTGGTTCAAATAGTTCAAATAGTTCAAATAGTTCACATAGTTCAATAGTTCCAGTGGTTCATGTTTAAATTGTGAAAACTAACTTTTGGTCATTTTATTGAATACATTCAAACCTGTGTGATTCGTCCTAATCGTTCAACTCGTATTAACAAACCACCAAAGGTAAGTTAACAATCATCAGGTTCTGTCGTTACCCACATTACACCCATAACCATGGTGAAAGTCCGATAACGGGATTTTTCAGATCCTATGGTATCATAATATCCTATGGTACCATAACGTACTACTGGTCGACTTAAAAATAGTTAATGAATGTCATTCGATGTCTTTCAACCAACGCCCCAACAAGTTCGTTCACATTATAGAAATTATTGTGTTTAATATAAACCATAGCATTTGTTTCGAAAACTCGAAAACCGTTTAGCACATATGAATCACTTCAAAACATTCGAAAACAGTAAAAAGGGGACTATGCACTCACATTGAATTTGCAAAGTATCCTCGATTTAAATGAACTAAACAAAGCTCGGGCAAACCAAGGAACTCAAGTAGTACCTAGTAATCGGATCGCTAAGTTAATAAATCGACACCTAAATCGGAAGATCAGGTAGAATGAGGTCTTGTAAACCAAATGAGTATTGGAACTCATGTGATATGGTTTAACAAATCCTACATTCTAAATCGGAACCTATCCAAAGTGCTTACGACCCGTTAAGGTAGTCTACGCTACTTTAACGCGTCGTTCGCGCGAATGCGCGTTTGAGACGCCTAACTAGTCCTATGACAAGTATTATATGCCCTAACTTGTTTAAATATGTTGCATAATCAGTTTAAGTGACCAAAAATTAAGTTACATATGCTTAAAATCAAATTATGCATGAAAAGGACATTTTGGTCATTTTCCTAAGGCATATAAACTACCTATCATACAACTAATTAAACTAAGTGACCATAAGGTATAACCCCGGAAGGTTATTCCCTATACAACTATGGTCACAAAATATGCTTGGTTGGATCCTAACGATCGACCAAACAGGTCGGGTTAGAAAGTCTAAGCGGTTGTCAAGACCGCTTGACTTACGACCCTATACAAGCACTAGACTAAAAGTGACGAGTTAAACATGTTAAAACATGTTTAACTAAGTTAGAAAACAGGTTTGATATCAAAACAAACTGTTTTGATACCCAAAAATAGCTTCGTCGCAAAATGCGCATAATCGGCATTTTGACCGAAACTTTGACTCGTCACTTCGACTAATTGACGTGGTAATCAGTAGGTATAATCACTTGGGACTATAACCATCGTGATTACCCTCACGTTGCAAAGTTCGATTGAACTTTGACTTGACCAATTCATGGTCAAAGCAAAATTTCAAACATTGTTTGACTTTCATGCTTGAAAAGCATAAACAAGCATGAAAGAAGCTTACAAAGGGTCCAAGCTTGAAGATAGAACAACAAAAACTCAGGTATGAAGCCTTCAACAAGTAAGAGCTTCAACTTAGAGCAGATTTGTGGTGAATGAGCAAGGAACAATGTGAAAACCCAAGGCTATTTATAGGAATCATGAAGCCATAGGATCATTCCATGTGTTATGAGGCTTGATCATGACCCTACATTTGTTAAACATTGATTGGACAGCTTGCAAATCACACAAACCAGCTCATAGATTGCAAAAACCAAGGATTAAAACCATGATTCAGCAGCTGATTGCTGAAAACTGGTATTTCTGGAAAGTGTCTCTGTCGCGTGGCACGCCAGGATCACCCTGGACTGGCGTGTGGCACGAGGCTAGTCAGACAGAACTTTCAGGTTTTGGCAAAACAGGTCCCTGCATGCTTAAAACTTAGTTTTTGATGCTTTTAAGCCCCGTTAATCCCATTTCAAGGCTCTACAATGAAGTTAAAGTATAGGGAACATGAAATATGCTTGAAAACATCTCGGATGTCGGTTTGTTTAGTCGTACGGTCACGTTATTTGGTTAATTACGATGGAAACTCGAACGGACGCGAAAACGATCCAAATTACGCGACGAATGGTATTTTTGCATTCCAATCACTAAAATAAAATATTTTAATGATTACAAAAATTTTTGGATGTCCGGATATGTTCAGAACGTAAGATATACGCGAAAATGCAAACTTATGCACTTTTTTACGCTTTTAGTCCCTATTGATCAAATAAGCGTATTTTTCGCATAACGAACCCCTCAAAGCCTATTTCTAAGCTATGTAAAGGATATTTAGGGTATGTTTAGCTTATGATCACGTTCCGGAATGTTCGTTACTATACGAATCGGCATACTTTCACAGTTTGTCGCAAATAGTCCCTGCGATCGAATAAACTTGTTTTCGACACACCAAACCCTTCAAAACTTATTTATAAGTTATGTAAAGGTTATTCAAGGTATGTTAAGCCTATGTCACTGTTTCGGTGTGTTTTTCGCGTTAAATTGATTACCTTTACGCATCAGTTCGCGTATAACTTTCTAGAAAGCGATTTAAAGCTTGAAATCGAACAAGAGTTGATATGTGCAATTGTTACAAGTATTTGTACAAATCTGAAGAATGAAACACTAGATTTCATTGGTTTTGTAATTGTACAATGGTCGTAGAGGCACAGATGTCACATATTAGGCATTGACAGGTAAAATACTAGTTACCGGGTATTTTATCTAGCGTTTTAATCCCGTTTTAGTGCATTTTAAATTATTTTTATCATTCTATAAAAATAATCACACTAAAATATTACTGAGATAATTATCAGTTGCCTTGACTGGCTGCGTTGACAGTATTTTGTCAAATACGCGCAGTATCGCGTGGTACGCGCTCAAACTCGAAAAATAGAGTTTCTTAGCGTTTTAATTTATTTTTCCTTACGGGCATGATTAAAATTACCATTCTAATCATAAAATACTATTTTTAAGATTTTAACACTGATTGGGTGGTCACCGACGTTCGTTTCGCATTTTATTCTTTACTCGATAAGCGTTTATTTTGTCGTTGCCAACATAATTTTTATCAGTGCTTGGATTCACCACCACATTAAATATTACCTATAAATATAAATATCAGTCAAATACAGCCTTTTTATTTATTCATGACACGTGTTACATCTGTACGGTACGACCTAAAATGTCGGGTGTCACAGACAATACCATTGGTGAAGAAAATTCCAGATGGTGGTTTGAAGACATTGCATTTCTGGGCATATGATGAGACGTTGGCACAAGATTTGATTGTGTGTGATGATGACGTGCAGTATAGATTGATTGATCCCGTTGATCTATTGAATTTGAGTTTACAAGATCTGGAAGTGCTAGCGCTGAATCAGATTCGGTCTACTGAAAAGTCTGAAATGGTAGCTAAACAGTGGACTGCAGCTGCTGCTGGTGCTCTACACGTCAGGAAGAAAGGATTTAGTGGTTACAATATTCAGGTTGGTGACAGCGGAAGCAGTTGAAGATTGAAGTGCCCCTATGCTATAAACCTAGGGTGAGATTGTTGGAACCTGAGGTTTATGCATAGTGGGTTAATATAATTAATTGGGTTGAACTTTTAATTATATTTAACTTATATTTTGGGTCGAAATCAAGTGTAATGGGTCTAGGTTTCGGTTGGGCTTGTGTTTATGCATAGTGGGTTAATATAGTTAATTGGGTTGAACTGGTAATTATATTTAACTTATGTTTTGGGTCGAAATCAAGTGTAATGGGTCTAGATTTCGGTTGGGCTTGCGTAGGGGCTTTAGGCCCAAGTGGTAAGTATATAATCAAACTCCTAATGATGTTTTGGGGTTGATCAGTTTACACGAGTTCTAGAGAGCCAGCCGAAACCCTTTTGTGTCTTGTATCAGTCTCCTTAATTGGTGAATGCAAGATAAGTTATTTGGTTTATTATCGTTTGTGGTTTATTGTTCTTGAATCATCTCGTGTTTGGATTTTGCACAAACACTAGATTATTGTTGATATCATTGAAAGACTCATTTATGGGACTTACAATATCATCTTTGACTGATTGTTGCAAAGATGTAATCATTTTTATCTCATGAAAGTATGTTATTTAATCATCTTGAGATAAATTCTCAACAGGTATTTCTTCATTACATCATTTTTTGGTAGATGATATTCATTTTTTAACATTTTCTAGCTTTCAAATGCATATGCTTTAACCCAGTTTTCAAAATGCTCTCTCCACCCATTGTAATCTTCCATGTTCATTAACTTTGGTGGTTTTTTTATATGTTCCATAAGCGTTGTCAATTCTACGAAACTCTCAGATATCGCATTTGTTGATGTTCTTGGTGCGGTCGTGAAAGCATCATAAAACTCGTTGTAAAATTCTGACTCTATGTTTACTAACTTTGAATTTCTCGAAAAGTACCTGAAAAAGTCAACAAATGGTCAAACCAAACTTTAAAACAAAAGAGATAAGCTGCTTTCGTGCGAAAGGGGATGCCTTTCGTACAAATTGGTCAAGTTTGACTAAACAAATAAAGACTGAGCACTTTCATACGAATGAGATAAGTCCGTTTCATGCGAATGTGACAACTTTTACTAAACTGATTTTTAGCACTTTCGTCCGATAGGGTATGTCAATTCGTACGAAAGTGTTTGGAACGATTCGAACGACTTACGAAACTCAGGTTGTGTTTTTCATGGTTTTTCCAAGAATTTTCAATGAATTAGTTTGAATTTTGGTCTGAATTTTTCAAGGATTGATTAAGTCATGTTTTCACACGTTATATCCAAAAAAAAAAATTATCCATGGATTTAGCATTAATTTTGTGTTTTAAGTAGAAAGAAGATGAGTAGAAGAGATGGGATGAGATGAGAAAGATGATGTAATCAGATCAAAATCATCTCGATTTTGCTAGTATCTTGTGTTATCAGTCCTTGAAACCGGTCTCCAAGCTCTAATACCACTTGAATTTTTACACAAACTTTAATTGATTCAAGATACGAGATTAATGTTTTAGGAACTAACTTAATCGCGTGTCCCACTTCAGAATATACTCCCATATCAAGATTCCCTCGATTCAGTCTTACATGTAAATATACCCAAATTATATTTGTCTCTAGGTTAGTGCGAGGCCTTGAGAGCTCAGTTTAGAACTACCGTTCAGACAAAGAGATGAAGGCTCGACTTAAAGGTGTGTTCCACTTAGGAATCTTTTAAACTGCACTTGATGTATATCTTTCAATATTCTCAATTTTAATGCAATGATTGGGTTTAAGCACGAAAGTATTCTACAAGATCTAGGCCATTGCTGACGCCAAATCAGAAGATCTTGTATAATACCCCCGATATCAATAAGTATAAAGACCTAATATCTCAGAATCAAGAAATCTCGCAAATGAAATTTCGGAGTACTAAGTCCATATATCCGAGAGATGTTCCCCACGAATTAAGAAAGTTATTGATTTCTGTTTATATCTCGAAATCAATTTACTAAATGTGTAAAAACCTGCTGGTATATAATTAGTGAAACCATTTCACTTTTTTTTAGCTTTCCATTTCTTTAGCATGTTGTGACTGTCTATTGATGTACTATCATTTCCTCTTTTTAGACTAACTCTTTTGTCTTTTTCTATGTTTTTTACATTTTTGAATTTTTAAATGTTTTTTGTATTTTGTACTACGTAATGAAAAATCCGCAATGATGAAAAACTGACTTTTGGGGGCCAAAATGACACATTTGCGGCATAGTCGAGTTTTTCAGAGATAAGAGAGGATTGAATTGCTAAATCTGAGGGGGAATTCAGTGATAAGATGACAGAATTTGCAAAAATGATGGGGAATAAAAATTTTGTGAATTCGAATCCTGGATCGATTCCTTTAACCGTTGAATGCGTACGAACACGTGAGTTGTGCGGAATCCTATCACGTGTGTGGATCAGAACACGAAGAAGTAATTATAAGATGTTTTCTATTGAAGTTTGACAATTACAAAACCACGAAAAAAAATTGGCAGAGTTTCCCCACTCTAGTAACCAAAAGTTACAAATGACCAAGACCTACACTAGTATTTATAGACACTGCCCATCCGGACGGCTGTACTCAGCGGATGGCCTCCATCCGGACGGATGGACTAAAACAATTAAAACATCCGGATGAACCTGTACTGCATCCGTCCGAATGGACCTAATGTCCATCCATTCGGATGTGCTTTAATATATAACAACTTTATCTTTTGTTCAGTTCAGCACCGGTCTTGTATCATCTTATTAAGCTACGATACGTGATTAATGGAAGTGATAGACATTATGCACTCACAGACTCCCCCTTGGATATTACTGCAGTCCATCTCGTAGCTCTCTATCTTCTCTTTCTCTCTTTGAGTCTTCACAAAGAATTGACATTCTCAGCACAACAGACTCTCCCTTATACTTTAACAACTCTATCTACTCTCCCTATCGATCAACTCAGGCTCCCCCTTGCTTTAAGCTTCCGGGTTTTCAGCTACTAGGATCGACACCTGGCTCTAACTCTACAAGCTCCTCTAGGATAGTTACCTAGCTCTTTCATCTGCAAATCTCAAACCATTTATAAGATATTTGACAATTCAAGTTTAGTAATCAAAAATCTATCTCTAAACATATAACATGGATAAGCTGGAGCATTTCAAATATGTGACTGCACAGGACATCGTTTGTTCATAGAAATCTGTGACCGCCAATATCCCAAGATTGAGAACCTGGCTCACATTTAACAATTTTAAAACTATTTAAAATCTCCCAAGAATGATTTCCTTGCCCTTAAACACATATATTCAGTAACCTGACTCTAAGCATCAGAGTATGACAGTTAAAGTATCACAAACTTTATCAAATAATCATCCAAGTCCAACTTAATGACCTTGGAAATTTTACACACTGTTTTTTATTTTTCATTTAAAACTTCAAGTTTCAAATTAATGAACCTGTTTATTTTTCAGAAACATATTCAACATACTTAGATTTTGAAACTCAGCTTTCAGACATCAGTCGTCGAAAATAAAGTAGAAACAAAATCTTTTTGTATTTTTTCTGAAACAAAAAGCAGTAAAGAAATATTTATAGATAATATTTTTGTTTGTGTTCGCGTTAGAGGATCATATCAGTTTATGACAAAACACTAGCACCGTTGAGCTGTATAAACACTTTAATTTCTAAACGATTCACTTAGATTGTCAGTATACTGATCCATTTGAATTTTCACACAAAGTTCAACTAATTCGAGATACGAGATTTAGTGTTTTAAGAACTTAACTTATTCGCGCCTCCCACCTCAGAATATACTCCCGTATCAAGATTTCCTAGATTCAGTCTTGCAGGTGAATATACTATATTGATATCTGTACTCTGGGTTAATGCGAGACCTTGAGAGCTCAGGTATGAACTATCGTTCAATCAAAGAGATAAAGACTCGACTTTGAGGTGTGTCCCACTTAGGGATCTTCTTTACAACTGCATTTGATACATATCTTTCGATATTTTCTCAATTTTTATGTAGAGGGTAAGCTTTAAGCACATAAAGTATTATACGAGGTCTAGGCCATTGCTGACGCAAAATCAGAAGACCAGGTATAATACCCGAGATATCAAACAGTATAAAAACCTAGTATCTCAGAATCAGACAATCTCTCAAACAAGATTTCGGGGGTTACCCATATATCCGAGAGATGTTCCCCACGAGATAAGAAATTTATTTATATTTAGATTTATATCTCGAAATTAGGGTTGTTCATACAGCTCGCGACTCGTAGCTCGGCTTGTAGCTCGTTCGAAAGATGCTAGAGAAAAACTAGCTAAAAAAACTCAATTTGAGATGACGTGAACCATGCTGGCTCATTTTGTAACCAAGCCCAGCTCGTGCTAAGCTCGGCTCGGCTCGTTGGCTCGTTCTTAGGCTCGTTTAACTCCGACGTAAAGCTCAAGCCAAGTTTAACCGCCTGAATTAATTTCGAGCTTGAGCTCGACCCCACCCTGGCTCGACTCGGCTCGACTCGTTTACAGCCCTACTCGAAATCAATCTACTAAGTGAGAAAAAACCTACTGGCACATCATCAGTGAGACCGTTTATCACATTTAACTTTCCATTTCTTTAGCGTACTGTAATTGTCTACTGATGTACTATCTTTTCCTTTTTTTACACAAAAACTCTTTTTGAATTTTCTATTATTTTTGGGTTTTTCAAATTTTCAAATGTTTTTGTATTTTCTGAAAATTTTACTCCCCCTAAAATCCAAAACATTTAAAAAAATTGACAACCCGATGTAGACAACTTTGTCTCGCCATCCATTTTCTGCTTAACATGCTGTGTTTTGCAGAAAGTACCCCCATGATTTACAACATACTAATTTTTAACAATGTTAAAACCATTTAATCACATGTGAAATAATCATGTTTGTTTAGCCGTGAGGATTTCGACATATTTAATCAACATATTGTTGACAATTTTTAATTTTTGACAAAATTTAAAAACACAATCATATATTTTTATAGTTTTTTTTTTTTTTTTCCAAGTTTTAACAAACTAAAAACATATTTTTGGTTTTTAATTTTTCTGTTTCTAGGAATTTTGAATTATGGTTTATTTATAAACAGAAACAAATAAACTCCATGTTTCTCAGTTGCCGGGACCAGTAGTCTCCTCTCGTGCCAGACTGCTCCCTCCTTCATCTGAACAATCAACCAACATCTGGAGCACCTGCACATACAACCAATTCAATTACTTGAATAAAGCAACCCAAGCCTGCTTTGACTCAGGTAGCTGAATATGTATCTTTCTAGGTAAAACTGGATAGTTTCGTTCATTCTTCTAAAAAACATTCTCTTTACTTTTCTTATTATCATAAACCTTTTGTTGTTTGACCACCCAGATTTGCCCTTTTGAAACATTCCTTTTATAAATCTTGATTCATTTTGAATGTTTTGATTTTTAACAACAACTTTTGTTTTCCAAAACTGGTTTGGCTTTGTCATATCAACAGTTGTTTTCCAACTTTGTGTTGTCCGAAATCTGGATGTCACTGGTTTCCAAGATTGTTGTGATTCAGCCTTTGATCTTGTCGGCTTCCAAGTTTGTTTTGATTCAAACTTGGCTGACTTCTGATTCACAACAACAGATTTCTTTTTCTCAACACCAACAGGTTTAAGATTTGGACACTTGCGACCAATATGTCCAGTTTGATCACACTTAAACCATGTTCTTTTGGAAAAATATTTGACATGATTCAGTTTGTAGGCATCGATTAGGGTCTTGGGTCCTAAGTATTGTTACAACAAATTTGGGTTTTTTGTCGGAAGGCAGCGATTATGGTACCTGCGAGTAGAGTATGGCCACTGACGAGTAAAATGGAGTAATTGACCTCCACCGATGTCCAATGTCGCTCGGATCAGTAGAATCGGAGGTTAATCGGTGTTGAAAAAGCAGGCTCAGAAGTCGGAGAAGGATAGTAATCTTTTATATTTCAGCAACTGCTTTTACATTGAAACACGTCCTATTTAACCTTTTTATTAAGTATTCTTAAAAATTAGCATTTTTTTGGAACAACAATGTTTTCTTTTTACAGTAAACTAATAGTTGACAATGTCTTGACCATATGTTCCTTAAAGTCACTAAATACCACATGTTCCTTCAACTACATCATTAACCTGCTATTTTTTACATTATATACAGGGATACCGAATTTGTATTTTTCTGTTTCTCACCCAATTAACTTCAACAACTTTAACTTAATCATTCTAATGATTCAACTATTTGAGCACATGTAAATGTTGTACATTTGGTTAGTATTCATCTCAAATTTAAGATAAAGAACTGAACAATCAGCGCCGAGAATTTCCCAACCGTTCACTATCCATGGCCCTAACGCCTCAGGTGTTTACCATATGATTGTTTATTAATTTGAGTTTCTATCTACTGAATGTCATGTTCCTACTGATTGATTACTTTAAGAATAGCTTATGAATATTATATCACTTAAAGTAAGTTAATATCCCCTTATTAATTGTGTATGGGTCTAATTTGGTTATATTTGTCTTTACTTTTGGTGTGTAGGATTGGTTATAGCATAATCTCAGATGTTGAGACAATGGGGCTCATAACGCCGGGAGAGGTTTCTGATATATCCAACACAATTACCTTTAGGTAATGTGAACTTACTAGAATTCAAGTAATGTATACACCTGCATATTAAGCTTTGTACATGTTCAATGGACTTATATGCATACATGTTTGTATTGTTAGTCGTTGGATAACAGATGTAAGTGTTATTATTCAATTTGAACCCAGTTTATGACACATAAACAGCACCAAAATTAATCAACCTTTAGCATTGTAACTTCCTGCCGCAATTTTACAAAGATGGAAGACATTTTGACTTGGAATAATATGTTTCGATTCGATGGTATTTAACTCAAGTTAGTTTGTGTTTAAACCAGCTGCAATGAGTGACTGGTACGTTTTCTTTATCTTTTATTCGGTTCAACTTTTGATGTAAATTTTGATGCAACCACCTATCTACGTTTCGAGTTAGTATACGTTTTAACGTAGAAATTGTTGAGCTAAAATAGAATATGTTTTTATTCGATGGTATAAGTTCCAGTTACCCTATGTTTCGAAGTAAGTTTAGTTCGGAATGAGTCGGGTACGCCGCCGCAACGCGCGGTGGGTATAAATACTAGTATATAATAAAAAAGAATATACATGCATTTTTTATATGAAAAAAATAATAGCTTTGTCACATAATTTTTATAAATTTTCATCCAACCACTAACTAAGTTAATTCTTCTATTAAGGCGAAGGATGTTTATAAAATATGACAGAAATTAATTTCTAATTTTTATATAGATCAGTTTTATAAAAATAAAATCTACTTAAACCTCTAAATTTTATAAAACTAAAATGCTGGTGACCTTATTGAAAAAATGTCAAATAAAAAAATCATTTCATATGTAGCAAGTTTGTAATTCATTTTCTACTCTTTTAAATTCGCCATAAGGAAAAACAGAAGCCAGTGCCCCCTCCCCTCTCTATCAAACAACGTATCGTTACCAAACCTTAAAATTACCCACCAAATTGTAATTATAAGGCTATGAACCAAAAGTTTCTTTACTCAAGCCACTCAGAATAAGTATTAGTTAGTTACCCATATAATCTTAATTAAATAAATATTTTATTTCTACCAACATATTTCATAGGTGCTCAACACATTTAAAAAAATATGTAACGTTTTACAATTTTTTTCTATCTCTACAACTGATAAATACTAAAACTTGTAATCGATTGTTATGTGTTGCACACCAATGACGTTTTCTCTTTATAAAACTGATTTATATAAAGAAGCTGTAAATTAATTTCTGTCTTAATTTATAAAATTTAAAACATCATTCACCTTAACAGAAAAAATAAATTGAGTTAGTGATTTGGATGAAAATTTATAAAAATTATGTGACAAAGCTATTATTTTTTTTTCATATAAAAATTGCATGTATATTCTTTTTTATTATATATATATATATATATAGGGAGGGGCTCATGCGAGAACCACCCTTATTGTGAGAACCTTGAGAACCAATGTGAACACAACCTAAAATAGCTAAAAAAACCTAAAAAAACCTAACCCCCACCCCCCAAAAACCTAAACCCCCCCCCCCTCAAAAAAACCCCCCTCAAAAAAACCTAAACCCCCCCCCCCCAAGCTAAATGCTAAAAAAAACCTAACCCCACCCCCCCCCCCCCAAAAAAAAAAACCTCCCTCCCCCACCCCCCCCCCCCCCCCAAAAACCTAAGCCCCCCCACCCCCAAGCTAAAATGCTAAAAACTAAACCCCCAAAAAACCTTAAAAAATCTAAAAAAAATCTAAAATTTTTTTTTTGATTTTTTTAATATTTCTTAGGTTAAAATCGCCACTTTTCGAAGCCAAAAAAAAATTTTTTTTTTTTGCTTCGAAAAGTAGCGATTTTAACCTAAAAAATATTAAAAAAATCAAAAAAAAAATTTGTGTGATTTTTAGCTATTTTTAGGCATTTTTTGTTGTGTTCACATTGGTTCTCGCGGTTCTCACAATAAGAGGTGGTTCTCGCATGATCTTCTCCCTATATATATATATAGGGAGGGGCTCATGCGAGAACCACCCTTATTGTGAGAACCTTGAGAACCAATGTGAACATAACCTAAAATAGCTAAAAAAAACCTAACCCCCACCCCCCCCCCCCCAAAAAAACCTAAACCCCCCCCCCCCAAGCTAAATGCTAAAAAAAAAACCTAACCCCCCCCCCCCCCCCCAAACCTAAACCCCCCTCCCCCACCCACCCCAAGCTAAAATGTTAAAAACTAAACCCCCAAAAAACCTAAAAAAATCTAAAAAAAATCTAAAATTTTTTTTTTGAATTTTTTAATATTTTTTATGTTAAAATCGCTACTTTTAGAAGCAAAAAAAAAAAAAAAATTAAATTTTTTTTTTTTTTTTTGCTTCGAAAAGTAGCGATTTTAACCTAAAAAATATTAAAAAATTCAAAAAAAAATTTTGTGTGATTTTTAGCTATTTTTAAGCATTTTTTGTGTGTTCACATTGGTTCTCGCGGTTCTCACAATAAGAGGTGGTTCTCGCATGATCTTCTCCCTATATATATATATATATATAACAAAAATAATTAAATAAAAGAAATTAAAAAGGGTTTGAGTAAATTGGCAAAATCGTCCCTGTGGTTTTATATTTGTCAGTTTCATCCAAATATCCTCAACTTAACAGAAAAAATAAACTAAGTTAGTGGTTTGGATGAAAATGGCAAAAAGCTACAAACCTTGGGGGCAATTTGGTACAAAAGTGTCATTTTGGACGAAAATGACAAACGTGCCCAAACCTCAGGGACGATTTTGGAAATTAACTCAAAAAGTTATATAGATTCTCTTTTGTGACAATTTTATTTTAGAGTTAAATGCCATTGTAGTCCATGTGGTTTGTGCCATTTTGTTTGTTTAATCCAAAGCTTTTATTTTTCTCCCGTGGGTTCAAAAAGGTTTCACCGTTGCCCTTTTAGTCCACTAGGTTAACTTAATCCATTTTTCTGTTAACACGAAGGACAATTCGATCATTTTACATGTAATTCTGTTAACTTAAAGGACAATTCGGCCATATAAAATGACCGAATTTTCCTTCTCGTTAACAGAAATAATGAATGAAATTAACCCAATGAACTAAATGACAATGCTGAAACCTTTTTGAAACAACAGACAAAAAATGATACTTTTGGACTAAACTGCCAAAATAGCCTAAATCGGACTAAAATGGCATTTAACTCATTATTTTATATCATCATCTCTCGCCTTCTGCAACCTTCCTGCTTGTTCTAGAGTTCACCCGACCTTCATCCCAATCGTACGTTTTAAACTCCACAAAACCTAGATTTCATGTGATCAAATTGCAAGATCAATCGATAGCAAATTGTGTATCCAAAATCCAACCGTAATGGACGTTAGGTCTGTTGTTGAAGCTGTTTCAACCGATGATGATGACGCACCTGTGTACCAGGTTGAGAGCCTCTGCATGCGATGTGGTGAAAATGTAAGTCACTTCATTATTTATTACATTCAAAATTGTTTCGTTTTGATAATAATTGCGTGACAGGGGACAACGAGATTTATGTTAACGTTGATTCCGCACTTTAGAAAGGTAAATTAAACACTTTGTTATTAACATATTGGATCCTTATCATGTATGTTATGTTAGCCTATTGTACCCACTGTTCTTTGTTCACGGGCTAGAATTCATAATCTAGTTTAGTTTTTCTATCCAGTGGCGATGACCCGAATGACGACGTATATACCCAAAAACTTATTTCACCCAAAAAAGCAGGCTTAGCTGGTGCTTTTTACAATGCCGCTGCTGAGCTGACGTGGCGGCTTCTTATAGGAGGAAATGAGGGGTGATTACTTTGGTGAAGACTAGTGTTCGCTTCACGGAACGGAATGGAATGGAATCCTGATGGAATTGGAATGTTGATTTCATTTCTTATTTTGTTGGTTTTAACAAAATAAATGAATTGGAATTGAACAAAAACATAAGAAAGACGAAAGAGAATCGACATCAAGATTTCATTCCATTCCATTATGTGAAAAAAAAAACCCTAAATTCCTAATCAAATTTTAATTCCTGCGCGAATTCCAATTCCAATTCCATTACAATCCATGAAATGAACGCTTTTCATCTCTATATTTGAAATTTTTTAGTCAACTTTGACTATTTTAGTAATTTTCCCTAAATTTTATTTGTAATTTTTCTGGTACACAAGCACAAATGAGAAAAATGCACAAAATAAAATGAAAAATCTTTTTAGAAAGGTAAATCGTTGAGCATTCAGTTTATTGACAAATTTGTTACAGAATAATGAAAGCTGAATATTTGGTTTGCAGATTTTGTTGTCGGCATTCGAGTGTCCTCATTGTGGCGAGAGGTGTGTGAATATGGATTTTATCGGTAGATTTAGTTGAAATATGGTTTCATCATGTCTTATTGTGAGCTTGTTTTTTTTTTGAAGGAATAATGAGGTGCAGTTTGCGGGTGAAATACAACCCAAAGGTTCTTGCTATCGCTTGGAATACTCAGCAGGTGATCAAAAGGTTGTTGTCCAGTGATTTAATTTTGTAAAACACAAGACTATTCATTTATTATGCTGTATTGTTATAGTCTAGATTACTGCAAGTGCAAATTTACATGTTATGGCCGGAGCTAGTTAGGATTTTGTATTTTCTGGGTTAGTAGAGTTGCTGGTTTGTGATAGCGGGCAAAAAAAATTCACTTACACTCCCATGGTTTTTAGACTTTTTGTGTCAACTTTTGGAACAATAATTTGTTATTCAGTAAGAATTATTCTTGCCAATAGTGCGTATAGTATTAAGTACCTTAGATATGATTGTATATTGGTTAAGAATATCATAGCCTCTCATATTTAACTCCCTCTACCATTTAAGCTCCCTTATATTTAAATGAACTTCATACCAGAATGTATTCTGTTTTTGTCCATTATAAATCGCATGCTGGTTCTTTTGTACTAATAAAGACATCATATCGAGTCGGTTAGAACTGTTGTTGCTAATAGTGTTATTCAAGTCAAATGTGGACCTTAAGCCTAGGATGTATGTGCTGTCAACTATGTATTTAAGTATGACATTCTGTTTAGCCATTTACCTTATTGACTTACTTGCAAGGATGAACGCCTCTATGGATTTTCTTTATTATTCTTTTAAGAATTGTAAAAAGAGGTTTGGAGGCTGTAGAAAGTAAACTTGTATGGTTTATGAATATCTTTGTACTTCCAACTTTGCCAATCACCAAAATCCCTTGTGTATTTCATTTCATTGAAAGATAGGTTTTTTTTTTTTAATGCAGATGCTTGATCGACAAGTGGTGAAATCCGAAACTGCCACAATTAAGGTTTGTAGCTTTAATCTCTCCTTGTGATAATGGCTTATCAAACTCCATCCAACCAGTGTTTATTATTCAGTAACGAGATTCTTATTTCTATGAAATGAAGATTCTGAGATGTACATTTATCTCTTCAAAAGCTTGTCAAACCTAACTGACCATTATTCTCTGTATATGTAGATACCTCAACTGGATTTTGAGATTCCTCCAGAGGCGCAACGAGGATCTTTATCTACGGTAACTTCTTTTTCCAATTTGACCACTTGCTATCTTTCTGCAACAAAAAAAGTCACTTCTGTTGACATTGCTGGCATGTCATGTATATGTTTCAGGTGGAAGGAATTCTGGTCCGAGCCGCAGATGAATTACAAGCACTTCAAGATGAAAGAAAGGTTTGTCAGTTGATCCTATATGATTGTCACTCGCTCTTTTATTATTATAATTGTGTACTATAACTACCATTTTCATAACCTAATCTTTAGTGATTTTTGGACCTTTTCAGAAAGTTGATCCCCAGACTGCCGAGGCTATAGACGAGTTCATACTAAAACTAAGAGCATGTGCAACAGGAGCTTCATCTTTTACCTTCATACTAGACGATCCTGCTGGCAACAGCTTTATAGAGAACCCGTAACTTTCTATCTTTGTTGTATTCCTTTTCATTTTAGCAGCTCTATCATTTTCCCTTTGTACCAAATACGAAACACGTGTTGCATGTTGTTAAGATATTGACAACTATGATGTGTAATAGGTATGCTCCATCCCCAGATCCGTCATTAAGTATTGATTTTTACGATCGAACCCCTGAGCAACAAGCTGCGCTTGGATATCTTGTTGACCAATCACAAACGAGAGAACACGGAAATGATGCATCATCAAATAATCAAACATCTGAACCACATGGATCAGTTGGAGCCGTTGCTGGACGGCGAGCTATTGCTCAGGGTAATAGTGCAGAATTCGCAGAGGCCCTGTTTCGCTATACTGCACCAGAAGAGGTACTATGATCTTCTACATGTCATATGTCCAACACTCCAAAATATTAATTAAGGAATATTATCGTATATTAATACATACATCATCTTGTAGGTGATGACTTTCCCATCGACATGTGGTGCTTGTGCTGTTAGGTGTGAGACTCGGATGTTTGTAACCAGTATCCTCTCTTCTTTCCTTTTTCTTGTGGGGCGCAAATTATTCATTATTCTCTCTTTTCTTTAATAAGAAAAGTTTTGTATGGCTTGACTATGAACAGAGATTCCTTACTTCCAAGAAGTGATCGTGATGGCATCTACATGTGATGCTTGTGGCTATAGAAATTCTGAGGTTTGTAAGCATTTCTTTGTATGCTGATTTTTGGGCTACTACTTCCATAGGTTGCTTAGTGATCGGTTCCTTGCAGTTAAAGGCAGGTGGTGCTATACCTGCAAAAGGAAAGAAAGTGACACTAGTAGTGCGAAATGTTGAAGATTTAAGCCGTGATGTGATTAAGGTATTTCCTTCCCATGGTACGAATTACCCATCTGATCGTAATTTTTCTCCATGAATGTTTAACATGTCTCTTGTTTCGAAATGGTTTGGTATGTACCAGTCAGACACTGCAAGTGTAAAAATCCCGGAGATCGATTTGGAGCTTGCAGGTGGCACATTGGGAGGTCTTGTGACCACTGTGGAAGGTTTGGTCACCAAAATCAGTGAAAGTGAGTTTATTTTCATGCCTTGTTTTCCCTTCTGCTGATGTCATTTACTAGACGTTTCAGGAACCAAACTTGCATAATCCTGCATTCCTGCTCAGACTTTGAAAGATTTGAAACAGTCCCAGAGCCACTTTACAAATTAGTCCCTGATGTTTTTGAAATTTGGGATTTGTAGCCTGACTTTAAGCTTTCATCCTTCTGCCACAGACATATAAGTTTGTGTGTATTCATAAACGTTGTTTGTGTTCATTTGAGTTTGGTAAATGTTCATGAATAGTTCATGAACACGTTCATTTCCTTGATGAACGAACACGTCCGTGAACAGTTTGTGAACATGCTCATTTCTTAATGATGTTTTGTTTACAGACCTAGCCACAGGTAGGTGCTGTTTGTTTTTTCAGAGGTAAAATGTCTGCAGTCTGCGGACCACATCTGCAAACATCTGTAGCAGAAGAGGTGGACCAAACATCTGCAGTCTGCAAGAAGAAGACTGTTTGTTTTTTATCTTCTGCAGACTGCAGAATTAAACTGAAATCAAGTAAGCATAATCAAACCATTTTAAGCGACAACATAATAGGCACAAATCAATTAAGCATAATCAAACCATTTAAAATGACAAAAAAACATCAACAATATGTGAACAATTACCCAAAGTGCCACCTATACGGGGGTGTGGGAGGAGAGGTGGTGGCTGCGGCGGTCTGGGGCAGGAGAGGTGGTGGCGGCGGCGGCGAGACTGGGGTGTGGGAAGAGAGGCGGTGGTGGTGTGGGAGGAGTGGTGGTGGCTGCGGCGGTCTGGGGCAGGAGAGGTAGTGGCGGCGGTGGTGTGGGAGGAGAGGTGGCTGGGGCTGGTGAGGAGGGAGGTGGGTGGCGGACGGACGGTGGGAGGGTGACGAGGTGGTGGAGGAGATGGGGTGGAGGAGAAGGGGTGAAGAGGTGGGAGGAGAAGAAGTCTGTAGACCCAAGAAGACATTGAACCATGTCTGCACCAAACAGAGGTCTCGCAGACCTTTTTTAGTGAAAGGTCTTCGAAAAAACAAACAGTCTTCAGACCCAAAGGTCTGCGCATGGTCTGCGTGGCGCAGACATAAGAGACCAGAAGAGCTTTTCTTAAAAAAAAACAAACACCGCCTTAATTTATCTTTGTTAAATATGTTTTTGTACATTTTAGGTCTTGAGAGAGTGCATGGGTTCACTTTTGGAGATAGTCTGGATGAGGATAGAAAAAGCAGATGGCTGGACTTCAGGGCGAGACTCGTCAAGGTATGTAGATTATAGTAATCCTTTGTTCAAGATTTACCACGATCAAAATCCCGTTTACAACATACAAATCTTATGAACTCGTGCTTAAAATTTTATTGTTAGATGGTTGACTTTATAATAACCTAGAAGGTCCAACATGATACCGTGTATCTTTCAGATTACGTTCATGTATACCCTCAACTCCGAGAGATTGACTATATGGTTATTGATTTTCTGTTTTCCTTACCTTAATGATCTGTCTTTGTTTAAAACAATAATTTTGTGCCTGCAGCTTTTGAATATAGAAGAACCTTGGACTCTGATCTTAGACGATGCCCTGGCAAACTCTTTCATTGCACCGGCTACCGATGATATTAAAGATGACCGTCAGTTAACTTGTAAGTCATTTCAAGTCATTAATACTATGAATTGGCTGAACACAAATAGTTTCTAGCTTTCTTCCATCTTTATTTAATCCTATATTTTACTCTTACTATTTACATATAATCGAAAATTAAATCAAATAAAGGTTTCTGAAGCTCACGAGTGAGTGAATTGAGAACCGATTAAAAAAAGGTCTAGAAACGAGGACTGAACTTAATGGAGCTGGTACCGGTCCAATTTGGTTTGGTTCTTGGTTTTGTGGATCTGAATCGAGTTTTGCAGGAGCACTGGAATTTTGTAACATATATGAAGTCAAATTTGTGATCTTTGTTAACAAGTTTGGTTGTGGTGAAAAATCCAGTTGAAGAATACGAGAGATCGTGGGAACAAAATGAGGAGTTGGGTTTAAATGACATGGACACCTCGTCTGCTGACGCTGCATATGCTTCTGCTTCATGAAAGGATGTCCGTTCCTAACTTTGCTTGTTTCCTGTTCGTGTGACTGTTTATGGTTAGCATTGTTGTAATCCATGAATAAATGTTGCTGCCAAGTGCTTTTTCTGTGTGGTGAAGAACATGAACAAAGGAAAACAGAAAGGGGTAGTTGTTTTTAAGACAAAATATAATGATGGAAGTGTTACCATTTTAGTGATAGTTTGACGTTCTGAATAAAATTATTTTTATGCACATTATAACACAATTTTGGTTATACTTGTGGCATATTTGAGTGGGTTTGATTGGTGTCTATTCCAATTTATTTAGGGGAATTGGCCTGTAATAATCTCACATAGACCTTATTGGCCATTAATAATCTCATCTCAGAATATTCCCTCCACTAGTTTCACTGATCTCGATCCGGACCCGCATGCTGCCGAGTTGGATGACCCGGAAGACCCAGCCTGATCTCCTGATTAAGTTGGTTGTTATCTTTTTAAAATTTGAATAAAGATTAGTATTTCTTTTCAAGTCTCATGCCTATCTTTTAGATAGGAGCATTTGAAAGTTTCATGCCTATCTTGTAGATAGGAGCTTTATTTAAGAAAACTGGAAGTATTGTTTAAGGGTTTTTATTTTATTTTATTAATAAAGGTTCACTGAGGTTTTCTGTTTTGAAACCTTGTTCGTACGTTGCCGGAATTTGGTGACGGGTTTATTTTTCGGTCGCTTCCGTTTCAAGTGGTACCAGAGCTATGGCAGCTTTTCGGAGAGATCAACGTGACGATTTCCGTCGATACGCCGCAGGAGGCAACGGCAATCATCACCATGATCCTCGGGATGAAGAAATTGATCGCTTACAGCAGCGGGTCAGGGAACTAGAGTTACGTTACGAACCAAGAGACGAAGAATGGACAGAATCTGATTATGAGGAGTGGGACGAGGATCGTCGGAACCCGTTTGGAGACCGGCGAAATCGCAACCAAACGCGGCCGCCACCAGATCCTTTGCGGTCTTTGGGTATGCGGGTCGAGATTCCAGAATTTGAAGGACGGGTCCAGCCCGATGATTTTATTGAATGGATCCATACGGTAGAACGAGTATTCGATTTGAAGGACATCCCAGACAACTTGAAGGTCAAACTCGTAGCGTTAAAGCTACGCAAGCACGCTTCATTGTGGTGGGAACACGTTCGAAAGAAACGACTTCAAGAAGGGAAGCAGAAGGTAGAAACGTGGGAAAAAATGAAGAAGCTCCTCAAGGCGAAATTTCTTCCCGCCAACCATCGACAAGACTCATATTTAGATTATCACAATTGTAAACAGAGTTCTCTATCCGTCGAGGATTTCATCATGGAATTCGAAAAACTTCGGATGCGTTGTGGAATTGATGAGGAGGAAGAACAGGTTATCGCACGTTTTCTCGGGGCCCTCCGGCCCGACATATCTGATATTGTTCAATTACAACCCTATTGGTCGTTTGATGATGTTTGCAGGTTGACGCATCGAGTGGAAAAACAACAAAAGAACAAGGCAAAGATCACCCCCAACAAAGTCAAACGCCCCCACCCGAACACCGATAATCACCCCCGCCTCGAACCGTCCGGGCCCAATCAAAGCCGACGGTCCGGCACCATCAGCTCCACCCACCGATCTCTCAGTCCAGAGGTGCTACAAGTGTCAGGGTATTGGTCATCTTCGTAGAGAGTGTCCCAACGGGAAAGTCGTTGCCTTGACGGATGAACCACTACCCATCTATGATACCGAAGACGAAGCAGAGAAGGTCAAGGAACCAACCGAGACCTTATACCCCGATCACGGGGAAGCACTTATCACCCAGCGGGTTCTCAGCACAGCCATGGCCAAACCCGAGGATGACACGGCTTGGTTACGAAACAATATCTTCCGAACTAAGTGTACGTCGAAAGGAAAAGTTTGTACGATGATAATTGATGGTGGAAGTTGTGAGAACATGGTGGCGACATCAATGGTTGACAAACTGGACCTAGATAAACAAGATCATCCAGAACCATACCAGCTCACGTGGCTAAAAAAAGGAAACATTGTCAAAGTCACTCATCGGTGTCTGGTCCAGTTCTCAATTGGCAACAAATACGTGGACGAAGTTTGGTGCGAAGTTGTTCCGATGGATGCGTGCCACGTCCTATTGGGGCGACCGTGGCAGTATGATCGGAGGGCGAGACACGACGGCTACCGAAATACTTACACATTTAAAAGAGACGGCGTCAATATTACACTCGCATCCTTGGATCCACGTGACTCACAAACCGCAGCGATGATTGTTTCTCGCACCGAGTTTTTGGACTACTCTCGTCTCACGGGTTCAACACTTGTTCTCGGTCTTCTTATTACCGAAGAGAATCCGATCATCGATAACACTCCAGCTGAAGTTCATCCATTGCTAACGGAGTTCAGTGATGTTTTTCCCAATGAAATACCAACGGGTTTACCCTTAATGCGTGAAATCCAACACTGTATTGACTTTCTTCCGGGCGCAAGCATTCCCAACAAGCCGGCATACCGCATGAACCCAAAAGAATACGAAGAGCTACAACGACAGGTACTTGAACTTCTTGGCAAAGGCCTCATAAGAGAAAGCATGAGTCCGTGTGTCGTCCCGGCCCTCCTCGTCCTACCGCATGTGCATCGACAGTCGCGCGGTCAACAAAATCACAGTGAAATATCGGTTTCCGATACCTCGTTTCGAGGATTTACTAGATCAATTGTTCGGTGCCACCATTTTCTGAAAAATCGATTTACGAAGTGGTTATCATCAGATCCGAATGCGGCCCGACGATGAGTGGAAAACCGCGTTTAAAACAAGGGATGGTTTGTACGAGTGGATGGTCATGCCTTTTAGCCTCTCCAATGCCCCGAGCACCTTCATGCGACTTATGAATCATGTTTTTAAACCTTTTATCGGCAAGTGTGTCGTCGTTTATTTCGACGACATATTGATTTTTAGTGAAAACGTACCGCAACATCTACACCATCTTAAAGCCGTCTTCCAGGTCCTACGGGAACAGAAGCTCTTTGCAAACCGTACAAAGTGTCACTTTCTTACTCCGGAGGTTGTTTTTCTTCGATATCTTATATCGGGTCAAGGAATCCGCATGGATAGCACAAAGGTTTCAGCAATTACTTTGTGGCCCACGCCGACCTCTCTCCATGAAATCCGTAGTTTTCACGGTTTGGCTTCATTTTATAGACGCTTTATTCGGAATTTTAGTTCCATCGTTGGCCCCATAACCGATTGTTTGAAAGGCTCCAAGTTTCAGTGGAACCCCGCGGCCCAAGCCGCCTTCGAAATGCTTAAGAGGGAGGTTACACAAGCTCCCGTTTTGGCCCTCCCAACTTCGACATGGTTTTCCAGGTGGAGTGCGATGCGTCGGGGGTTGGTATCGGCGGTGTACTCACACAACAAAACCGTCTGATCGCTTATTTTAGTGAAAAACTTAACGAGTGTCGACGGAAGTATAGCACCTACGACAAAGAGTTCTATGCCATTGTTCGGAGCCTTGAACATTGGCGCCATTACCTCCTTCCGAATGAGTTCGTGTTCTATTCCGACCATCAAGCTTTCCGATACATTCAAGGCCAAGCAAAACTCAACTCAAGGCATGCTAAGTGGGTGGAATTACTTCAAGATTATTCCTTTGTAATCAAGCACAAGGCCGGCCATGCTAAATGCTAATTCTGTGTGGCCGATGCCCTTAGCCGGCGACCGTCACTCGCAACCATCCTCAAGGCCGATGTTACCGGGTTTGATTCAATCCGCCACCTCTATCAAGACGACCCAGATTTTAAGGAGCCTTGGGTACGGTGCCAAACAGGAGTCTTCCACGATTTTCAAACACGAGACGGATTTTTGTATAAAGGTACAAAATTATGCGTTCCCCACTCGTCTTACCGTGATGCTATAATCCTCGAATACCACCAGGGAGCGCTCGCGAGACATTTTGGCCGCGATAAAACCGTAGCCCTCGTACGTGAACGTTTCTTTTGGCCAAAAATCGATAAGGATGTCATGCGCGTTGTGAGGCGCTGTCGTATGTGTCACGTGGCGAAGACGCAGGGCACCAATCAGGGGTTATATACACCACTGCCTGTACCTTCCATTCCGTGGGAAGATGTGAGTTTAGATTTTGTGTTGGGGCTGCCACGGACTCAAAAACAAAAGGATTCAATCATGGTTGTGGTGGATCGATTTTCTAAGATGGCTCATTTTGTTCCGTGCTCCAAAACCTTCGATGCATCCCAAGTAGCTCGCTTATACTTCACGGAGATCGTCCGCCTCCATGGGATCCCGAAAACCATTACTTCAGACCGGGATGTAAAATTTGTTAGTCACTTTTGGCGAACCTTGTGGAAGCGTTTGGGTTCGCGTCTCCAATTTAGTAGTTCACACCACCAGCAAACGGATGGACAGACGGAGGTCACAAATCGTAGCCTTGGTAACTTACTTCGAAGTTTGGTGGGAAAGAATCCCAAACAATGGGATACGGCCTTACCGCAAGCCGAGTTTGCTTATAATCGGTCAACTCATGGTTCGACCGGCTTGTCCCCGTTCTTTGTTGTGTACGGTCATAATCCGTTCACCCCCGTTGACCTCGTTCCCTCCAGTGATCCAAAGCACTACTGTGTTGATGGCGCAGACCGGGCTGAGCAAATTCAAGAACTTCATCGTCAAGTTCGTGATCAAATCGTTAAGCGCAATCTTCAGTACCAAGCGCGAGCTAACAAACATCGTAAGAGGGTGGTGTTTCAAGAAGGCGATCTCGTTTGGATCCATCTCCGAAAGGAGCGTTTCCCGCGGGGACGTTTTGGCAAGCTACAACCTCAAGCTGATGGTCCGTTTCGTGTTCTTAAACGGATTAACGACAATGCTTACAAAATTGACCTTCCGGGCCATTACAATGTGTCCGCTACATTCAATGTGGCCGACTTAGCCCCTTACGATGGTGACAATGATTCTAGTGATGACTCGGGGACGAGTCCCTTTCAAGAGGGGGAGGATGATCTCGATCCGGACCCGCATGCTGCCGAGTTGGATGACCCGGAAGACCCAGCCTGATCTCCTGATTAAGTTGGTTGTTATCTTTTTAAAATTTGAATAAAGATTAGTATTTCTTTTCAAGTCTCATGCCTATCTTTTAGACAGGAGCATTTGAAAGTTTCATGCCTATCTTGTAGATAGGAGCTTCATTTAAGAAAACTGGAAGTATTGTTTAAGGGGTTTTTTTTAATTTTATTAATAAAGGTTCACTGAGGTTTTCTGTTTTGAAACGTTGTTCGTACGTTGCCGGAATTTGGTGACGGGTTTATTTTTCGGTCGCTTCCGTTTCATTCACCTTTCACCTATTTTTCTTACAATGGCCACCCGTTAAAAAAACTTAATGGTGTTAAGCTTTTTTTTCAAATTACAAACAGATTTTTTAGGGCTTTTGATCAGAACGATGATACGAGTCAATTGATGTAAAACTTACTTCGAAATGGTGCTCCAAGTGACTTGATTTTGGTTAATTAGAAATTTAAACACCCGAATTGAAGCGTCGTTTTCATCGTTTGGAGCACCGGTTCGAGGCAAGTTTTACATCAATGGACTCGTATCGTCGTTCTAATAAAAAATCTGTTTGTTTTTTTTGAAAAAATCTGTTTGTAATTTGGAAAACTTAACTCTGTTAAGTTTTTTTAACGGGAACCATTGTAGGAAAAATAGGTGAGACTGGTGAGGAGAATATTCTGAGGTGAGATTATTAATGACCAATAAGATATAGATGAGATTATTACAAGTAAATTTCCCTTTATTTAATGTGTGAGATTTTGAAAGATGTGGATTTGGGCTTCGTGGGTTCTGTTTTGGGTCAAATTCTGGAACATATTTAGCACGTGGTTTATTATTTTCATGTTTTTTTTAAAGGTAACTATCATTAACACAAACACCGGCCCAAGCCGGGCCGGCAAAACCGAACAACAACGATTACATATTTACAAAAGACATCCACTCCCTCCACTCTATACCTTTATGTTTCGATCTATAAGAAAACCATAAAAAACCCAAAGCCTTAATCTCACTCAGAATATTATCTATTCTAATAGGGGTATTAGAAAATTTAGTATTGTTCCTAGCTCGCCACAAACTCCAACAACCGATCAAAACAATTCCTTGAACCGCGTCCTTTTTCTTCTCCGAAATGTCAAGGTCTTTGAAAAAAGATAAGAGGTCTTTGAGATAAAAAGCGTAAATGTTGGGGATCTTACACCAAACACTAACACCGTTCCAAACGTTCGCGGCTATAAAGCATGTATTAAACACGTGATCGACGGTTTTTTCTTCCGAGTTACACATTGGGCACAAGGAGGCGGTGATACCAATGTTTCTCTTTTTTAAAGCTTCGGCGGTAGGGACTTTATCCATCTCCATCCTCCACACATGAATGTTAACTTTAGCGGGACCCATTTACACCAACTCAAAATGAAGGGACTACCTTGAACCTCCTCCTCTTTCAACAATCTTTTAACGGATTTAATGGAAAACATACCAGCCGGGTCTGCACTCCACTTCCACCGATTATTGAATGTATCATGCATGATCAATGTGCAAAATTATTGAATGTAGTTTGGACACTCACGTGGTTCTTTAGCCACATAGTTGCTTGGCTTTGTAACTCTTTCCAATTTTTTTTAACCGCGAGATGGGTATAATGTACCCCACTTACTTTTTATACACCAATTATATAATTATATTATATTATACATATGAATTGAAACTGCTGATGAACAGTAGTTTCTATTATAATATAATAACTTTTTTTTTGCCATTAACATTAACATTTCTTTAATCTTAGAGTTAGATCTACAAATTTAACCTGAGCTCTTCACCGATAATTCTTTTCTCCTCCCCTCTTTCTAACCACCTAATCACCACTGTTTCCAAATCTGATATCTCAGCATCACCACAAAAAAATGTTTCTAGATCTTGATTTTGAACAAGAAATGGTTGCAAAGTAGAGAGAGGGTGTGGTAGTTAATGGCAACGATAGTGTGAAGATGAAGATCAGAGGGGTTAGATGACGGCGGTTGTGGTGGTGGGTTTTGCTGAGCAAAGAGGGGCGAAATAAGGGTTTCGGTCGTCACAGCTTCACCGGTGCCGGAGATTGGGATGTGGGTTTGTTTGCGGTGGGGTTTCTTGATGGTGGGGAATGGAGTGGTTTGGCGGTGGTTAAAGTTTCCGGGCGCATAGATATAGACAAGATTAGCGAGAGGGAGAGAGAGATAGAGATTAGAGAGAAAGACCGGAGATGCAGAGGTTAGAGGATTTAGTTCATGCACATGGTTTTAGAAAATGGTTTCAGATACAACGTTTTAGATGTTTTTAACTTGCTATAGGCATTTAATTGTTTTTTATTCTTTACACGGTATTAACAAACTATAATATCTATCGACTTTGTATATTATTTTTTATATGAACTTTTTATCAGCAAAATCTCTATAAGAACATCCAGCAAGCAACTGGGAATTTATTTACATGAACTACATCACAACTTGATACATTTAAAACTTGGATTAAAGATCACATTTCAATTAATTAGCCATAATAAAAAAAAAAGTGTCGCAACTTTCCTTGACAAACTTATTACTTTTTTTTTTTTTACAAAATAAACATACGATATTTTGGAAAACAAGTGTGTATTATTAACTAAAAAGAATACGAAAAAATTAATATTTTATTTTTTTTGTGAGATTATTAAAAATGTTAATAACATTCATTCAAGTATATCTATAGACTATATTTTAAGAAGTTACTGATTTTAGATGTTTAGCTCACCGTGTTGTCACAAACCAAACCAACTCTGACTAAACAACATCGGTAGCGATATCGATACTATCAGAATCGTTATTGATATTTGTTTTAGGGTCTTCGATCTATGTACAAGGGTTGCTATAACGAGTGTCGGTATACAAATACTGTAATAAACTTATTTTTTTTATTATTTTAATTAATTTAAACATATTTTTTCCATATAACTTATAAGATATGATCAAAGTACCAATTATTAAACATGAAACCATAAAAGTGAATGTATACAGGTGACGTTGTTCGGTGCGGTAAGGTGGCGATACAATATCGGCTTATCGAAAGCAAAAACAATAAAAATAACTACCGGTACCAATACAGATGTTGTTCAATCAGTTTCGATTGGATTTGGTACGATAGCGGAACAATATCCGTTTAAAAGAATTATTTATCATAATGTTAAAATAAAAGAAAACATGAATTGAAAAAATGAACCGAACCGATATCAATTGAACAACATAGGTACCGTAGCAGTATGTGTTTTTTTTCGATCGATGTAGTGTTTTCTCTTTCAATTCTATAGCGAGTACATGTACCATAACAAACCAAATTGATACCGACTTAATCCCCGCCGCTAGGGCTGTAAACGAACCGAACGAACACGAACAAGACCATGTTCGTGTTCGTGTTCGTTAAGGAAATTAACATGTTCACGAAACCATAACGAACATAAGTTTATGTTCGTATTCATTCGTTAAGGAAATTTAGTTGTTCACGAAAAGTTCGGGAACACTGGTCTCGAACACAAACGAACGGAAGCAAATAAAAAGGAACACAAACGAACATCTAACTTGAAAATAAAAAAATATAAAACATTGTTATGCTTAAACATTAGATAGAAGTAATTAAATAAAACCATCAAATAATAAATCAAAACACAAGAAGTCTACTACACTACCAACGATGAATCAAGTTTAACTAACTTAGACATAATTATCCCCCAAAATGTCTTACAAAGTCCAAATTTTAGCTAACTTAGAAAAATTAGGGTTTCAAGTTTTCAATATGTTTTGATATAAAAGGTTTATTATTTATGGTTTTTTTTAATATAATCAAACGAACACGAATGAACTTAAAAAAATGAGTGTTTTTTAATCTTTAAAACGAGTATACTATTGCTATATTTTCGAAATTTTTTTTTGAAAACCCAGTTGCGTAAAACGCAATGGAAAAAAACCCAGTTGCGTAAAACGCAATGGAAAAAAAACCTAAAAAATGACATTTTTCTAAAACGCAATGCACAAAAAACACAAAGAAATGTCTTATTTGTAAAACGCAATGGCCAGAAAACACAAAGAAATGTGTTATTTCTAAAACGCAATGGCCAGAAAACACAAAGAAATTTGTTATTTCTAAAACGCAATAGCCTAAAAACACATAAAAATGTGTTTTACCTAAAACGCAATGCACCAAAAACACAAAGAAATGTCATATTTCTAAAACGCAATGACTAGAAAACACTTAAAAATGTCTGTTTTCTAAAACGCAATGGCTAGAAAACACAAAAAAATGTCTTTTTTCTAAAACGCAATGGCCTAGAAACACAAAAGAAAGTGTTATTTCTAAAACGCAATTGACTGAAAACACATAAAAATGTGTTTTACCTAAAACGCAATATACTAAAAACACTTCAAAATGTGTTTTTCTAAAACACAATGGACCAAAAAACACATTAATACATGTTTTTTCTAAAACGCAATGGTCTAAAAACACATAAAAATGTGTTTAACCTAAAACGCAATGAACTAAAAACAGATTAAAATGTGTTTTTCTGAAACGCATTTAACCAAATAATGATTCTGTACATGCTATTCTAAAACGCAATATAATAAACAATATTATAAAACGCAATATTATAGCTATTGTGTTTTTAGACAGAAGAAGTTGGAAAATATCCCCACCCACAAGCAGCTAAACAAAATCAATGTCCTCAAGCTTATACCCATTCTCCTGGATCACTTCAAAAAGCGCAAAATTCAAATGCAAACAAACAAAACACTTTTCAGGTACTTTATTGCGTTTTATGCTATCACAACCAAAATGAAATCAGTTTAAACGCATCGACTACAGGAAACGACTCGAAGAAAATGTGGAAGATGTTTTGTGACAAACTCCGGTTGAAACTCGCCGGCTCGGTGTGTACAACCACCACGCCAATCCTCGCTTCTCTTGTGCATATTAACACCGGAAACAACCGTACATCGTTAGTTTATAATACGAATCGGTTGAATTCGCCGATGGTGCATACCGCTAGTAGCGTACCGGTGGCCGGAGCAATGGTGAGGGACACTGAAAGGCAAGTTGGAGCAGTTGGACAGAAAATGGAGGTCGGATTGTGAGAGGAGGCGGAGATCGATGACGAGAATGGAGTTTAGCCGAAGAACGGTTGGAATCAGTGTTTGCGCTACCAAGAGCGACGGTGGTGGCCATGGAAGAGAGATTTGGAGAAGACGGGGGATTGGTGCGATGAATACTGATTTGGGGGAACTGACTTTTTGTGTGTTTGATGATAATGTCGTTTGTGGACAAAATACCCATCTCCTTATTTTATCTATCTTGTCACGTGTCATCCTACTATTGCTTCCTACACTTTCTACCCAAAACAAACTTCCTATTTGATCATTTCCCTCCAATTTAATTGCAAAATAAAATAAAAAAGTTCCAAATTATCGAAGAAAAAAGTGTAGATACGATGAATAAATTGACACAACTGGCAATAATTTGATGAATAAATTGAAGAGCAAATGGTTTGTTAAAATTTTGAATTTGGTTTATGGTTTTTCAAAAATACACGGACGGTCCATATGGTTTACACTTTGTAACGCATTTAGTCCCCAAAGTGTAAACCATAGAAATCATCCATGTGAATTTTTGAAAAGCTGAGAATTAAATGCGTTATAAAGTACAACCCACTAAACCATCGTGTACTTTAAATTGTAATTGTCATTAACCCTATATAAAATAGTTGTTAAACTAGGCCTCAATCCTATTGTCTGGTTAGGGGTTATCTGATCGGCTTTGAGTATAAATCATAAACCAAATTGTTTGTTACGGTTTGAAAATTTTGAAGCCAACATATAAGAAGATTAAATGATTACGAAACCAAATTGAAAACATGTGTAGGCGGTTTTATGGTTTTAAACCGAACCGTTTATTTGATAAACTAACGAAGATGGGCACATGTTTCGTTCATTTAGTTAAACGAACTTAAACACATATTTCGTTTGTTTATGTATGTCCATATATGTTCCCTAATATTCGTTTAGATTTGTTCATTTATGTACGTACGTACGTTAATTGTTCGTTTAGAATGTTAACGAATGAACATGAACATGTTCATTTTCGAATGAATGATCATGAATACGTTACTTAACCATTTTTGTTTATTAACAAAAAAATATATATATTTTTTAAAAGTCCCAAAAGCTCTTTAAATATTATTAAGAAAACACTTTCTAAAAAAATTGATAGGTGGTTCTTTCTCTAAAAAGTGTTTTTTCTAAAATTAAAAAAAAAAAGTTTTTTTTTTTAACAGTAAAGATTACATAATTCTTACTTCTAAATTATACCAGGTTTACCTCAATTGAACTTTGGTCTGTCTCCAAAAGACACAAAGCCTCTGCCCTACCACCAAAGTTATTTAAGATGACAAAAATGAATTATAGAAAACATATCGTTAAAAAAGTTCTTTAAGCAGAGGCGTATCTAAGAATTCACATACCCTGTTCGAGATTGAAAAAATATGTCATTCTGTTATGTTTTGTTATTATTTAAAAAAGATCAAATCAGTATTGGGCTTAATAAACCTAATTGCATGTGGGCTAAATTCTAAATCATAAAAAATGATTTGTAAATGGGCCTATATTGAAAGTGGTAGCTGTTTACTATTTAAAAAAAGGAAAATTGGTTTTTAATAAACCAACATTTGTCCCGTTGATAAATAATAATCTTACCTACGTAATTGGTATACAATAATCCTATCTATCAACATGTTGGTACTCAATGAACTTCCGTTAATTTTTTTTAACTGAAGTTAATTTTTAAGTTTTATTTATTACACAAAAAGTCCCTTTAGTTGTAATTTACTAGTTTTAACTATTTTATAAAACAAAAAAACCTCAAGGGACTGTAATTTACTAGTTTTAAAATAGTTAAAACTAGTAAATTATAACTACATGGACTGTTTGTGTAATAAATAAAACTTAAAAACTAACTTCGGTTAAAAAAAATTAACGGAAGTTCATTGAGTACCAACATGTTGATAGGTAGGATTATTGTATACCAATTACGTAGGTAAGATTATTATTTACCAACGGGACAAAGGTTGGTTTATTAAAAACCAATTTTCCTTAAAAAATAACATATACGTATCGGATTTTTTTTAAATCGCATGCCCCTCGAAATCGTGGGCATTGTGCGAAGGTCCTCCCCGCACACCATCAAAGCCTCCCATGTCTTTAAGTAATTTAAAAAACGTTTTAAATAATAAAAAAATACATTTTTCATAAAATGAAAACTCAACAATGTAAGGTGGTGTTTGTTTTTTGCTAGAAGCACTTCAGAACCTCTTATGTCTGCGCCACGCAGACCACGCGCAGACATAAGGGTCTGCAGCTTGTTTGTTTTCTCGTAGACCTTTCATTAAAAAATGTAACACCTCGAAAATTCGTGTTCAATAAAATAACGACACGTGTCATGTACGACAAAAGTGTTATAAACCCGGATCTAGTCAAAGATGTATGGTAGGATTTAAAAGCGTCGACATGTTAATTAAATACCTCTGAACGACTTAATTATAAATCCCAAGACCCTAATCTATATTATAAACATCCGATATACTCAAATCCGGTAAATGCCAGCAATGATTGATTCAAATTACAAAAGAATGGAATCCTATGAAGAAATGCACGACAACCTTCATTTACGGCACTTCAAAAGGATCCAAGAAAACTTTATATCATTTCATGGTGGTGTAAACTGTTCATGACCCAAACAAGAGGCCCCATACTGAAAATAATGGTCCAAAAATCGTATACACTAGTTACCCGTTAGAAACTTGAAAGGTCAAGAGAATTTTTGCCCCTGATAAAGGGCTTACGAACCATAAAGGTCAACCCTTACGGTCCGTAAGGCTTGCCCAGTAACAGAAAAACGGGACAGTTCCTGTTTTGAGCATGTAACCGCCTTAGAAAGATATTTTCACATCCATGGGCGACCCCTAACAGTTCCTAGGCACTAGGGACACTTGTGGATGATCCAAGATCAGTTGTAGCACTTGTTGTCATGATCTAGTGAGATCAAAAGCACTATAAAAGGCCCTCATGTTGCAACCATTTGATCATACCTTCCATCTGCATTTGTGGAGCTTTCTGGAGCATAAGAGCAGACCCAAGTCATCCCTAGTCGTGCATTAGACTTTGGTAAGTACCATTGACCTTCCTTAATTGAGTTTTCCTTAGTTATTAGCTTAAAAGTCAAACCGTCATAATTAACGTTTGACTTAGCGATTAATCATTAATGGTCCAGTGATTAGTCGAATTGAAGGTAGTTATAAGTTGGTAATTATGTGGGCAATAAACCCTTAAAAGGGCACCATCTGATTCCCACTCTAACTAGATCAAATGTCGGGTCAAAGTTGTTGGATCGTTGTTTGACCCGACTGAGTCGATCAGAAGAGCTTTAAGTCCAGTTCAAAGGCAGAATCAGAGAACTAGACGCGTAAACAGCTTGATACTATATAATCTGTCACTTATATTGCATTTAACAATGATTACAACCTTGACAGAGTTCGGCAGCACTTCGTTACAATTTCTGGATCCGTGCTAAATGAAACAACAAGTGCACTATTTATAGTTGGGGAGGTTTAGCTTATATGGACATGTCCATATAAGCGAAACCTGTTGCTTATGGTTTCGCTTTTATGGACAATGTCCATATGAGCGAAACCTCTTGCTTAATCACTAATCTTCGACTCTCAAACCTCGTGCACTGGTTATCCTAACCTATCCTATTACGTTACATGATACAAGACGAAGTCAATAGACGTAATGCACTAACAGACTCCCCCCTCAGATATTGACGAAGTCTTCAGTGACTAATCTTCAATATGACATATCTTCAGTCTTGATCATTCTATCTTTTCTTTCAAGTTGTAACAATGTAAGCATCCAACAATCTTTCTCTTCTTCTTATCAGCTTCAGGCTCCCCCTTTCGTCAAGCTTCCGTGCTTTGGGATCGACACCTAGCTTTCCATCTAAAAGCTCCTCTTTGCTTCAAGCTTGTCTTCAGACTCCCCCTTAGACTCTGCTCTCGGGATCGTAGTCTGGAATATCTGCAACCACTCAAACATTTATAAATACAATGTTTTCGTATTATCAATCAACTTCTCTAATCCACTCCCCCTATCAACAAACTTTATAGATTTGGCAGTGTTAAAGAATCCAACTCCCTCACAGTTAATCATCCAAGTTCAAGTTAATGACCTTGGAGATGTCACAAACTGTTTTTGAAATTTTTGATTTTAATTCAAGTTTCAAATTAATGAACTTGTTTTATTTTCAGAAACACAATCAGCTTACTAAGATTTTGAAACTCAGCATTTCAGATATCGGATGTCGAAAATAAAGCAGAAATCAAAATCTTTTTGTATTTTCTGAAAACATAAAGCAGTAAAGAAATATGTACAAACATATTTACAAACAATATTTTTGTTTGAGTATGCGTCAGAGGATCATATCAGTTTTTGACAAGTCACAAGTACCGTTGAGCTTAGTTACACATTAAGAATTAAACAATTCACTTAGATTGTCGATATATTGATCCACTTAAATTTTCACACAAATTTCAACTGATTCAGGATACGAATTAGATGTATTAAGAACTTAAACTCATTCATGTGTCCCACCTCTTGAATATACTCCCGTATCCAGATCCCAATATTCAGTCTTACAGGTGAGTATACCTAGATGATATCTGTAAGGGGAATAAATTATAGTACGAAACCGTGAGAGCTCAGGTCAGAACTTCCGTTCAGCAGAGAGATGACGGCTCGACTTTTGGTGTGTCCCCTTTAGAGGATCTTTTGTATTACAACAGCAGCGACTATCAATTTTATTGTTTCATCAGCTTGCTGAGGGCGATGCTATGTTTCAAGCATTTGCAGAAAGTATTATTCGAGGACTAGGTCAGAACTTCCATTCAGCAGAAGTCCCGGAATAATACCCCAGATATCACTAAGCATAAAGACCTAGTATCTCAGAAAGAGGGACCTTTCAAACGAGATTTCAGGGGTTACCTATATATCCAAGTAGTGTTCCCCACGAAATAAGCAAGTTTGAATTTAGGTTTATATCCCGAAAAAGTTTACTAAATGTATAAAAATCTACCGACACATCCACGGTGAGATCGTTTAACACATTTAAACTTTCCAATTCTTTAGCGTACTGTAACTGTCTACTGATGTACTATCATTTCCTCTTTTTACACAAAAACTCAATTTTTTGAATTTTATCATGTTTTTGTCATTTTTCAAATTTTCAAATGTTTTTGTATTTTCTAACAACATTACTCCCCCTAAAATGCAAAATCATTTAAAGAAAATTTGACAAACAATACTGATAGCTTTGTCTCGCCATCCATTTTCTGCTTCACATGCTCTGATTTGCAGAAAAATAATGTACCCCCATGATTTACAACACATTGATATTTACAGTTTGAAAACCGTTTTTCAATCTTGTGAAAATAATCATGTTTGTTCAGCCGTGAGGGTTTCGGTGTATTCAATCAGAACTCCCCCTTACAACAAACTATTTTCCCATAATGATTTCAAAACACTTAAGTTTGTGTTAATCAGAATGGTTTTTCCGGAAAAGTAGTTTGTTTACCCATCCCTTGTGGGTTCGGGGTCATCTCATCTGTTGCTTATGGTTTCGCTTTTATGGACAATGTCCATATGAGCGAAACCTCTTGCTTAATCACTAATCTTCGACTCTCAAACCTCGTGCACTGGTTATCCTAACCTATCCTATTACGTTACATGATACAAGACGAAGTCAATAGACGTAATGCACTAACAAAAGTTCGTTATAAAAAGTCAACAGAAGCTTAATTTGCACATTAACGCATAATTAACAATGTAGAAGGCATGTAACCTATTTTATCACTCATATAACTTGGTAATAAATATAAGAACTGGTCTAAGCTTATTTGATCCGACAATTTTCTGTTTAGACCCGGTTTGGAACCGAAAGTCGCAAAACTTTGACTTTTGCTTTGACTTCAGTTCTGACCCGATTTAGATGGGTTTAGAATTGCCTTAGGGCTTCCTTAGGACCAGGTTACATGTTGGTATATAGGGTTCGTTGTTTGCCCCATTCGTTTACACATTTCCGTTAATTGCCTAATGTTGACCAATATGCCCTTTTAACCATAAAACGAGAATTTTGGATATGTGAAAGGAGAATAATCTTTGTTACTGATTTATAAACATGTCCCTAAATTTTCACATCAGTTGGAGGTCTAGATTAGGAGTTATGCTTATTAGCGTAATTAGAACGCCTTTTAGTAATTAAACGGCGTCATTAGCATAAAGCCTATCTAAACCCAATTTTTGACACCAAACCTTTTACCCACTGATGTAATATAATATTTTGGAATTTTTAAAGATTTTTAATTATTTTTAACATGCTCATAACCTAAGGTTATGACCTTGATTCGGTAAATACCGATTATACCCTTTTTGTTCATAAAATGAGTTCTACATAGTATTTTGACACCAATCCAATTGCTACTGATTTTATATAATAAATAAAGTATTTTGAACTTTATAACCTGATCAGAAAACTCAGATTTTCGGTATAACCCGGAAATCGCTTAAAATGGCTTTTTAAGCGTATTAAACACATAGTTTATGTTTAAAACCATTTTTGTCATATAAGACTTATCACAACTGATATGACCTATTAAAATAAGTTATTTTACTGATGTATTCGGACCCGAATCTCATAATTTCATTTAACCTCTTTTATAATCTTTAAAATGACCAAAATACCCCTACGGGGCTTAAATTAAGATTAAACTCGTTTTGGGCATAACGAAAGATATCCTACTTATATCACAACATATTTAAGGCATATTAACTTAGGAAACCTGTAAATGACTCTTATGGTTACTCATTACGCTTCTTACGCGTTCGGTTCGGTTTATGTAACTAGTTTGCATAAATTAGCCGAAACGGGTCAACCCTTATCGTTTTTATCTCAAAATCCAGAATGTGGTTAGATTACCCATATTATACAAGTCTTCAAACTTGTCGGGTCTAAATCACATTCTATTCCGGTCTTCGCTTAATCGTGCATTTGAACCGTATATTTCCTTAAAACTAACCGGTCTAAGTTTAGGCTTAATTAAAGACCCGTTAGGATTCTAATAGGTTATTATAAACCTTCGTTCCAGAATAGGAGACCCAGTAAAAGCTACACGCACTTGCTATTTGTGATTGATACTTGTAAAGGTAAATACTTTTAACTTATTTTCCCTATACGGGCTTGGGGTACGGTATATAAAATACCGTTTAGTCGGGCATTGATTCTTTGACTGAATGAAGGTTAAATCATTGAAATGGCCCGTTTGAAAATTTTTTGTTTGATTAAAGCCTTTGGGAGGTTAATGACCATGTCCCGGATATCCTTGGCATCATTTTACGAAATGGCCACGGCCTAAGCATGCGGGTGTAGGCGTACACCCGTTGGTGCATAAATAAATATTAAGGTATAACCGCCAGTTTCGGGGGAAACTGTTGCGGGACTATATCATGTGGTGTGTCTATTGATCTTTAACCCGGCACGAACCGGGCTACTGAACGCATAAGGAACATGTAATTCTTTACAAGATTATATTCAAATAATTATCCCAAGTTATAAAAAGTTTGTGCCACGTGCATTCAAATCAATTTTTAACCTTTTTAAAATGAGTCGGTTAATTGTATTTACCAGTGTAAACTGACGTATTTTCCCAAAAAGATTAAGTGCAGGTACTACTCGTAATAGGCTGGCTTTCTCCTAGCATCCACAATAAGTCTCGCAAGCTTGGATGACTTAAGACTGTTGAACAATGTTTCCATTTTATTTTGATCCACCTGTGGATTACTTTCAACTGTTTGTGATACTTGATATTACATTTTTATTCGGTTGAAATATATCTATCCTTTGCTTCCGCTGTGCATTTAAATATTGTGTTGTTTGACTATAACGATATCAACTACATCACGATACTCCCCACCGGGCCCATCGGTAATACGTGGAAATAACGGGGTGTGACAGGTTGGTATCAGAGCCAACATTGAGTGAATTAAACACTAGCCTTTTGTGTTTAATCTCAATGACACAATTGCACATTCCTAAATTTTCGAGTCTAGACAAAGAACATAGGAATAATCCAAATTTTGTTTTTAATTTTAACTTTGTCCTTTAAATTTCTTGTTGTATCTTTTATTTGTGTTGACAGGATTAACAATGCCGCCAAGATTTAGAAGAGGAGGATGAGGCAAGGGGCCAATCACCGCCCCCAACGATCACGAAGCCGGGCCTTCGCACCGGCGAGCTCCTTCCACTACTGTGAGTGTCGATCCGCAAGGAGCCTGGAGGACCTATACGGAGCCCGCTAGACGGTCTGTCTCGCACAGCTCAACGCCTCCTTACCGCCATTCTTTTGGGCCGCATTCTGAAAACGAGCCCGATAACCCACAACCTTCATATATACCTCTCCAGCGGTCCGCTTCGCACCATTCCTTTGGCGACCCCACTCCTGTTTTTCAGGGCCGGTTTAATCCGGCAAATTATATTCAAGAACCAGTGGGTTTTAACCCATTGGGACCGGAGGACCACTTCTCAGAAGACAATGCGATGGACATGGACGAGGATACGGATCCCGTCGAGCCTGCAACCGGAACGCCCAACCATCCCATCGAGATCTCCGATGGATCATCCTTCCACGGATCACCCTACGGTGGTCCAGACAGTTATCAAGCGAGGTTTAACCAGCACGAATGGTACTTCACACCTTCTCACCATTCGTCACCTCAGCAGCAGCAGCAGGATCCCTCTGGGGATTCACGTTTCGTGGCAGTCACGCCACCGCCTCCACCGCCTCCAGTTCATCAAGCACCTCCAGAACCACCAAGGCGTCGGAGATCAGGCGCAAGAATATCCACGCTAGGTGGGGATTTCCACTTTAGCACCCCTCGACACTCTAGTGGCAGTCATTACCCGCCACTGCATGAAGACCCACAAATGGGTGGGCCCTCAAACCCAATTCCAGAGGTGAACTCTGCACCAGTTGCACCACAGCCGCCACCATTGGGTTTTGATAACCCGATTCCTGCATACACCGGTTCAATGGCGTACAACCCGTTCGAGCAGCCGGCTCACACTCGTTATAATTATGCTGAAGCCGACCCGTACCTTGTAGCAGCAAACTACAATGCCCTCCACCCAGAAGGGCCATATGGAGCCCCTTGGGGAGTTGGATACCCAACTCATGGATACCAAGTACCTGCTCAACCTCCGTTGCAGCACCAGCCGCAGGCACCACGGTTCTCCCCACCAGAGCATGAGGAAATTCTTCAAAGATTGGACCAAGTTGAGCGGGTAGTTCACAGAGATCGAAGGGAACGACAAAGTTTCTTCCAGGGATTGACAAGTTTAATAAAAGGGAAGAGCAAGAAGGACCATTGAATCCTTCAATTATTGGTTGTATTTTCCTTGTTTCAGTTGAGCCCCTGCGTGGGCCTGTCTTGCTGCTTTGACCCCTGCGTGGTTATGTTTGTTTGTTAAGCCCCTGCGTGGGTAAGTCTTTGTTTAAACCCCTGCGTGGGTATGTTGTTTGTTTAAGCCCCTGCGTGGGCATGTTATCTTATTAGAAGTCCCGTTTAGGGCAAGCTTGTACTCATTCAGAACTTTGTGTGGAATGGTTGAATTGAAATTTTCATTGTTACTATATGCATAAACATAGAATGTGAAATAAATAAATAACATTTTTGATCAATCATTATATTAGAATGATAAAATCTAAAAGGACAAGACCTAGCCTTATGTCATTTTAAAGACAGGGCCAAGACGGTAGTTCTCCAATTAGATTCAGATCCATATTAACCATTTCAATATAGGATTGTTCTGCGTTGAATATTAATAAGAATCTTAAAAAGGTAAAACCTAGCTTGTAGGTCATTATAAAGACTTAGCCAATATGGTAAAACCTGTTTAAAAAGATTCAAATCCCTGTTAACATCTGAAAATATGTTGACGCTCCTGACAGACGTGATTCGTTAAAATCACACGCGTCATTTTTATAATGGGATTATTCAAAAGATTCCTATCCTAACCTGATGACATATAAATCATAGGTTTAACTCATCAATTAAGATGATCATATATTAAACATCCATAGGTGATGTAGTGCCTACGGGCCATACTCATTTTCATATAAGACAAAAGACAGTAGTAGTCTACGACTCCCTGTCAGAGAAAGGTAATGAACTATGTTCAAACCTTAAATGCCTTGATTCTCTGAAATCATGGCTTATGATTTAAAAATGTCCTTGTGACTTGGCCTTTGGTGCTACTAATAAAACTGTTGTTGTTTTATAATTAGGATAAATTATAATAAAAATCCTAAATAAATATGATTAACAAATTAACCAAATATGGCCTGTGTTTACCATGGTTAATGAATTGCCATAAAAGACAATTCCATAATAAACTCTCAAATAAATTAATGTCAATATCTTATGTAACAGTTCAAGATACATGGCTGATTCAGACGAGATTAACAGTCTGCCAAGAGAGAATCAGGACGCCACCAGGTTCAATGTGACTGGCGCGGAACTCCGAGCATTAATCGACAATGCTGTCACAAAAGCCTTGGATAGGCAGTACAGTGAAGCAAGCGGTACTAGGAGCAGAGCCCAATCAGTACCCCATTCCAAGCCTAAGACTTATTCTGAGGCTCACAGCAAACCACCCTCCAAAAAGGAAGAACCAAAGAAAGACAATGACGATCGTCAGTCCTCAAATCAGCAAAGTGTCCCATCTCAAAGAATAGTACTGAATCAAGGACCCCGTGATAAGGGTTACTCCTACAAGTATTTTGTTTCTTGCAAACCCAGGGATTTCACTGGGGAGAAAGGAGCTATAGACTGCATGACATGGTTGGATGAGATGGGCACCATGGTTGATATCAGCGGATGCACTGAGAAGGATGTGGTAAAGTTTGTGTCTCAATCGTTCAAAGGTGAGGCCTTAGCCTGGTGGAGATCGTTGATTCAAGCTACTGGGAAGATTCCACTGTACAACATGACATGGGAATAATTTGTTACCCTCATCAGGGAGAACTACTGCCCTCAGCATGAGGTTGAAAAGATTGAGTCAGATTTTCTGTCATTGGTAATGAAAAATCTGGATTGCCAAGCTTACCTTACGAGCTTTAATATAATGTCGAGGTTGGTTCCTTATCTTGTGACCCCGGAACCCAAAAGAATAGCTCGTTTCATTGGGGGTTTAGCCCCAGAAATTAAGGCAAGCGTGAAGGCCTCTCGGCCAACTACTTTCAGGTCTGTAGCTGATATATCCTTGTCCCTCACACTGGACGCGGTCAGGCAGAGATCGCTGAGGAACACGGATGCCGAGAAAAGGAAGCGTGATGATGATAATTCACGAAGGTCAGACAAAAAGCATCGGGGAAACAATGACCACAAGAAGGGGTCTGGATCTAAAAAGGATGGGCATCAATCTGGAGATAAGCCCAAGTGTAAGATCTGCAAGAAACATCACTTTAGGAAGTGCAGATATGAGTCAAAATCCCAGTCTCAGGCGAGGCCATGTGGGATTTAAAAATCTTCAGAACACAAGACCCTAGAGTGTAAGAAGTTGAAGGATGCAACGTGCTACAGTTGCAACGAAAAAGGGCACATTAAGACAAACTGCCTGAAATCTGCAAAGAAAGCCGAGGAAGGAAAGAAGACCAATGCCAGGGTCTTTCAGATGAATGCACTGGAGGCCATCCAGAACGACAACGTGATCACATGTACCTTTCTCATAAATGATGTTTATGCTAGAGTGTTGTTTGATTCTGGAGCGGATAAGTCTTTTGTGGATAACAAGTTTTGTGAGTTGTTGAAATTGCCTGTAAAAACCTTAAGTGTGAAGTATGAGGTGGAATTAGCTGATGGAACCATAGAGACCGTCTCAACTATGTTAAATGGATGTGTTATATCCATTAGGAACCACTCTTTTCCTTTGTCCTTACTTCCCTTTAAGCTAGCCGGTTTCGACATAGTTTTAGGCATGGACTGGTTATCTCATAACCAGGCCCAGATTGTCTGCAATAAGAAGCAAGTGGTGATCAAGACTCCGTCTAGTGAATCACTTACCATTCAGGGAGATACCCAATATGGACTGCCTGAGCAAGTGTCTATGCTCAAGGCCTCTAGGTGTCTGAAGAAGGGTTGTGTCATCTACATGGCACAAGTGACTATTGATGAGCCGAAACCCAAGATTGAGGATATCCCCGTCATTTCTGAATACCCTGAAGTTTTTCCTGAAGAACTACCTGGTTTACCACCAGATAGACAAGTAGAATTCAGAATTGACATTGTCCCTGGAGCAGCACCAGTAGCAAGGGCGCCTTATAGGTTGGCACCAACAGAGATGAAGGAATTGAGAGCACAGCTAGATGAATTGCAAGCTAAAGATTTCATTAGACCTAGTTCGTCTCCATGGGGAGCGCCAGTCTTGTTTGTCAAAAAGAAGGATGGATCGATGCGTCTGTGCATCGATTACCGTGAGCTTAATAAGGTCACTATAAAGAATAGGTATCCTTTGCCCAGGATCGACGATCTGTTCGATCAATTGCAAGGGGCAAGTTACTTCTCTAAGATTGACTTAAGGTCAGGCTATCATCAACTGAAGGTTAGAGATGAAGACATACACAAGACTGCATTTAGGACTCGTTATGGTCATTACGAGTTTCTAGTGATGCCTTTCGGGCTCACTAATGCACCTGCTGCGTTCATGGATCTCATGAATCGTGTTTGCAAGCCTTACTTAGATAAATTCGTCATCGTTTTCATCGACGACATTCTCATCTACTCGAAGAACCAAGCTGACCATGAGAAACACCTTCGCTGTATTCATAAACTTCTACATCATGAGAAACTCTACGCCAAATTTTGAAAGTGTGAGTTTTGGCTTCGAGAAGTCCAATTCCTTGGACACGTGGTTAGTGAGAGTGGTATCCAAGTGGATCCCGCTAAGGTGGAAGCAGTTATGAACTGGCAAGAGCCGAAGACGCCCACAGAAATTCGCAGTTTCTTGGGATTGGGAGGATACTACAGGCGCTTTATTGAAAATTTTTCAAGGATTGCTGCACCCCTAACTTCTTTGACTAGGAAGAAGATTAAGTTCGACTGGGGACCGAAGCAACAAGAATCCTTTGATATCCTTAAGCAGAAGCTAAGCAATGCACCTGTACTGACATTGCCTGAAGGAATCGAAGAATTTATGGTATATTGTGATGCATCACACACCGGGATGGGATGTGTGCTTATGCAGAAAGGCAAAGTTATTGCCTATGCTTCACGTCAGTTAAAAGTGCATGAGAAGAATTACACCACCCATGACTTGGAGTTGGGTGCCGTTGTATTTGCACTGAAACTATGGAGACACTACTTGTATGGAACCAAGTGTGTGATCTATTCTGATCACAAGAGCCTTCAACATCTGTTCTGTTTTGGTCAAAAATTACCGAAGTAATTAAGTGATCAAATTAGTTAAGTGAGGTAGTGTGCTAGAAATGAGTGTCAAAAATATGTTATTCAAGTTAATTGTAAAAACAGTTTCAGGATACGGCTCAGGATATAGAGTTGTATCTACGATCAAACAATGAGCGAAAAATTAAAGATTAACACGTGATGTATGAGGAAAGCCCTTGATCAATCTAGATCGCCGGCACAAAACCTCGGGAGCTGACAATCGCAGCTGCCTTGTTCTTCTATTACTTCAAATATCAGGATACAGTGCAGGATGTGATGCGGATCAACTAGGTGTTACAATGTAATTCGAATACAAGTGTTTGTGTATAGTGTTTGCAGTGAGCTAGAGAGCAAAAGTGTTCGAAAGTGTGTGTGAAAAGTTTCGTGCCTTAATCTGATCCGCCCCCATCTATTTATAGTAAAAGAAGTGTAACAAACTATCCTAATAAACCAGGATCCGGCGAATATTCCCCACTTGAACGTTGTAGACCTGGTCTTTCGGGTTCAACGTCTCTCACATAACAGATACGCCCGAGTCTTGAGGAGAAGAAGTCCATCTGACCGTTAGTAACCCACAGCCTCTAACCTGCACGTGGTTAATTCAATTAACCTCTGGATATCGTTCAGGATGTTAGCAGTATCCCAATCCAGTATCCTGATCACAAGCAAACAACCAAAAGCAGGATATTAGTCAAGATACGTACGCTCAGAAAATGACCCATAACAATTGTCCCCAAATATATCTATTGGTATACCAATCCAACGGATATATTTTAAAAATTCTATCTCGTAATTCAAGGCAATTAAATCGAGACGACGGTCAAGATCACATCATAACCTCCAACGCGCTTTTAACTCGATGGAGATCCACAATGCTCCTATATCTTCTCTCTTCTTGTTTGAAAAGCAGATATCTCCAACGGAGTCTCCAGGTAATTCCCTATTTCTCATTCAATTTCTGTCAATCTTTCTTCCCTTATTCGTAATGGCTGCCAGAACTCATTCCCAAACCGGTGAATCATCCGAGACCTTCACTCAGCAGAATCTTCTCAAAAATCCCGAGAAGGAGGTCTGTGCTTTTGATAACGCAGACATTGCGGCTTTGAGAGCTTCCGGTGCTTTTCCTGATAACACAGTCTTTAGACCATTCGATCGGTCAATTCGATCGGATATTTCTTCCACTGATTGGGTTTGCTTCCCAGCATACCCTTTTTCGCTAGGTCTTCGATACCCTTTTCCCAAATTTATGATGCAATTCTTCCGGACTACCGGTATCTCCTTTCCTCAGACCATGCCCATGGTCTGGAGGGTATTAATCGTGCTTAATCAAATTAAAAACCTTCATTGTCCCGACCTTTGTATTGAAGATCTGCCAATCGCTTATCGCCTCCGATCCCACGGTTCTAGCCGGTTTTTGCTTTTCTCGACTTCCAACAAACCCCTTATTCTTAAGGCCACCAAAAACGAAGATGGATGGCAACGCAAGTTCTTCTTTGTCAAACGAGACTCCATTGATGAGGGTGCTTGCCTTCCGGTGGAGTGGTTAACCACCGGTAGGATTATGAATGTTGCTATGTATCTTTAGACTTTTATCTTTTGCTAATATCCTTCTTTTTGATTCCTTTGCAGTAAATTTCAAGGAAGTAGCTCCCCCTACTGCGGAATCAGAGAAAAGAATCAAAACTGTTTACCAATTACCTGCAAGCGACAGGAGTTTTACCACACATATCCCGAGTTCCAGTCAATACTCATCATCTGAAATGTCTGGTAAGGATTACTTTTAAAATAATTAGTTAACACAATATAATAGAATGAAAAGTAATAAAGATGTAAAACTTTTCCCTTTATGCAGCACCAGCCAAGATCCCTGAAGTCTTTGACCTCGACGAGTTGGACAGTTATTCTGATCAGGTTCAGATCAAGAAGGAACCTAGTCCCAAGGCTACAGCCTCATCCAAACCCAGCAGTTCCAAAGCTATCGTCATTCCCAAACCTTCGCCGGCTACCAGGCCCCGGAGTTCAATCTCCCATAAAAGGAAAGAGCCCGATTCCCCCGTCATCTCTGACACATTTCCCTATGGGAATTACGGGTTCATCAAAGCAAGCGGGTTTATGACTTCCTTTCTCAACCAGGTTAGTATTCTTGAACCATATCCTGCAGCTTATACCAGTTATAAGTATTTATCAAAATCAATACCCGTCCCCCTATTTTTGCAGGGTCTTGAACGTTTGGTTCATCTATATCAAGAATCCTGCGAGCTCAACAAGACGCTTGAATCTAAGTTAAAGAAAGCCGAAGTTACGATCTCTGATCAAGGCATGATTGCAGCCGCCAAATCTCGGCATTACGAGGAGAAGTTCAAAGCTATGACTCAAGAACACCAGACTGCCCTCAACAAAGCTACTCTCCAGGCCCAAGCCGATCTTGACGCTGCCATGCTCAACATGAACTGGACATGGTTAGCTACCGGGAAAGCCTAAAGAGTTCCGTCGTCACTTCCCTCCTCCAGGCCAGGTTGAAGATGGCCCACGAAGCCAAAACACTAGGCTTTGAATGCCCTTCTTGGGACGTCGGTGCCTGGGAAACAAAGCTAAACAGCCTCGGCGGCACTTCTGCCAAACCAGCTGCTGAAGGATCTTCCAAAGCAGTTGAAAAACCAACCGATGCTGAGAGGGATGCTGAGGCGGATCCCGAGACGGATGCTGCTGAAATTACCATGAACGAAGAAGGCGCTGCCTCCTAAAACTTGTTTTCTTTAAATTGTTTGAACAATTTTATTTCTTGTCTTATGAACAATTTTTAATTCTGCATCAAAACAATTTGATAACCGAAGGTGGATGGGTCCTGGGTTTTAGGATGAAATCTTCAGTTATCAACTGGTATTGCTTATTTCAAATAATTTCATCTTTCAATTGATCTGTTATTGCTTTCTGCATTTATTTTTGCAAAATTTTGTATAACTATCTTTTGAAAATATCCTGATCAATACACTCAATGATACATTATGAAAACTTTTACTAAATATAACTCCTAAAAATTCAATCAACTTTAGAGAAAACTTTTAAAGAATAAAAGATAGTCCACCTTCTAAAACCCATTTTGACAATACTTGTTTGATCAAGGTTTTAATTTCAAACTAGTATCACTTCCAAATATTTTGATCAAATATCCTGAAACGCATTCCAAAAACACATTTTAAAGATATATCCTGAAGATATATCCTTATCAGGATACTTAAACCTTAACCTGAGTTATAGAATTTATGTAAAGTTCATAAAGGAAAGATCATACCAGGAACCGAGTCTAACCCTAGTATCAATCTCCAATCCCTTTTACGACTTCCCTTATTAAGATGTCCCCAGTTCGAGACTCTTAGCTTAACTTTGATCTTTTATGCATCATACAATTGCTTTAGATGGAATGTCCCTTGTGCATAATGTCCTCGAATACTTAGAAATTTCCTGGAAATCAGTTCCAATTGTATAGACAATTTTTCGTGTTACAGGGGCAAAACCCAAAAATGTACTGGAGATAAATCCCTCGTATCCTGGGGGAAATCCCAAATTTTCGTGCGCTACAGGCGAGAGTGTATAAACTCCAAGACTTAGAAAGGTGAACACCTTTAAACCTTAGAGAGTATGAAAATACCCTTTCGTGAGAGAGGGTGATCAATCCTCATATACCTTTAGGATTCAGGATATAGCCAATAGTAACGAAATTGTCAGCCACTTTTACATGGACTGGTCCCGCCACCTTGAACTATTCCCGAATAACTTGCGCTCCAGGCGGGGTGTTTAAACCCAATTCGGAATAAAGATGAATACCTTTAAACCTATGAAGGGATCAGGATCCCTTATACGTGAGAGAGGGGGCCAATCCTCTAATCTTTCGAAGTATCCTGAGTGTGTATCATGGTGCTATATCCCGAAGCATATACTGCAAAACATCTTCAAACTAAGGTGGGTGTTAGCTTGGCTAACACCCCTCCGATGCTTAAGTCAGTATTGGGTTTCAATAAATCAAATCAAACATATTTAAAAGAGATAGAATTCATACCATCCTGAGTTAGAAATTAAATTCTAAACTTACTTGAAATAAAGCTTAAGGTGTATAGCATTCCAAGATCTCGGTAGCATATCCCCCTCCATGTTCTTGAGTCGGTATGCACCTTTTCCTGATTCTGATTCAACCTCATATGGTCCTTCCCATTTTGGGGCCAGCTTTCCATCAGCAGGATTAGTAGTATTCTGAAAAGCTTTTCTTAACACCCAATCTCCAACTTTGAACCTTCTAGTCCTTATATTCTTGTTGTATGCTCTGGATATCCTTTGTTGATATGCTGCCATTCTTAGCCGTGCTGCATCTCTTGTCTCATCAATAGTATCCAGCTCCCGGCATAGGACTTCAGGATTCTACTCAGGATTCCTGAGGTTGGATCTTGCTGTGGGTATCACCATTTTCGTCGGGATCACTGCTTCTGCTCCAAATACTAAGGAAAATGGGGTTTGACCAGTTGCATTTTTTACCGTCGTCCTATCAGCCCACAAAACAAAGGGTAGTTCTTCTGCCCATCTTCCTTTCTTGGCCCCTAATCTCTTCTTCAAGTTGTTGACAATTATCTTGTTTGAGGATTCAGCTTGTCCATTTGCTTGAGGATGTACCGGGGTAGATGTAATCATTTTGATTCCCCAACTCTTGCAGAAGTCAGTAGTCCTTTTGCTTATAAATTGAGATCCGTTGTAACAAATTATCTCAGCTGGTACTCCAAACCTAGTCAGGATATTCCTTTTTATGAAGGATACCACTTCCTGATCTCTAACTTGAACAAATGCTTCTGCTTCAACCCACTTGGAGAAATAATCCGTCATTGCCAACATGAAAACCTTTCCTCCTGGAGCCTTTGGAAACTTTCCCACTATATCCATACCCCACTTCATAAACGGCCACGGGGAAACAATAGGATACAGCGGTTCAGCAGGCTGATGTAATATGTTACTATGTCTTTGACATGCATCACATCTTCGAGCATATTCTGTGGCATCTTTCCTCATCGTCGGCCAATAATATCCTGTCCTTAATATTTTTGAGAATAAGGAGCTACCCCCAGTATGGTTGCCACAATCCCCTTCATGTATATCCTGAAGTACTTCTTTGGTTTCGGGATCCTCCAAGCACCTCAGATATGGTCCTGCAAGAGATCTCTTATACAAAACATCATTTATAATAGTGAATCGCGATACCTTCATTCTAAAGGCTTTAGGATTCTCATTCTTTGGGATGTGTCCTTCCTTGAGATATCTCATGATTGGAGCCGTCTAGGATTTAGGATCCTCCTCAGGATACTCCTTATCAGGATTCTGAATACTTATTACTTCCTTATCCCGAGGATTCGTCGCAGGATATAGGATGTGTAATATTGGTATTTGGGTCCCTTCCGGTATCCTGACCGATGATCCCAGATTTGCTAAGGCATCAGCTTCAGCATTATCCTCTCTTGGTACCTGTTCAAGTGTAAAAATATCGAAATATCCTGCTAATTTTTTGAGAATTTCGACATACTCGATTAACTTCTCTCCTTTAACTGCATAGGTTCCATTAAAATGATTAGTAATTAACAAGGAGTCAACATATACTTGCAAATTCTTGATATTCATATTTTTTGCCAACTCTAATCCTGCAATTAAAGCCTCATATTCTGCCTCATTATTAGTAGCAGGAAATTCACACCTAATAGCCTGGGGTAATATGTCCCCCTGTGGTGATTTTAGTAGTATACCTAAACCTACACCTCTTACGTTAGATGCACCATCAGTATATAATGTCCAGCATTCTAAGTTTTCTCCTAGCTGCTGTACTTCTAAATCTACTTCATTCTGAATGTCACTACTGAAATCAGCCACAAAGTCAGCTAAAGCCTGAGACTTTATGGCATTTCTAGGCTCATATACTAAGTCATAAGCTGTCACACCCCCAAAATACCACCTAGGGAATGTCCCTGTTCGGCGTGTGACGTAGCAACAATGAGCCACTAATTACGTTGAACCCATACATGTTTCAAAATAAGGTTCTCGATTATTAATAAAAATACCATCAACAAGTTTAACCGAAGACCAAAGTTATTCAGCGGAAGCAAATTAAACAGTTTCAAAACCAAAGTATAGTATCGAGAATCAATATCATAATCCCTTCAGTTGACCCATGACCACTCCTGCTACTCCAGACAGCAAGTCCAATGCGATACAGCTAACGACCTACAAGCATGCAAACAAGTGTGTCAGACGACGCTGGTGAGTTCAAAGTTTTGTTACCGAGTTTAGTTACCAGTCACATGTATAAAACAGTTTAACAAGTTGATTTGTTGATTTGATGTTGTTATTACTCGATTACCGCAACTGGCTACAAGATATGAATGCCCAACCCCAATGCCTCTATCAAGGCATTGGTCAAGTGGTCGAGGTAATTAGCTCAACTAATAACCTCGAGTAGATGTAAGGGGTCTTATATATACACGATGTGAATGCCCAACCCCAATGCCTCTATCTAGGCATTGGTCAAGTGGTCAAGGTAATTAGTTCACGCCCGTCCTCCTCGGTACGGTGTGAGGGTGCCAAACCTAATAGCGCTATCAACTAAATACCTCGTTGCCTTACCGGCAACACGGTAGATGTAGGGGGTCTTACATAATAGAAACTAAGTAATAACAAACATCCCATTAACCTGCATTCCTCCCTGGAACGTTACCCGATATCCCTTCCCGGGATGCATGCTTGGAAAAGAGCAGTGAACTCACCTTGGATTGCTCAGTATTGAATTTTACTTAATCTTTGTGAGTCACCCAACCACGTCCTAACCATGATTATTATTTTAATCAGTTTCGTATACACGTCTAGTCTCACATCTCGTTACAAGTTGCCAATAAACAGATATATACATATATCTATGTACACGTAATATCACATAACAAGTAATACATGATCACTCATCACTCCTCGAAATCATTAAACTTGCTAGACACCACCATATATTTCATAACCGTGTGTTGATCTATGCATGCTGATACAACAATCATAAACTAGTCACATAATCAACCCTTGGGCTACACACACTTCACATAATTTAGTCACGTCTCTCTCTCACATTACGCAAAGCATTCAGGCATTTAAATATAAGTTTAACATAATTGTTTACTAACTAGTACACTATGGTCATGTTGCCCCCAAGATCAATCGTAGCCCCTTTTCCCAGACCGCCCTAAACCTCGGCCCAATTACAATACAAACTAGTAAACACTACTCGGCCCAACTGTGTGTATAAAGCCCATCATTACAAACGCCCCAAATAACAATTCTGTATTCAAATTACATGTATCGGCCCACTTGATGTATACATGTTACTGTGATTCCATTATTCGTTAACTATAGTTTAGATATTCTCATATACCCAGTAGTGATATTCCTATCATGTTGTAATTTACATAACCCTTATATCGAACAAACATTATTTAATCATAACCTAAATATCATGTTACCCTAGCATAGCCACTACATAATCTGCTCATATATCCAATAACTAATCATTATCATCATCACTAATTAATTAATGCCTTTGACTATCTTGGACATTATTATCAAGATATGCACATGAATTCAGGCAATCAGGAATCAAAATCACGTGGCTGCCATTTACCTATGTATGCACAATGAAACCAAGATACAATTAAATCATGCAATCACAGGTTACACGACTAACATGTGGTCACATTAATTGTTCAACAATTTAAAGTCAAGTTCATGATATCACGGTCCAATTATATTGTCCATATTCATGTGAGAATCATGCGTTTAGAATATTTAAGCACAATCAAAACAATCGGTCACAATCATACATACTTTTGCTAACATCATCACTTAAAGAGCAATCAAATAATAAATAAGGAACATGATGTGAATATGCTAACCTACGATCGATGCTGGATTCACGAGGGGGGGGGGTCCTTTCTGCTGAAACCGTGCAATCAAGAGAGAGGCTAGGGTTGCTTATTGAGTTTGTTATGGATATCTCATGGAAATATAATGTGTCGAGCAATATAAAGTTGCGCAACCCCTAATGGGCCGGCCACCATAAGGCCATCATCATATGCCAACCCATTTAGTTTGATTGGGCCAGCTATGATGATTGGATCATAACTAGTTCGGGTCGGTAATAACAAGTACCCATCCATAGTGCGTCCGAGCGGTCACTGTCCGCTAATGGGCCTGAGTCCCTTCACCAACCGGATGCGGTCATAGGTCAAGCTCAAAGGGTCAATGTGATGACTAATTCATATGTTTGACTAGGTTTAACGATATTATCACAAGTAATAAGGAATCAAGACTGTAAAGCGAGATATTACTAACCTCAAAAGTTCCGGTTGTCACATCATCCCCAACTTGAAAGAAATTTCGTCCCGAAATTTGATAAGTAATCCAAAATGACAAAATGTTAGCTCAGGATGACTGTGGATTTTCCGCGGGTACCACATCATCCCCAACTTGAAAGAGAATTTCGTCCCGAAATTCGTCAATGATATCATAAGTTAATACAACTGCTTGAGCAACTGAGGATACTAGAGCCTACTCCGATCATTGCGTTACCACGTGAACTCCGGTCCACGTTTTGAGTTCCAATAGGCTCTCACGATTGTCACACGACTATGCTTACGAACCTTAACCTCCCGCTCCACGATTTCGATGGGTTCTTCGACAAATTGCAAGCTGACGACGATCTTCGGTTCTTGGAGTGGTACAACAAGTGTTTCATCGGACAAACACTTCTTTAGTTGTGAAACATGAAAAACATCATGGACGTTACCAAACTCGACTGGTAACTCGAGCTTGTATGCCACTTTGCCAATACGTTCCAGAATTTTGAATGGCCCAACACAACGTAAGCTAAGCTTGCCACGCTTCCCAAGGCGTACCGCACACTCCCAGGGTGAGACTTCCAATATGACACGTTCGCCTGCAGCGAGCTCCCAGTGTTTCCTAAGTTATCAGGTTTCCTGGCGATTACGCGTTGTCGCCACACGATTTCCAATCTAAACAATTTTCCGAAGAGTTTCGAGTACCAGACCTGGACCCATGATTAGGTTGTCTCCCACCTTTATTCCACAATTAGATCGGCTTTATCATTCATGCAATGCCTCAAACAGAGCTGTCTTAATACTAGTATGGTAACTGCTGCAGTAGGACTCATCCCAAGGTAAGCGTCCTTCCAGTTTTGCTAAAGTTAATCATACACATGCTCGCAGCATGTCTTCGAGTGTCAGGATGGTTCATTTTACTCGGACCGTTTGTCCTACGGTGATATGCAATGCTCATGCCTGGACGTGAGTCGAGGGTGTTGTGTTTTGTCTGCCATAAATCAGGTATAGGTCAAAATCAAAGGTATGAGGAGTTGGCACCTCGTGCCTAAAAACCGCCTCTCTCAGAGGAATATTCATAAGCTGTGAAGACTCGTCAGTTTCCTTGATTGCAAGAGAGTGTACTAGTTACATGAGACAATCGACGATCACCCAGGTGATACTGTTTCCGTTCTAGGTTTTAGGTAGTCCAGTGACAAAACCACGGTAGCCTATCCTCGTTTCCATATGGGTGTTTCTGGTTGCTGACACAAACGAGTAGGTTTCTGGTATTCCACCTTGACTTTCGCACAAGTCAAACATCGTTCACATATAGTGCTATGTGGGCCTTCCTACCCGATCATCAATACAAGGCTTGAAATCCTAATATCTCCTATCAAACCCAGACTATTAGAACATCGAGGCAGGCGCACTTTGCTCAACACAAGTTTCCTCCAGTAGCCGTATAGTGGAATCCATATTCGTTCCATGAAGTAGCGAACATCGCCCGATCTTGCCAAAAGTTGCTCCTTCATGCCCCACATGGGTTTAATATTTAAAATTCTCTTCCTTCAGTTCTACAGTTGAACAGAGCGAGTCTGATCAGGTAGGTTAGAGTCGATAGTGAGTTTCAAAGCTCATGCACGCTCAGGTTTCACAGTCGCAATCATTCAAAAGTTCCCTCCAGCGATGTCATCACGTGTTTTAGCTTTTTCGAGACAATGGTATACGGGAGGCCCTTGTGATCGGTCTAAGTAGTGCATTTGGTACCGTCCAAGTAATGCCTCCAACTTGAATCCAAGGCCATGGTTTCCACCCTCAGGTTATGAGTCGTGCAATTCTTCTTGTTAAACCACCACATAAGCCCTCACCTTCTCGTGTTGCATCGGCGTGTAACTGGGACTCTGATTCGAACCATCATGATATACCACTAAATCACCGCACCCTCGGGTAAAGACGATGCTCAGTGCATTGCAGAGTTGGGATTCAAAATCTGAAAAGACGTCCTCCTGTTTTGTCTTCCACGAACACAGCACCCTGCTGTGCTAAAGAGGTTACAGCGGCGCAATTTTTGAAAATCTCTTGATGAATCTGCGATGGTATCTAGCGAAACCAATGAATTGCTGTATCCCCGCAGGAATCTTTGGTGTCGATCAGTTTCTAACCAAAACGGGTTTTAGCGAGATCCACGTGTATTCCCACTTCATTGATTATATGACCAAAAAGGTACCCCTCGCATCCAGAAGTTAAATTTATCAAGACTTCGCGCGGTGTGGCTCCTCCTTCAGGAGCTCTCAAATAAGATACAAAGCTGCCCATGATGTTCTTTTCTCCTGTAAATTATTCAAAGCGTCATCAAATAGCATGGTCGGTTCATGTGATCCATAAAGCTGCTAGTGTGTTGGTCAACCCAAAGGTCATGAATACAAAGTCGCAATGGCCGCATTGCGTTTGATATGTCGTTTTTAGGAACATCCCCCCCTTGGACTTCCATCTGACGATAGCTCGTTCGTTAGCCAATCCTCGAATGGGAGCTTGACCCTCGCAACTGGTCAACAGGTCGTCAATACATGGTCGAGGCAAACAGTTCTTGACTGTCACCTTACTGAGTTCTGAATAATCAGCACACATACGAAAAGGCTTTATCTTCCCGAATATAACTGGGGCTCCCCAAAGCGAAAAACTATGTCCAACAAAACTCCCGTCCAATAGTTCCTGTAGTTGATTAGATAGTTCTTGCAACCTTCCTGGTGCAAGACGGTATGTGGTACGAGTAATCAGGGCTGCCCCTGGCGTGAGATCAAACTGAGATTCTGCCTAACAGTTGTGGAAGTAAGCCCGAAAGCTCCTCGGGTAGCACACTGAGAGGAATCACGAACAATTGGTGGATCCTCGATCCTCTTTTCCTTTGCCTTAACAACGGTAACGGTTGCTAACGTAGCGGGGTAATCCCTCCATAAACACTTCTGGGCCTTCATAGCTGAAATGGCGTTAACCTTTGCATCACTCTGATGCTTTAGAACAACTAACGATTCTCCACACAAAATTTTATCCTCACAAGGTATGTCTGCGTGATTTTTGGATAACCAATCCACACTAAGTACTGCATTGTAACCATCAAGGGTAGTAGAAGGAAGGTCGATGTCGAACACTTGTCCCACAAGGTCGAGTTTGCATCCCAACGAACATATTTGATTTCATTTGGCTTGCCATCAGCCTATTCCACATCAAGTTCGGTTTCAAGGAGCATCAGGGTCAAACAGAATACAGACGAAGCGAATAGTTACCCATCCAAGCTACCATGTTGCTATTATGCCTGGCGTCGCCTACGCCAATCCTAAATGCCCTTCCACGAATATCATTTCCAGTGTTGTTGTTTTCGTTACAAGGATTTACAGTACTGTCGTCATCCCCTTGGTTGATGTCGTCTTGAATTATCAATGGCCAATCCATGTCGTAGGCACATTCATTTCCATCTGTAGGCTACTATTACAAGTACCTTGGTGTTTCCATGACTGTTGCCTCTAATGTCATTGCTTGAAACGAAACCCTACGATCTTTTGCCAACCAAGTCCATCCTTTCACATTCTGTGCCACGTCCTAAAGCGCTAATCACGGTATTGGTAGTCACACATTCCACACTATAATCAGTTGTCATCGCTCATACCCCGATTGATTTGTAAGAGCTGACTCCCATGAGTCGCTGGCTAGGGTTGAAGATTCAATTGGAATCAAATTGCTGATGTTCGTTGCTGTAATCTGGGTCGTCCAAATACTGAAGTCGGTAAAGTACTACGCTCATCCTCTTGTCCATTGATCTAGCAAGTTGATTAAACAATACACGGTATGTTGCGAGAGTGTTGCAGGGGTGATCGCACTTCGGGACCTAAGGTGTCAACGCGCTAAGTTCCAACAAACAAAGATAGGCGAGGAAGGTATAGACCAAGAATTTCGACGCTGAGACATCCATCTCAGGGATGTTCGCACAAGCACGTAGCATTTTACACAGTTCGCTAGGCATTCAAATGGGTGTTCAGGTAATACTCGATAGCATCGAGGTTCGTAAGGACTCAGAGTGGAGTGAAAAGATCACGTTCAAGTAATAGAAAATCACTGCTATGACTCTTATAGACTGTTGTGTTTCACATTTATTTAATAACAGGACGGAACCCCTTTTTCACTTGTTAAGCCTCACTGGGACTCGCATGCACCCCACATTATTATTATGTGTGCACCCACAATAATATTGTGATTTGCATGCTCATCTCAGCTCCTCCTAACTCATGTCAAATGGTTCCTCAAACTCGAGTAGCAAACAAAGAGCATTACGAAACGTGAGTCATTAATATTTAGGGAATACCACCCTATCAGTCACATAACACATGCAGGTAATACATGAATTCATACTGTTGTACTAAACGTGCAATCACATGCAATATCATAGGTAAGTGTTCACTAGTTATGCAATACAGTGAGTATACGAGAGACGAACCTTGCTATCTGGAGCTGAGTGTCATGGTCGTATTCTTGTTGTCAAAACTGTTCGGTTATAGTCTGGTTTTATAGAAAACGTTTTAAAACCAAGTTCACTATAACCAGTGGCTCTGATACCAAACTGTCACACCCCCAAAATACCACCTAGGGAATGTCCCTGTTCGGCGTGTGACGTAGCAACAATGAGCCACTAATTACGTTGAACCCATACATGTTTCAAAATAAGGTTCTCGATTATTAATAAAAATACCATCAACAAGTTTAACCGAAGACCAAAGTTATTCAGCGGAAGCAAATTAAACAGTTTCAAAACCAAAGTATAGTATCGAGAATCAATATCATAATCCCTTCAGTTGACCCATGACCACTCCTGCTACTCCAGACAGCAAGTCCAATGCGATACAGCTAACGACCTACAAGTATGCAAACAAGTGTGTCAGACGACGCTGGTGAGTTCAAAGTTTTGTTACCGAGTTTAGTTACCAGTCACATGTATAAAACAGTTTAACAAGTTGATTTGTTGATTTGATGTTGTTATTACTCGATTACCGCAACTGGCTACAAGATATGAATGCCCAACCCCAATGCCTCTATCAAGGCATTGGTCAAGTGGTCGAGGTAATTAGCTCAACTAATAACCTCGAGTAGATGTAAGGGGTCTTATATATACACGATGTGAATGCCCAACCCCAATGCCTCTATCTAGGCATTGGTCAAGTGGTCAAGGTAATTAGTTCACGCCCGTCCTCCTCGGTACGGTGTGAGTGTGCCAAACCTAATAGCGCTATCAACTAAATACCTCGTTGCCTTACCGGCAACACGGTAGATGTAAGGGGTCTTACATAATAGAAACTAAGTAATAACAAACATCCCATTAACCTGCATTCCTCCCTGGAACGTTACCCGATATCCCTTCCCGGGATGCATGCTTGGAAAAGAGCAGTGAACTCACCTTGGATTGCTCAGTATTGAATTTTACTTAATCTTTGTGAGTCACCCAACCACGTCCTAACCATGATTATTATTTTAATCAGTTTCGTATACACGTCTAGTCTCACATCTCGTTACAAGTTGCCAATAAACAGATATATACATATATCTATGTACACGTAATATCACATAACAAGTAATACATGATCACTCATCACTCCTCGAAATCATTAAACTTGCTAGACACCACCATATATTTCATAACCGTGTGTTGATCTATGCATGCTGATACAACAATCATAAACTAGTCACATAATCAACCCTTGGGCTACACACACTTCACATAATTTAGTCACGTCTCTCTCTCACATTACGCAAAGCATTCAGGCATTTAAGTATAAGTTTAACATAATTTTTTACTAACTAGTACACTATGGTCATGTTGCCCCCAAGATCAATCGTAGCCCCTTTTCCCAGACCGCCCTAAACCTCGGCCCAATTACAATACAAACTAGTAAACACTACTCGGCCCAACTGTGTGTATAAAGCCCATCATTACAAACGCCCCAAATAACAATTTTGTATTCAAATTACATGTATCGGCCCACTTGATGTATACATGTTACTGTGATTCCATTATTCGTTAACTATAGTTTAGATATTCTCATATACCCAGTAGTGATATTCCTATCATGTTGTAATTTACATAACCCTCATATCGAACAAACATTATTTAATCATAACCTAAATATCATGTTACCCTAGCATAGCCACTACATAATCTGCTCATATATCCAATAACTAATCATTATCATCATCACTAATTAATTAATGCCTTTGACTATCTTGGACATTATTATCAAGATATGCACATGAATTCAGGCAATCAGGAATCAAAATCACGTGGCTGCCATTTACCTATGTATGCACAATGAAACCAAGATACAATTAAATCATGCAATCACAGGTTACACGACTAACATGTGGTCACATTAATTGTTCAACAATTTAAAGTCAAGTTCATGATATCACGGTCCAATTATATCGTCCATATTCATGTGAGAATCATGCGTTTAGAATATTTAAGCACAATCAAAACAATCGGTCACAATCATACATACTTTTGCTAACATCATCACTTAAAGAGCAATCAAATAATAAATAAGGAACATGATGTGAATATGCTAACCTACGATCGATGCTGGATTCACGAGGGGGGGGTCCTTTCTGCTGAAACCGTGCAATCAAGAGAGAGGCTAGGGTTGCTTATTGAGTTTGTTATGGATATCTCATGGAAATATAATGTGTCGAGCAATATAAAGTTGCCCAACCCCTAATGGGCCGGCCACCATAAGGCCATCATCATATGCCAACCCATTTAGTTTGATTGGGCCAGCTATGATGATTGGATCATAACTAGTTCGGGTCGGTAATAACAAGTACCCATCCATAGTGCGTCCGAGCGGTCACTGTCCGCTAATGGGCCTGAGTCCCTTCACCAACCGGATGCGGTCATAGGTCAAGCCCAAAGGGTCAATGTGATGACTAATTCATATGTTTGACTAGGTTTAACGATATTATCACAAGTAATAAGGAATCAAGACTGTAAAGCGAGATATTACTAACCTCAAAAGTTCCGGTTGTCACATAAGCACTCAATTTTACTGACCACTTGGCCATCCTACTGACATCTCTGGTTTCCTAAGCACGTTTTTAACAGGATAATTGGTTTTAACATGAATCCTATGTGTCTCAAAATAATGTCTAAGTTTTGTTGATGCCATAACTAATGCTAATATCAACTTTTCTAAATGAGAATATCTAGTTTCAGCATCTAATAAACTTTTACTAACATAATAGACATGATATTGCTGACCTTCATGGTCCTTTATAAGAACGGCACTTACAGCATTCCCTGATACAGCGAGGTATAGGGATAGTGGTTCACCATTTTCAGGCTTCATCAATAGAGGCGCAGTTGAGAAATATCTCTTCAAATCCTGCAAGGCTGCTTCATGCTTTGCTCCCCATTCGAACTTCTTATTCTTCTTGAGGATATCATAAAATTCCTTGCATTTTTCCGAGGATCTTGAAATAAATCTGTTCAATGCTGCTACTCGGCCTGTCAACCGTTGAACATCCTTCATATTTGAAGGTGATTTGATATCTAGGATAGCTTTGATCTGCTCCGGGCTTGCCTCTATTCCTCTTTTGGTCACCATATATCCTAGAAACTTTCCTGCCCCCACTCCGAAATGGCACTTAGCAGGATTCAGCTTCATGTTATACAGATCCAGGATATCAAATGCTCCCTTAATATCCTGGAGGTGATCCTCAGCCTTTTTAGATTTCACCACCATATCATCGATGTATACCTCCATTGTGTCCCCCAGCTTATCTTTGAACATCATGTTCACCAATCTCTGGTATGTTGCACTTGCATTTTTCAAACCGAAAGACATAGCAGTATAGCAATAAATACCTGTTGGTGTCATGAAGGCAGTATCCTCCTGGTCCGAAGGCTCCATTTGAATTTGCTGAAACCCTGAGGATGCATCCATGAAGGTTAACATCTCATGCCCGGTGGTAGCGTCCACCATGGCATCGATATGAGGAAGAGGAAATGGGTCTTTAGGACAAGCCTTATTCAAGTCTGTGTAGTCTACACAGACTCTCCATTTCCCATTTTTCTTCTGTACCACAACTACATTTGCCAACCATCTTGGGAATTTGACTTCTCTGATCATTTTGGACTTCAACAATCTTTCAACTTCCTCTTGGATAATTGCATTTCGTTCAGGAGCAAACTTCCTTCTTTTTTGCTGTATAGGCTTGAACGTGTTGTCAATTCCAAGCTTGTGAGTGACGATGTCTTTGGATATACCTGTCATATCCTCATGCTTCCATGCAAATGTTGACATCCTGCACTTCAAAAAGTTAGTTAATTGTTCTTCAATATCCTGAGGGATATTGGCTCCTACGAGCACCGAGATATCAGGATTATCCTGATCCAGGATAACTTTCTTCGTATCCTGCTCTGAAGCCTCCACGATATCCTGGGCCCGCATCTTTAATTGCTATGCTGGATTAGGCTTGGTTGAGGATTTCATTGAGGATGAGTAGCATTCCTTTGCCTCCTGCTGATCACTATCAACTTTGACGACCCCCTAAGGGGTAGGGATCTTGATGCACTGGTGATAAGTCGATGGCACAGCCTTCATGTCATGGATCCATGGCCTGCCTAGTATGATGTTATAGCAGGATAGGGAGTCCATCACACAGAAGCGTTGTATCGAGTTGACCCCTTCAACATATACTGGTAACTTTATCTCTCCTACGGTATTTCTAGCTTCTCCACTGAAACCAACGAGCACAGTGGACTTCGAAGTAATGTCCATCGGAGATACATTCATCCTTTTCAATGTTTCCAGCTGAATTATGTTGACGGAGCTACCATTGTCCACCAATATCCTGCGTACAAAATGGTTAGCAACATATAATGTTATTACAAGAGCATCGTGGTGAGGATCCTGGACAGTATCCCTGTCATCACTATCAAAAGTGATCACTTTATCGGTTGTAAGGGTAGTCATCCTAGCTGGTTTGTCTCCCCTTTCGGTCTTAGCTTCCTTTGCATGTCTCTTGGCCACCGAATACGAAGTCCTACAAATGTCGGATCCTCCTGAAATGAAGTTAATTATTTTGGCATCTGCTGGGGGTGATGCTGCTCGCTCAGGATCCTGCCCTTTACTCTTCTTTCTTCCCAGCAAATCCTTCAGGTACCCCTTGCTTAACAGGTAACTTATTTCTTTCCTTAGAGCAATGCAATCCTCGGTCACATGTCCAAAATCTTCATGGAAGGCACACCATTTGGATTTATCCTTCCAATCAGCTTTCTGCTGGTTCTTTCGAGGCCACCTAGCTTTGTCTCCTAAACCCTGCATAGCATACATTAACTCAGGTATATTAACAGAAAAGCAATATTCAGATAATTCAGGATATTCTTCAGGATCCTCGTCTTCAACAGCATTCACTTTCTTGTTATCATTTCTGCCATATGGCTTGGAGCGATATGGTTTGTACGAGGATTCTGATTTCCTGTTGACTGATTCGTAGGTTGAGGTAGAATTCATCCTCTCTTGCATCTTCTTGTCATCTTCCAAGCAGATATATCTCAAAGCCCTGTTACGAGCTTCATCGAGATTCCTGCAGGGATTCATTACAAGATCCTGATAAAACTGAGAATCCTTTTGTAACCCCATCTTAAAAGCCTGCACAGTTGTTGCAACATCAAGATGTGGGATATCCAAGGATTCTCGACTAAACTTGTTCACATAATCCCTCAAGGATTCCTGAGGTCCTTGAGTTATCCTGTAAAGATCACTGGTTAGCTTCTCAAAACTCCGACTGCAAGAAAACTGACCATTAAATAAATTAACCAAATGAGCAAACGAAGTAATTGAGTGAGGAGGAACATTTAACAGCCATTTTAAGGCTGATCCTGTCAAGGTAGAACCGAAACCCTTGCATAAGCATGTTTCCTTGAGTTCCAGAGGGATAGGGTTAATCTCCATTCTTTCTCTATACTGGGCAATATGCTCTTCAGGATCCGTAGTCCCGTCATACAGTTTCATGTTGGGGGTCTGAAATCTTTTTGGGATTTCAGCATCACAGATAGGATATGCAAAGCGAGATATCCTGTGGCTGTCTTGAGATACTTCCGGAATTAGCTGGACCACTCCAGGTACACTGGATATCATGTCCTTCAATTTCTGAAGCTCCCTAGTAAATGTTGACGTCATACCTGCATCCTGCAAAGACCCATTGTTGTTAGTAGCAAGAATATTATTATTTGACACGTTACCGGTCTGAGGATTCTGGCCATATCCTGAAGCATATCCTGAGCTCCTCACAGTTGACATCCTGACCGAGGAGGGTATCTCAGGGGTATGATTCTGAGAATGGCTTTGGACGATGTTCCCCCGGTTATCCTCAGTGTAAACGGCAGAACTGAAGTTCAAAGCCCTAGGCTGTATAGGAGTGACAGTTTCTTCAGCAGGTCTACTTGGCCCGGATTTCAAGAGTTGTATTTCTCTCATCAGCATCCGATTAGTTTCCTGCTGCTGCCTCATCTGTTCCTGTACACTACCAAACAAATTCAGAATTTCATCATTAGATGCCAAAACCGGTCCGGATCTCTGGGTACTGGGAGCGGGGATAACATCCCGAGCTACATGACTTTCAACTCCGTGTGATGAAGCTTGCATTCTTGAAGGAGGAGGTGGAAGCACCGAACCAATTGTTGCAGAGGTTGTAGCAGACATGGTGGAAGAGCTCATGTTTGATCTCGAGGCCATTGAAAACAGTTTAGAAAAAGTTTTGACAAAAGAAAACCGAGTAATGATTTTACTAAAGTTTTTGGCAAAAATAGCACCACTTGCCCCACGGTGGGCGCCAAATTGTTTTGGTCAAAAATTACCGAAGTAATTAAGTGATCAAATTAGTTAAGTGAGGTAGTGTGCTAGAAATGAGTGTCAAAAATATGTTATTCAAGTTAATTGTAAAAACAGTTTCAGGATACGGCTCAGGATATAGAGCTGTATCTACGATCAAACAATGAGCGAAAAATTAAAAATTGACACGTGATGTACGAGGAAAGCCCTTGATCAATCTAGATCGCCGGCACAAAACCTCGGGAGCTGACAATCGCAGCTGCCTTGTTCTTCTATTACTTCAAATATCAGGATACAGTGCAGGATGTGATGCGGATCAACTAGGTGTTACAATGTAATTCGAATACAAGTGTTTGTGTATAGTGTTTGCAGTGAGCTAGAGAGCAAAAGTGTTCGAAAGTGTGTGTGAAAAGTTTCGTGCCTTAATCTGATCCGCCCCCATCTATTTATAGTAAAAGAAGTGTAACAAACTATCCTAATAAACCGGGATCCGGCGAAGATTCCCCACTTGAACGTTGTAGACCTGGTCCTTCGGGTTCAACGTCTCTCACATAACAGATACGCCCGAGTCTTGAGGAGAAGAAGTCCATCTGACCGTTAGTAACCCACAGCCTCTATCCTGCACGTGGTTAATTCAATTAACCTCAGGATATCGTTCAGGATGTTAGGAGTATCCCAATCCAGTATCCTGATCACAAGCAAACAACCAAAAGCAGGATATTAGTCAAGATACGTACGCTCAGAAAATGACCCATAACATGTTCAATCAAAAGGACTTGAACATGAGGCAGCGACGTTGGATGAAAACTTTGAATGACTATGATATTGAAATAAGATACCATCCTGGCAAGGCGAATGTAGTCGCCGACGCCTTAAGTCGAAAGGAAAGAGTGAAGCCAATTAGAATCAATGCCAAGAGCATTGAGATAAAGAATGGATTGAATTAAAGGTTGTTAGTTGCGCAGAAGGAAGCTGTGCTGGAAGCTAACTATCCTAATGAAAAGCTAGGAGTAACTGAAGAACAGTTATCCTATGGCAAGGACGGAATTCTGAGGTTAAATGGACAAATATGGGTTCCAGTTTATGGAGGACTACGAGATGTTATCCTCCAGGAAGCCCACAGTTCCAAATACTCCGTTCATCCTGGAGCTAATAAGATGTACCAGGATTTGAAAGCAAACTTTTGGTGGATAGGCTTGAAGAAGTCTATAGCTACCTATGTAGCTAAATGTTTGACGTGTGCGCAAGTCAAAGCTGAACATCAAAAGCCGTCAGGTTTACTACAACAACCTGAACTTCCCACGTGGAAGTGGGAAATGGTGACAATGGATTTCATCACCAAGTTGCCAAAGACAAGGAAAGGAAATGATACGATATGGGTAATAGTAGATAGACTGACTAAGTCAGCACATTTCCTACCCATTAAGGAGACCTATAGCTCCGACATGTTGGCCCAACTGTACGTAGATAAGATTGTAGCTTTACATGGCGTACCAGTGTCTATTATCTCTGACAGAGATACTAGATACACATCACATTTTTGGAAAAGTTTCCAACAATCTTTGGGCACGCGCTTAAATTTCAGTACGGCTTACCATCCTCAGACGGACGGGCAGAGTGAGCGTACAATCTAAACCTTGGAAGACATGCTTCGTGCATGTGTGATTGACTTAGGTGGTAGTTGGGATAACCACCTGCCATTGATCGAGTTCTCGTATAACAATAGCTACCATACCAGCATTAAGGCTGCGCCTTTCGAGGCCTTGTACGGTAGAAAGTGCAGAACGCCCGTTTGTTGGGCGGAAGTTGGAGATGTCCAACTGACAGGACCAGAAATAGTCTTTGAAACGACAGACAAGATTGTCCAGATTCGTGACCGTCTGAAAGCTGCCCGAGATAGGCAGAAAAGCTACGCAGATTTAAAGCGTAAACCTTTTAACTTCGAGGTAGGTGACAAAGTACTGCTTAAAGTATCACCCTGGAAGGGAGTAATACGATTTGGTAAGAAAGGCAAGTTAAGCCCGAGATACATAGGACCATTCGAGATCATCGAACGTGTCGGATCAGTTGCCTATAAGTTAAACTTACCTGAAGAGCTCAGTGGTATTCACAATGTATTCCACATCTGCAATCTGAAGAAGTGTTTCGCTGATGAATCACTAGTCATACCGCATACAGATGTGCACATAGAAGAAAGCTTAAAGTTTGTTGAAAAACCTGTGTCGATCGAGGATCGACAGGTTAAGAAGCTTCGAAGGAAGCATGTGCCTATTGTAAAGGTAAAATGGGATGCCCGTAGAGGTCCTGAGTACACATGGGAGGTTGAGTCCACAATGAAAGAAAAGTACCCTCATTTATTTCAGTAAATCTAAAGGTCGAGATTTCTTTTAAGGGGGTGAGGATGTAACACCTCAAAAATTCTTGTTCAATAAAATAACGACACGTGTCATGTACGACAAAAGTGTTATAAACCCGGATCTAGTCAAAGATGTATGGTAGGATTTAAAAGCGTCGACATGTTAATTAAATACCTCTGAACGACCTAATTATAAATCCCAAGACCCTAATCTATATTATAAACATCCGATATACTCAAATCCGGTAAATGCCAACAATGATTGATTCAAATTACAAAAGAATGGAATCCTACGAAGAAATGCACGACAACCTTCATTTACAGCACTTCAAAAGGATCCAAGAAAACTTTATATCATTTCATGGTAGTGTAAACTGTTCATAACCCAAACAAGAGGCCCCATACTGAAAATAATGGTCCAAAAATCGTATACACTAGTTACCCGTTGATATTCGTTAATTTACACATATTTTAGTTCCCCGTTTTACCCCTATTTTATGCGTTTTTGGCCGTAAAACCGTCATTCGGATACTTATTTATCTACATTTATGTTTACAGGCCTAAAACAGCATACCAGACAAGATGATAGCAAAAACGAGGACTTTCCGGACAAAACGACGAAGCTGCGGACATTCTGTAAAGGATTCTGAACTGGGCCTGTGGAACGACCGTTCCACCTGATGCACGGTCGTGCATTTCCGACAAAGCTGATCAGCTCGGTAATGAACGAGAGGTGCGACTGGGCGTTCTAGGAAAACAAGCGACTCGGTGAAGAATGGTCGTTCCATCTGAGGAACGACCGTGCATATCCAATGAACCAACAGAGTCACGGAACTGAACGACCGGTGCGACTCGGCGTGCAACAAATAGCCCGCAACTGAACGACCGTTCCACACGACGAACGGTCGTGCCATTTCGAATCTGGTCAACGATCTGATGACGTATGCAGTATGGTGACCCATCCCCAATAATTGAATAAAGTGCACGGTCGTGCCATATGGAGAACGACCGTGCAACAGCGAAAAGTATAAAAACATAACAGAAACCTTCTGTTCGATATTCTGGATTTTTGGAGAGCTTCACAGGCGATTTTCAGGCTCTGGAGGCATTAGCTTTCACCCGGAATCAAGCCACATTGTCCCGTTTAGCTCGATTACTACCCGGATCCTTAGTCTAGTACTTGTTTATGGTTTGATTTTCTAATCTTTCCATGTTTTTGTTAATCTTTCAAGTACTTAGATTATTGTTTATGTATTATTGTAGCCTTTGGGCAAAAACACAACAATCCCTTGCTAGATTATAACCATTAGTTTGTTAAACTTTGTTTGTAATGACACTTGAAGTATTTTCTATGATTATCTTTGATGATTAGTTTGCAACCTTGTTATTGATATTGATTTCTTGATTATAAGTAATTATGTTGGATGATTGGTGCTTGGTTAGTTAAGATAGTTGAAAAATGAAGCTTAATTAATCTTGTATTAGTAAACTTTGAATTTGGTTAACTAGTTTAACTTGGTTTAAATGTATGCATCATGATACTAGAAATGGTTAGTGATTTAATAAAATGTAATTATTGTTAATCAAGAGAGCTTGCCGTCACGTAAGGACCTTAACGGGTTAGATGGTGTCGTTATAAATTCTTGCCAAGATTTGTTAGCTTAGTTAGTAGTTTAGGCCAAAATTGCTATCTTAGTGAATTATTGTGCAAGATTTGTAAAATGAACTTGGTTGTGATTTAATCTAGTTTATGCTTGTCTCGGTGGTTGCATTGTGTTTATCGGTGTCGCTTTCCTTGTTTAAGTGAGGTTAGAAAACTCCTAACGGATGACTAGCTTATTTTTAAGAGATTTTCATAGACATTTATCAATTGCTCGTTAAAGAACAATTTTAGGTGGTTAAAGTGTGTTTATCGTTTTAGCTTTCCGAATGATTGTCATGTTAGGATTCCCGAAAGGGATACTAATTGTCTTAAATTGGAAAATTGACCGAATGCTTCTAGTGCCAAAACTGACTTAGTTGACATGCTGTGGTTGTGTATTTAGCAAGGCTTTTTATCTACTATCTATTATGTTTTTATTATGTATTTGGTTATGCTTACTTTAGTTTAGTTTAAATCAAACAAAACTTATCTTTTTACTGGTAATTTAGTGACAAAGGTCTAGTATTATTTCTCCGCCCATTTCCTTGGATCGATACTTGGTTCTTACATATACTTTACTACATATATGACGGGGTACACTTGCCTCTTTCGTGTGTGTTTTGATGTTAAAGTAATAATCACTTTTATAAATTTAAAACCAAATCGTGTGTAATTTCATTGCAATATTATGTATATATACGCACACGTCACCCGTTCGAAACTTGAAAGGTCAAGAGAATTTTTGTCCCTGATCCGCTTACGGACCGTAAAGGTCAACCCTTACGGTCCGTAAGGCTTTCCCAGTAACAGAAAAACGGGACAGTTCCTGTTTTGAGCATGTAACCGCCTTAGAAAGATATTTTCACATCCATGGGCGACCCCTAACAGTTCCTAGGCACTAGGGACACTTGTGGATGATCCATGATCAGTTGTAGCACTTGTTGTCATGATCTAATGAGATCAAAAGCACTATAAAAGGCCCTCATGTTGCAACCATTTGATCATACCTTCCATCTGCATTTGTGGAGCTTTCTGGAGCATAAGAGCAGACCCAAGTCATCCCTAGTCGTGCATTAGACTTTGGTAAGTACCCTTGACCTTCCTTAATTGAGTTTTACTTAGTTATTAACTTAAAAGTCAAACCGTCGTAATTAACGTTTGACTTAGCGATTAATCATTAATGGTCCAGTGATTAGTCGAATTGAAGGTAGTTATAAGTTGGTAATTATGTGGGAAACAAACCCTTAAAAGGGCACCCTCTGATTCCTCGGGTCAAAGTTCGTTATAAAAAGTCAACAGAAGCTTAATTTGCACATTAACGCATAATTAACAATGTAGAAGGCATGTAACCTATTTTATCACTCATATAACTGGTCTAAGCTTGTTTGATCCGACAATTTTCTGTTTAGACCCGGTTCGGAACCGAAAATCACAAAACTTTGACTTTTGCTTTGTCTTCAGTTCTGACCCGATTTAGATGGGTTTAGAATTGCCTTAGGGCTTTCTTAGGACCAGGTTACATGTTGGTATAACCCTCTATGATTGGTTCGTTGTTTGCCCCATTCGTTTACACATTTCCGTTAATTGCCTAAAGTTGACCAATATGCCCTTTTGACCATAAAACGAGAATTTTGGATATGTGAAAGGACAATAATCTTTGTTACTGATTTATAAACATGTCCCTAAATTTTCACATTAGTTGGAGGTCTAGATTAGGAGTTATGCTCATTAGCGTAATTAGAACGCCTTTTAGTAATTAAACGGCGTCATTAGCATAAAGCCTATCTAAACCCAATTTTTGACACCAAACCTTTTACCCACTGATGTAATATAATATTTTGGAATTTATAGATTTTTAATTATTTTTAACCTGCTCATAACCTAAGGTTATGACCTTGATTCGGTAAATACCGATTATACCCTTTTTGTTCATAAAATGAGTTCTACATAGTATTTGGCGAGTTTTAGGAACGACCCGAGTCATTTGGTTATCGGTGTATATACTTGTTAATATTTGTGTATAATTTCTTGATTGTTTATTTGTTTATTTATTTGTGATTATTTCTTGTTTTTATTCGATTTATTCATTTTTGCGTTATTTTTGTTCCATTTATTTATTTGATCCGGATTTATTTATTTATTTATTCTTTGGGTTTTCGGCACCCTAAAGCCATTTTTGTATTAGTCGATTCATTTATTTATTGTGTTGAATTTTTTTATAAAATTTCGGGCTCATTTTCGGATTTTTATAAAATTTTCAGCCCATTTATAATAACTTTCTGCTTCTATTCAGCTGAAAAAAAAAACAGCATTATTTAATTAATAAAATATTCACCGTGTCAAATTTTCGTTTGCAGGTTGATGTTCTCGACCCCCGCTCCAGAACTTGTTGAACCGTCAGACGAACCCGAACGTGATCTTCGGAGGCGTCTTCGCGCGAAAGGGCGTGCGGTTGGGCTACTGCTCGCATCTGGCGGGCCGGATTCGGTGGTACCCGTTGAAGCCGAGGGCTCAAGGGCAGCAGGGAACGTAATCATGGCAGACGATGAGCGACCGTTGAATGAGTCAAATCAGCCTGGTGCGACAGGCCTGGAGCCGAGTATCCTTAGACCTACTATAGATGCACCTAATTTTGAAATTAAATCTAGTATAATTAATATAGTGCAGAATTCGGTATAGTTCGACGGGCGCGAACATGAGGATCCCGGACGACATATAGCGGCTTTTCTCGAAGTTTGTTCCACGTTCAAAATGAGGGATGTTTCGGAGGATGCCGTTCGGTTGAGGTTGTTTCCTTTCTCACTGCGTGACAAAGCCAGAGCGTGGCTTACGTCACAGCCAGCTGGGTCCATCAGGACCTGGAATGGGTTGGCGGAGCTATTTATGAAAAAGTACTTTCCACCCGAGAAGACAACCAAGTTGAGAAACCGAGTGGTGACCTTTCGTCAGGATGAGGGTGAGTCGTTGCATGCAGCTTTGGAGAGATTCAAGGATCTGTTACTTGATGTGCCACATCATGGCTTCACCAAGAGACAGCTAGTCTTGACATTCTATCAGGGGCTTAACTACAATACGCAGGAGCGATTAGATATGAATTCAGGAGGCGATTTGGGGACGAAGACGCCCAATGAGGCTTACGATATCATTGAAAAGGCTACGTTGAAGTCTAGCTCTCGCCGCAAAGGAGATAGAGGTCGGGCTACATCATCATCAGGATCCCGAGCAGGAGTTCATGCTGTAGATGATTATACGGCCATTACTGCACAAATCTCGGCTCTCGCATCGAGATTCGACAGGTCCCAGATGATTGCGCATGCGGGCTCGGGATGTGACCAGTGTGGAGTGTCACACGAGCCTGGGGCATGTTTTCAGGGAGTCGAATACGAGAGCCACGAAGAGGTAGATTTCGTGAGTAATCAGACTAGGCCTCAGAACAACCCTTACAGCAACACATATAATCCCGGATGGAGAAATCACCCAAATTTTGGGTGGCGTGCGAACACAGGGAATCAAAATCCTTTGGGATTTACTCCGCGCGCTCCAGCGCAACCGCAAGGTCAGGGTCAGCAGTTCCAGCAATATGGCCAACCCTATCAGCAGCGTCCTTACTCATATCCGAATCAGGGCACTGGGAGCAGCTCCCAGCAGCAGGCCCCTCAGGCTAGTTCTAAGCTGGAGGACATGATGGCCCAGCTTCTCACTAGCTCCTCGAGCGCGAATCAGTTAGCTGAAAAACGCTATCAGCAGAGCGAAGATCGTTTTCTCTCTCATGAGGGGGAAATGAGGAGTCATAAGGCCTCGATTCAGAACATAGAGAATCAGGTTGGTCAGCTGGCACAGATGATGTCGAAGAGACCCCAGGGTGGTCTCCCAGGCAATACTGAGACAAACCCGAGCGGGCACAGGGATGTGAACGCTGTGATGACCAGGAGTGGAAAACCTACCGGACCCGTCATATCGGACTCACCACCGATCACTGAAGCGGTCCCGACTAGCACACCGGACGAGGTGCATGCCAGGCTACGCCCAGCAAGTACAGCACAAGTCCAGGAGCCGGTCACAGGTTACAAGCCTCCGGTACCCTATCCACACAGACTGAAGAAGCAGAAGACTGAAGAACAAAACGGTAAGTTTCTTGAGATGTTTAAGCAATTGCATATAAACATACCGTTTGTTGAGGCTTTGGCACAGATGCTGAAATATGCCAAGTTTCTGAAAGACATCCTCTCAAACAAACAAAAACTCGAGGACATGTCTTGTGTGGTTATGAATGGAAGCTGTTCTGCTATTCTCCAAAATCGCCTGCCTACAAAAATGGGAGACCCAGGCAGTTTCACGCTTCCTTGCCTCATTGGCAATTTATCCGTCAGTCATGCGTTAGCAGATCTAGGAGCGAGTATAAACCTTATGCCCTATAAGGTTTTTACAAAGTTGGATCTAGGTGAGCCGTCACCTACGAGGATGAGTATTCGACTTGCGGATCGTTCTGTCAAGTATCCACGCGGTTTTGTAGAGAATATGCTTGTTAAGATTGACAAGTTTGTGTTTCCCGTGGATTTTGTTATCCTGGACATGGATGAGGACTCGAGAGTGCCTCTGATACTCGGACGCCCGTTTTTGAATACCGCCCGGACGATTGTGGACGTAGCGGCGGGCGAGATCACACTCCGAGTAGATGATGAGCATGTGACGTTTGACATTAAACGTTCTATGCAACATCCTCTGAGTCAGGACGACGCGCTCTATTATGTTGACATTGTCGACACTTATGTGAGTACGCATTTCCAGGGTACGATCGAGGAGATAGATTCGGACACACATCTGTTGTGTGGGGACTTAGATGGCATTACGCAGGAGGGCCACTATTTAGAGCAGCCAGTCTATCAGATTGGTGATGATGGTCCCCAGAGTCCGGATCGTTTCACAGAAATTGATCGCGAGAGTGAAGTGAAGTCGAAGCCTTCCGTGGAAGATCCGCCTACCTTGGAGCTTAAAGAGCTCCCACCGCACCTGGAGTACGCATTTCTTGATGAGGAGCATCATTTGCCTGTCATTATTTCATCTGGATTGGCGGGAGAAGAGAAGAGCAGACTGCTTAATGTGTTGAAACTTCATAAGAAAGCAATCGCTTGGAAAATCATGGACATAAAAGGTATAAATCCCTCCTTCTGTACACATAAAATTCTTATGGAGGATCAGTTCAAGTCGTGTGCGCAGCACCAGAGGCGGCTGAACCCGAACATGCAAGAAGTCGTTAAAAAGGAAGTGATTAAGTTGTTAGATGCTGGTATGATCTATCCCATTTTCGACTCTGTTTGGGTCAGTCCTGTGCAGGTAGTGCCCAAAAAGGGGGGCATGACTGTGGTCACAAACGATAGGAATGAGCTCATTCCAACCAGGACGGTCACTGGATGGCGGGTTTGCATTGATTATCGCAAACTCAATGACGCCACCCGCAAGGACCACTTCCCGCTTCCATTCATTGATCAAATGTTGGAGCGTCTGTCAGGGAAGTTATATTATTGTTTTCTGGATGGGTTCTCGGGTTACTTTCAAATTCCTATCGTTCCTGAGGACCAGGAGAAGACCACATTTACCTGTCCCTTCGGTACATTCGCCTACCGGCGTATGCCGTTTGGGCTTGTAATGCGCCGGCTACTTTCCAGCGATGTATGGTCGCAATTTTCCACGACATGATTGAGGATTCCATGGAGGTGTTCATGGACGATTTTTCGGTATTTGGGGATTCCTTTGATCAATGTCTGGAAAATTTGAAAAGAATGTTGAAGAGGTGTGAGGAGACCAGTCTGGTCCTGAACTGGGAGAAATGCCACTTCATGGTGAAGGAGGGCATAGTTTTGGGACACAAAATCTCTCACGCGGGCATGGAAGTCGATCCAGCTAAGGTCGACGTTATTTCACGACTTCCGCCCCCCACCTCTGTTCGTGCTATACGGAGCTTTCTCGGTCATGCCGGGTTCTATCGGTGATTCATCAAAGATTTTTCTAAAATCGCCAGACCCATGACTCGTTTGTTAGAGAAAGATGCTCTGTTCGTGTTTGGAGATGATTGCTTGAGGGTTTTTTACCTCCTCAAGCAAAAGTTGGTAGAGGCCCCTATTTTAGTCGCACCGGACTGGAGTTTGCCGTTTGAAATCATGTGCGACGCGAGTGATTACGCTATAGGGGCCGTTCTGGGTCAAAAGAAGGAAAAGCACTTCCATCCGATCTACTATGCGAGTAAAACTCTCCACGACGCTCAAGAGCATTATACCACGACTGAAAAAGAGCTCTTGGCGGTCGTTTTCGCATTCGATAAATTTAGATCGTATTTAGTGCCTTCGAAAACCGTTGTATACACTGATCACGCAGCCATTAGATACCTCTTCAGCAAACAGGACGCTAAACCGCGTCTAATCAGATGGATCCTGTTGCTGCAAGAGTTTGATATTGAGATACAAGATAAAAAGGGTGCTTTGAATGTAGCGGCCGACCATCTATCTCGGTTAGAGCACGGAGACATCGAGGATTCGCGTTGGGATTCAATCAATGACAAGTTCCCACACGAATCTTTGATGGGTATTGAGATATGTGATGAGTCGCCATGGTTCGCTGACTTTGCGAACTATCTTGCTTGTGGAATTCTGATAAAAGGGTTGACTCACCAGCAAAAGAGGAAATTCTTTTCGGATCTCAAGCACTACATATGGGACGACCCTTTCTTGTTCAAGGTGGGTGCTGATCAGGTGATTAGGAGATGTGTATCAGGGGCTGAGGCGACCGATATTCTGCGCCAGTGTCATGAGGGACCTACCGGAGGCCACCACGGAGCTAACTTCACCGCGAAGAAGGTGTTGGATTCTGGGTTTTACTGGCCGACCATTTTCCGTGACGCGCAGAGTTGGGTGAGAGCGTGCGATGCTTGTCAGAGGGCGACGAACATATCTGCACGCGACGAAATGCCTCAGAACTAGATACAGGTTTGTGAAGTCTTTGATGTTTGGGGGATAGACTTCATGGGACCATTCCCCCCCTCACGTGGAAACAAATACATACTCGTGGCTGTTGACTATGTATCAAAGTGGGCGGAGGCGCAAGCCTTACCCACTAATGACGCCAGAGTAGTTGTGAGGTTTCTTAAGAGTTTGTTCGCCCGATTTGGCGCTCCAAAAGCGCTCATTAGTGACCGAGGGACTCATTTTTGTAATACACAGCTTGAAAAGGCTTTGTCCCGATACGGTGTGCATCACCGTTTGTCCACGCCCTATCATCCGCAGACGAGCGGGCAGGTGGAGGTCACGAACCGTGGGCTTAAGCGCATCCTTGAGCGGTCGGTTGGAGCGAACCGCAAGGAGTGGTCGGACAAGCTTGATGAGGCATTATGGGCATTCCGTACAGCTTATAAGACCCCTATAGGGACCACCCCCTTTAGGTTGGTATACGGAAAGGCATGCCATTTACCGGTCGAGTTGGAGCACAAGGCTATGTGGGCTTTGAAAACCGCGAATTTGGACCTTAAAACCGGAGGTGAAGCCCGGTTTCTCCAAATTCATGAATTGGAAGAATTGCGGCACCAAGCCTATGAAAGCTCCGTACTCTACAAAGAGCGCACGAAGAAACGTCACGACAAACGCTTGAAGGACCACAAAGAATTCCAAGCGGGTGATCTTGTTCTTCTATACAATTCACGGTTGCGCTTATTTCCTGGGAAGCTTCATTCACGCTGGACAGGACCATACACGGTTAAGGAAGTATTTCCGTATGGTACTGTTGCAGTAGAGAACGTGAATGGCGTTACATTCAAGGTAAATGGTCACCGGTTGAAGTTGTACGTTGCCGGGCCGATAGAATCGGCGGTGGAGGTGATTGAACTCCAAACCCCGCACACATCATAAGTGTGGGGAGGAGAGAGTCTACGCTACTGACTCGCGGATCAAAAATGTAGCAAGAGCGTATTTTGCGCTTTAGGGGTAGTTTAGTCTTTTTAGTAGTTTTTGTAGTTTTTCTAGTTTTTAGCTTTGAGTCTTGCTATCGACTCGTCGACAAAAATTTAGCATGAGTCTACGCTGCTGACTCGCCGACAAAAATGCAGCAGGAGCGTCTTTGGCGCTATAAGGGCAAAATTGTCCTTTTATTTGTTTTTGTAGTTTTAGCGTAATTTAGGTTAGTTAGGTAGTTTACGTTAGTTTGTTTAGTTTTCGTACGTGCCGGGCGAAGGTTCTGTATTGCAATATTGTTAGAACAGTTGGTGTGTCGAAAAAACGGCGAAAAACGGCCGAAACGGTTGCTGGAAATAGCTTCTGCAGAAATTCTGTATCTGCAGCTGATGCACGCCTGTTCCACCTATGGAACGACTGTGCGATTCCGAGCAAGCCGGCACGACAGATCGCACCCCCGGTGCATTTCCGAGAACACGCTGTAGGGTTTGAACGACGTCGGTGACGCACGACCGTTCCATACTAGGAACGACCGTGCCACAGGCTGAGGGCAATTTTGTCATTTTGCACATTATATATACCCTCATCTGCTGCAAAATCCCTCATTCGCGAACCCTAGCCGCTGCAGACCGTTCCAGGGCGATTTTTCACCATATCGCACGGTTTTTCGCACGATCTAACACCCTTCTTCGCACGGTACGTTCCTAGTTGTAGATTTCTTGTTTGCTTGCTTTCTAGGTTAGATTTCTCCCGATTTTTCAAGGAATTTTTAGGGTTCTCTTCATAAACAAATCGAAACCCTAACCCTTGTTGAATCGAAGTATCGTGAACACCCGGTTGATTTACAGACCCCTGTTAGCCCAATACTTGTTGAAATTTTTGCAAAATTCAGATTGTTCAAAGTACAGGGGTCGAAGTCTGCAGATTCGGAGTTGCACGGTCGTTCCTCGTGTGGAACGGTCATGCCTCGCCGGCTGTTCACGATATCATCTGGCTTGGCCTGTTAGTTCTCGGTGACGCACGACCGTGCGTCCCGGAGAACGACCGTGCCATATGCCCAGTACAGTTGGACAGTAGCTTCATAATTGGCTGCTCGCTTGTTTTCAATTCATTTTTCTCCTGTTTCTATCTTCATAACAATTTTCCCCATTGCAGATGAACCATCCCTTCCTGCAGTTCGACCCCAACATTGAGAAAGAGCGTTTGTGCATACCGAAGCGCGATGCATTATGGGCGAGACGGGGGCAGTTTGGAGTCCCCCGATGGTTAGATTGGGAGGTTATGCGTGAACTTAACCAGTATGATCGACTGGACGAAATGATGACTCGCACGCTTGCAAATTTGGTCGGTTGCAACCGACCCGTTTACCGGGAGTTGACAATCGAATTCTTCGCATCATATCAGTATGAAAGGCCGGTTGCACATACAGAGCCCGATTTCCGCTACAGGGAGCGGGTGACCTTCAAGTTATGTAGGCGATGGCATACATGGTCGGTTGGTCGTTTGGGACGTAGGCTTGGGATTTATACTCGGGAGGACATGGATGATCCCGACGTCTTCAACGATCAGTTCAACTTCCCTAATGATGCAGCGCGCGATGCATTCTGGGCACGAAACGCTATTGGGGAACCCTACAACCCACGGATGTCAAAGGCCTCACGACTCCGAGACCCTCTGGTGCGAGTGATGCACCATGTTTTCAGCCATTCGATATGCGGACGCATGGACAGTCTCGGTAACTGTCCCACACCTGATTTGCTCTTTTTATATGCGTTGGTTGACAAAGCACCAATCAACCTAGCCGCGCGAATGGCTGAGTACTTCGTCAAGAGCTCGGGGCGAACCACGAGCAGTGAGATACATGGAGGTCAGTACGTGACCGAAATAGCGTACAATGAGCGCTATATGACGCCGAGGGTTCTTGAGGGTCTCACTTTGATTACTGAGGGGATGCATGTTGATATCCGGTCTCTGAAGTTCATGGGGGTGATTGCAGAGCTTGATGGGGTAGATAGGTTGAGGGGATTGAATAACGAGGTCTGGGACCCGTTACCTCCAGGTGAAGGGGAAGATGAAGATGAGGAAATGGGAGAGCAACACGAGCCACAGCCACCGACACCACCACACTCGCCGCAGCACCATGCATTTCATCAGCATGAGGACTGGCCCACATTCTACCAGCAGTTCCAGGATATGCGTGTTACGCAGGAGCAGCATGGTACCTACTTTGACCAGATCCGGGCTAGCCAGGACGAGATCCGAGCCAGTCAGGCAGAGCTTCGGGCCACACATGACCAGATTCAGCATCGCCAGGATACTTTATATCAGGGGGTCAGTGCGGGGTTTTCTTATCTTTTCGGGGAGATGCATCACGCATACCCCGACTATTTTCAGCACCCGCCGGAGTTCCCACCGTGGAACCCCCCTGGCTATGGCGATCAGGGCCCATCTGGCACGAGACATGATGATGATGATGATGATGATGATGATGATGATGAGTAGTTGGCGGTGGTGTTAGCATTTGGTGGTGTTTTATCTTTCAGTACTTTGCTTTTATTTGGGTGTTTATTTTGACTATTATTTAAAACACCCCGGATATGTATTTTCAGACAATTTCCTTTGTGTTTTGTTTGGATGTAGTATTTATGTACATTATGGTTGTTGTTTGATTTTTCTTTTTCTGTTATATTTTGGGTGTACACGACATACTCGCAGGTTTTATCTATCAGATCTTGGACCGGAGCACGTACCAGATTCAGCTTCGGAAGTCTCGTGGCACCAACATCATCTTGAGGGGAGTATTTTTTTATCCCTTTCTCTATATTTCGGGTCTCGCATTGGGGACAATGCGAAGTTCAAGTGTGGGGAGGGGGTTAACTTTGTTAACTTAACTTTGTTTGTCCTCAGTTATATAAAAAAAATCAGAAAATCAGAAAAATCATTTAAAAATACTTGTATTTTGTTTATATTTTTGTAAATAAACCGGTTGGTTATGTTTTAGAAAGCATCGGACGTGATAAAAACTCGACAAGCAAAATATTTTTTGAAAAAGGAAACCGGAAAGCGTGACAAACAAAGAAAGACTTGCATGATAGTTTTCACACTTTTACCCATTCCTTCCGTTACGTGAGCATATTTGAGCTTAGATTGTTATATATTTGTTCATTTCGGATATAGGAGTGAGCCGGATGTTATGTGTAATTTAGAACTTGTCACTAGTATGCTTGTTAAGACCATAAACGTGCGGATTTGTGTAAAAGTGATAGAGGCACTTAGATTACCCCTTTGTTGTGTACCTTGTTCTTTGTGTTGTGCTTCCCGTTCACCTTTGTTTACCCTTTAGGATTAACCTTGTCGAGCCTTCCCGTTCATCTTTGTTTACCCACATTATCGCCCACTTAGCCAAATTTAGCTTTTTTATGTTTTAAACCTTTTTAGTGTTGAAACTCGGTTAAAATAATAGTTTAACTAGCTTATTATTGTTTATATTTCATTGTATAGTTTGTAAAAAAAAAAAAAAAAAAACAGAAAATAAAACACCCTAAAATAGGGTGAATTTGATAGAAATCGAGCAATTTTGAATGCTTAAATGTTAAAAATTTCGTCGATAAGCTCGATTGCGCTTTAGTCGCCTTTTTAAGGCGGTTGTATGTATAGTTGTACTATTTTGTTGCTAGTTAAACGCTAAAACCGAGTTTTAACCATTTTCGCCACTATATATGTCCACTTCCATACCCTTCGCCCAAGCCTAACGTTATAACCCGTAAAGACCTCTTGATTTACACTTATTTCGCATGTTAGTTGGTGGAGACGAGATCTTATGACAAGCTTATGTTATTGCGCATTTCATTGACTAGGCATTGAGTGTTTACACGTACACATTTTATGTATGTTTCATAAATAAAACCGAGTGTGTGTGAACATTGTGAGTTGTGTGAAGATTAACATGTGAGTCAATTAAATGTTTTGTCACGGCTTTTTGGTTGTCGCTTTTTAATTGCATATGCTTGTTGGTTTCGAGTCTTTTGATGTTGTCTTTCGACAAACCGGCTAACCGTTTATATTAGTTTTCAATAAAATAGTGTGTAAATTATCGTTCTTGTTTGTTTATGTCTTTTATTGCTTTTTAGTTTAGCTTGCTTGAGGACAAGCAAGGTTCAAGTGTGGGGAGATTTGATATTCGTTAATTTACACATATTTTAGTTCCCCGTTTTACCCCTATTTTATGCGTTTTTGGCCGTAAAACCGTCATTCGGATACTTATTTATCTACATTTATGTTTACAGGCCTAAAACAGCATACCAGACAAGATGATAGCAAAAACGAGGACTTTCCGGACAAAACGACGAAGCTGCGGACATTCTGTAAAGGATTCTGAACTGGGCCTGTGGAACGACCGTTCCACCTGATGCACGGTCGTGCATTTCCGACAAAGCTGATCAGCTCGGTAATGAACGAGAGGTGCGACTGGGCGTTCTAGGAAAACAAGCGACTCGGTGAAGAACGGTCGTTCCATCTGAGGAACGACCGTGCATATCCGATGAACCAACAGAGTCCCGGAACTGAACGACCGGTGCGACTCGGCGTGCAACAAATAGCCCGCAACTGAACGACCGTTCCACACGACGAACGGTCGTGCCATTTCGAATCTGGTCAACGATCTGATGACGTATGCAGTATGGTGACCCATCCCCAATAATTGAATAAAGTGCACGGTCGTGCCATATGGAGAACGACCGTGCAACAGCGAAAAGTATAAAAACATAACAGAAACCTTCTGTTCGATATTCTGGATTTTTGGAGAGCTTCACAGGCGATTTTCAGGCTCCGGAGGCATTAGCTTTCACCCGGAATCAAGCCACATTGTCCCGTTTAGCTCGATTACTACCCGGATCCTTAGTCTAGTACTTGTTTATGGTTTGATTTTCTAATCTTTCCATGTTTTTGTTAATCTTTCAAGTACTTAGATTATTGTTTATGTATTATTGTAGCCTTTGGGCAAAAACACAACAATCCCTTGCTAGATTATAACCATTAGTTTGTTAAACTTTGTTTGTAATGACACTTGAAGTATTTTCTATGATTATCTTTGATGATTAGTTTGCAACCTTGTTATTGATATTGATTTCTTGATTATAAGTAATTATGTTGGATGATTGGTGCTTGGTTAGTTAAGATAGTTGAAAAATGAAGCTTAATTAATCTTGTATTAGTAAACTTTGAATTTGGTTAACTAGTTTAACTTGGTTTAAATGTATGCATCATGATACTAGAAATGGTTAGTGATTTAATAAAATGTAATTATTGTTAATCAAGAGAGCTTGCCGTCACGTAAGGACCTTAACGGGTTAGATGGTGTCGTTATAAATTCTTGCCATGATTTGTTAGCTTAGTTAGTAGTTTAGGCCAAAATTGCTATCTTAGTGAATTATTGTGCAAGATTTGTAAAATGAACTTGGTTGTGATTTAATCTAGTTTATGCTTGTCTCGGTGGTTGCATTGTGTTTATCGGTGTCGCTTTCCTTGTTTAAGTGAGGTTAGAAAACTCCTAACGGATGACTAGCTTATTTTTAAGAGATTTTCATAGACATTTATCAATTGCTCGTTAAAGAACAATTTTAGGTGGTTAAAGTGTGTTTATCGTTTTAGCTTTCCGAATGATTGTCATGTTAGGATTCCCGAAAGGGATACTAATTGTCTTAAATTGGAAAATTGACCGAATGCTTCTAGTGCCAAAACTGACTTAGTTGACATGCTGTGGCTGTGTATTTAGCAAGGCTTTTTATCTACTATCTATTATGTTTTTATTATGTATTTGGTTATGCTTACTTTAGTTTAGTTTAAATCAAACAAAACTTATCTTTTTACCGGTAATTTAGTGACAAAGGTCTAGTATTATTTCTCCGCCCATTTCCTTGGATCGATACTTGGTTCTTACATATACTTTACTACATATATGACGGGGTACACTTGCCTCTTTCGTGTGTGTTTTGATGTTAAAGTAATAATCACTTTTATAAATTTAAAACCAAATCGTGTGTAATTTCATTGCAATATTATGTATATATACGCACACGTCACCCGTTTGAAACTTGAAAGGTCAAGAGAATTTTTGCCCCTGATCCGCTTACGGACCGTAAAGGTCAACCCTTACGGTCCGTAAGGCTTTCCCAGTAACAGAAAAACGGGACAGTTCCTGTTTTGAGCATGTAACCACCTTAGAAAGATATTTTCACATCCATGGGCGACCCCTAACAGTTCCTAGGCACTAGGGACACTTGTGGATGATCCATGATCAGTTGTAGCACTTGTTGTCATGATCTAATGAGATCAAAAGCACTATAAAAGGCCCTCATGTTGCAACCATTTGATCATACCTTCCATCTGCATTTGTGGAGCTTTCTGGAGCATAAGAGCAGACCCAAGTCATCCCTAGTCGTGCATTAGACTTTGGTAAGTACCCTTGACCTTCCTTAATTGAGTTTTACTTAGTTATTAGCTTAAAAGTCAAACCGTCGTAATTAACGTTTGACTTAGCGATTAATCATTAATGGTCCAGTGATTAGTCGAATTGAAGGTAGTTATAAGTTGGTAATTATGTGGGAAACAAACCCTTAAAAGGGCACCCTCTGATTCCTCGGGTCAAAGTTCGTTATAAAAAGTCAACAGAAGCTTAATTTGCACATTAACGCATAATTAACAATGTAGAAGGCATGTAACCTATTTTATCACTCATATAACTGGTCTAAGCTTGTTTGATCCGACAATTTTCTGTTTAGACCCGGTTCGGAACCGAAAATCACAAAACTTTGACTTTTGCTTTGACTTCAGTTCTGACCCGATTTAGATGGGTTTAGAATTGCCTTAGGGCTTTCTTAGGACCAGGTTACATGTTGGTATAACCCTCTATGATTGGTTCGTTGTTTGCCCCATTCGTTTACACATTTCCGTTAATTGCCTAATGTTTACCAATATGCCCTTTTGACCATAAAACGAGAATTTTGGATATGTGAAAGGACAATAATCTTTGTTACTGATTTATAAACATGTCCCTAAATTTTCACATTAGTTGGAGGTCTAGATTAGGAGTTATGCTCATTAGCGTAATTAGAACGCCTTTTAGTAATTAAACGGCGTCATTAGCATAAAGCCTATCTAAACCCAATTTTTGACACCAAACCTTTTACCCACTGATGTAATATAATATTTTGGAATTTATAGATTTTTAATTATTTTTAACCTGCTCATAACCTAAGGTTATGACCTTGATTCGGTAAATACCGATTATACCCTTTTTGTTCATAAAATGAGTTCTACATAGTATTTTGACACCAATCCAATTGCTACTGATTTTATATAATAAATAAAGTATTTTGAATTTTATAACCTGATCAGAAAACTCAGATTTCTGGTATAACCTGGAAATCGCTTAAAATGGCTTTTTAAGCGTATTAAACACATAGTTTATGTTTAAAACCATTTTTGTCATATAAGACTTATCACAACTTATATGACCTATTAAAATAAGTTATTTTACTGATGTATTCGGACCCGAATCTCAGAATTTCATTTAACCTCTTTTATAATCTTTAAAATGACCAAAATACCCCTACGGGGCTTAAATTAAGATTAAACTCGTTGTGGGCATAACGAAAGATATCCTACTGATATCACAACATATTTAAGGCATATTAACTTAGGAAACCTGTAAATGACTCTTATGGTTACTCGTTACGCTTCTTACGCGTTCGGTTCGGTTTATGTAACTAGTTTGCATAAATTAGCCGAAACGGGTCAACCCTTATCGTTTTTATCTCAAAATCCAGAATGTGGTTAGATTACCCATATTATACAAGTCTTCAAACTTGTTGGGTCTAAATCACATTCTATTCCGGTCTTCGCTTAATCGTGCGTTTGAACCGTATATTTCCTTAAAACTAACCGGTCTAAGTTTAGGCTTAATTAAAGACCCGTTAGGATTCTAATAGGTTATTATAAACCTTCGTTCCAGAATAGGAGACCCGGTAAAAGCTACACGCACTTTCTATTTGTGATTGATACTTGCAAAGGTAAATACTTTTAACTTATTTTCCCTATACGGGCTTGGGGTACGGTATATAAAATACCGTTTGGTCAGGCATTGATTCTTTGACTGAATGAAGGTTAAATCATTGAAATGGCCCGTTTGAAAATGTTTTGTTTGCTTAAAGCCTTTGGGAGGTTAATGACCATGTCCCGGATATCCTTGGCATCATTTTACGAAATGGCCACGACCTAAGCATGCAGGTGTAGGCGTACACCCGTTGGTGCATAAATAAATATTAAGGTATAACCGCTAGTTTCGGGGGAAACTGTTGCGGGACTATATCATGTGGTGTGTCTATTGATCTTTAACCCGGCACGAACCGGGCTACTGAACGCATAAGGAACATGTAATTCTTTACAAGATTATATTCAAATAATTATCCCAAGTTATAAAAAGTCTGCACAACCTCTTCTCCCTCCACTCCAGCAGACACCACCACATCCTCTGCCACCACCTCCCACCCTCACCTGCCGCCACCTCCACTCTGCCACCACCTCCACTCCGACACCACACCCTCATCTGAACCAAAAAAAAAATCCCCAAATCTCTTAACAAACGAAAAAAATCCCCAAATCAGTAAACATAATAAACAAATAAACCCGAACCTGAAGATTCGATTTCGAAAACCTTCGATTCTGAAACTCAGGACCGGAATAAGAGTCACCGAAGAACAAACCGTGAGAAGGTGACGGTGGTGGTTGTGGTGTAGTGGTGACGGTGGTGGCGGCGGTGGTAGATGAAGGCAAATAAAACCCCCAAATCGAAACCCTCCTTCCCGTTCATCTCCTCCCTTGATCTCTCTCTCCTCCCTCGATCCTTCCGGTGACGGTGGTGGGTGTTTGGTGGTGGTGGTGGTTGCGACCGGGGGGGGGGTGTGGTGGTGGTGGTGGTTGCGACGGGGGTGGGTGTTCGGGGGTGGTTGCGACGGTTGTGGTGGTGGTGGTAGATGAGGTGGTGGCGGTGGTTGTGGTGGTGGTGGTAGATGAAAGGCAGAGAGAGAGATGAGGTGTTGTGTGTGTTTCTCTGTGTGTTTGTGTGTTGTAACACCCTTAAAAATTTTACTTGAATTTAATACTAATTTTATACATTTTTATACAAAAGATATTAATTTAACATAAGTTTCATAAGTCAAGTTCACAAGTAGCATAAACCTTAGTCAACTAATGACTAAGTTGGAACATTCAAAAGTTGCTTAAGAAATTGTTTACAACCCATGAACAAAGTCTAAGTAAGATTAAAACATTGCGGAAGCTTCAAAAGTCGTGTTCGGTTCTTCGACATTTGCTTGACCGCCATCCGTAAGATCCACCTCGTCACCTAGGGTCAAAACCATTAAAACATTAGTTTTGACATTGTTATATAGTACATAAACATGAAATCCAACATCAAATTGTAAAAAAAAAATACAAGTTTTTCTAGTTCCACCGTAACTTACGGTGTCACCGTAAGTTACGGTAAGTCCTGGAAGCTTCTGGTCCACCGTAAAACAGGGGTGAACCACCGTAAACTCCTGACCTCTACCGTAAGTTACGGTACTACCGTAACTTACGGTATTCCCTGGAAATCCATATTTTGTTTGATTTGTTCATTACACTCAAACCCAACTCTCGGATTTCACTTTTCTAGCATACCAATACATTAAAATCTCGTATTTCTAATATGTTATATATTAACCAATATCAAAGATCAATCCATCATATTCCGGAGCATTAACCATGCCTTACTTGGTTATTCGACCCGTTTGGCATCGTCTAAGGAATCCTCCATTGTGACAACTACCAACGAGTTCCAACCAATTTGACCTATTATTCAATATAGCGACATCACCGCTTTAATTCAAAACAACCCTTATTCTAAAATTCAATTACGCATTTTATAATCATCAAAATCTACTTAATGTAACGGGTCAAGTTACATACCTTAGTGCACGCCCTTCAACCGCAAATCACCACCGGCTTGTCCACTTGACGTTCCGGTATCCTTTCCTATAGAGTTCAAATTTTTGTCACAATTAGAACTCTTTTGTAATCATCTTTTGCATAATAGCCAAAACATCTCAATTAGGTGTTTTAACTACAAAATTCTATTTTTGAACCTTCTTTGAGGCATTTCAACAAACACTTTAAGGGCAGAATTTTACATATTTATTTATCAAGTCTCTAGCTTATCTCTTAGCCCTAATTTTACATAAATCAACCATTTTACATGATTGTTAGCTTCTAAATTTCTGAAATCACTTCAAAATTGTCAAATTACACTAGAACAACACCCAATATCCTAGTGTTCATCAATTTACACATAACCCGTTAATCACCTACAATGGTGTTCATAATCTTTACTAAAATTTAACATGATTTCAACTTGTATTTGCCTAGGGTTTGTCCCTAGACACTATAGTTGTTCCTAGATCATCATAATACACACATGCAACTATGATTTCAGATTTTCCCAATTACATGAGAAATTCAAGTTGAGAGTTTTCATGAAATTTTACATACCTTGTAATCCTCTTGTGATGAGGATCAGTAATCTATGCTTTAATTTCGATTTCAACTTGGATTAAGCCTTCAATTTGCAAGTTTAGTGAAGTTTAGGGTTTTGGAAGAGTGGGGATCGCCCCCTGCTATGCTTGTACGACCAGACATCTCCTTTTGGGGGTGTTTGGTTTGTTTTATTTGTTTAATTTAGATTAAGTTTCAATTTTTACAACTTAAGCCCCTCCACTTTGATCAACATTTAATTTAGTTGCTTTTAACCCTACTATAAGTTATTTCTAGCCTTGTAACTAACTAGGTTAAAATTCCTAGTTAGTAAATTCTTGTTTATTTACACTTTATAATTCTAATATAAAGTTTTATATTTTCGGGGTGTTACAAGTCCACCCCCCTTAAAAGGGTTTCGTCCCCGAAACCGTAGTACGTACCAAATAATGTAGGGTGGAGACGTCGCATCTCCTCTTCGGACTCCCACGTAGTGTCCGAACCTTTCCTATGCTCCCATTTGATTTTGACTTGATCGATTTGTTTATTTCGTAAGTGTTTGACCTTTCGATCTAAAATCTCCACCGGTCTCACAGCATAATTCAGACTATTATCCACTTCGATATCATCGTAATGGATATAGGCTGTTTCGTCTGCTAGGCACTTTCGTAATTGTGACACGTGAAACGTGCCATGAATCCCACTTAGTTCCTCCGGTAGCTCAAGGCGGTAAGCTACCTTGCCGACCCTTCCAATGATTTTAAATGGCCCAATAAACCTCGGGCTTAGCTTCCCCCTTTTTCTGAATCTAATAACGCCCTTCCATGGGGAAACTTTTAGCATAACCATGTCGCCAACCTGGAATTCGATTGGCCTGTTCCTTTTATCAGCATACGCCTTTTGCCTGTCTTGAGCCGCTTTCAAATGTGCCCGAACCACATCAATCTTTTCATTAGTGGCTTGTACTATATCTTGGTGGGCAAGTTCACGTGGACCTACTTCGCCCCAACATACCGGGGTTCGGCACTTTCTACCATAGAGCATTTCGTACGGTGCCATCTTAATACTAGATTGATAGCTATTATTATACGAAAACTCGACTAACGGTAGGTGAACATCCCAACTTCCTCCAAAGTCGATTATACACGCCCGTAGCATGTCCTCCAGTGTTTGTATTGTTCTTTCACTCTGTCCATCTGTTTGAGGATGGTACGCAGTGCTAATGAACAATTTGGTTCCCATTTGCTCTTGGAAATCTCGCCAGAAATTTGAAGTAAACCGGGTATCCCTATCCGACACGATGGATATCGGTACTCCATGACGTGCTATTATTTCATTAGTGTAAACTTCTGACATCTTTTCTGACGTATAAGTCTCACGGATCGGGATGAAGTGAGCACTTTTCGTCAATCTATCCACCACTACCCATATGGCATCGAAACCACGATTCGTCTTAGGCAACTTGGTTAATAGGTCCATTGTAATATGTTCCCATTTCCAAACCGGAATTTCTAACGGTTGGAGTTTGCCGTATGGTTTTTGGTGCTCCGCCTTGACTTGTAAACATGTCAAGCATTTTTCCACATACTTCGCCACATCCCTCTTCATTCCAGGCCACCAATAATTTTGTTTCAGATCATTGTACATCTTGGTCGCACCCGGATGAATTGAATATCGGGATTTATGAGCTTCATCAAGTAGAAGCGCCTTCACCCCACAAGTATGTGGAACCCATATCCTTCCGGATCGAGTCTTCAACCCGTTATTCCCATCCGACAAATCTTTCAACTGACCGATTATTCTTTCTTTCTTCCAATTTTCCTCTTTCACTGCTTCTAATTGCGCCTCTCGAATACGTTCAAGTATACCCGAGGTCACCACGAGCTGCATCGACCTTACTCTTATTGGGACATAGTCCGCTTTTCTGCTCAGAGCATCCGCCACCACATTTGCCTTTCCGGGGTGGTAGTGTATTTCACAATCAAAGTCTTTCACCGTTTCTAGCCATCGCCTTTGTCGCATATTTAACTCCTTCTGATCGAAGAAGTATTTCAAGCTCTTGTGGTCGGTGAATATGGTGCACTTTACCCCATACAAGTAGTGCCTCCATATTTTTAATGCAAATACCACCGCAGCCAACTCGAGATCGTGTGTGGGATATTTCTTCTCGTGTATCTTCAACTGCCTCGAGGCATAGGCTATTACCTTGCCCCGTTGCATCAACGCGCAACCGAGCCCCGATAGTGAAGCATCCGAAAAAACCACCATGTCTTCTACTCCGTCCGGCAATGTCAGTACCGGAGCTTGAGTTAGCCTTTCTTTCAGCGTTTGAAACGCTCTTTCTTGATCGATACCCCAAATGAACCTTTCCTTCTTCCGGGTTAGCTTTGTCAGCGGTGACGCAATCTTAGAGAAATCTTGAATGAATCTCCTATAGTATCCCACGAGCCCCAAAAAGCTTCTAATTTCCGAAGGGTTCTTCGGGGAATTCCATTTTGACACGGCCTCAATCTTTGACGGATCCACCAATACTCCGTCGGCACTTATGACGTGGCCAAGGAATTGTACCTCTCGTAGCCAAAAGGCACACTTAGAGAATTTCGCATACAACCTTTCTCGTCTAAGTGTCTCCAACACTTCTTGCAAGTGGTGTGCATGTTCAGCTTCACTCTTTGAATACACCAAAATATCATCGATAAACACGATGACCGACTTATCCAACATTGGCTTGCAAACCCGGTTCATGAGGTCCATGAAAGCCGCGGGTGCATTTGTTAGCCCAAATGACATCACGAGGAATTCGTAATGTCCGTATCCCGTACGGAAATCCGTCTTCGGCACATCTTCTTCCTTGACCTTTAGTTGGTGATACCCCGATCTAAGGTCAATTTTTGAAAACCAATTCGCACCTTGTAATTGGTCGAATAAATCATCTATCCTCGGAAGCGGGTATCGGTTATTTACCGTGAGTTTGTTTAACTCCCGGTAATCGATACACATCCGCATGCTCCCGTCTTTCTTTCTTACAAACAGTACCGGTGCGCCCCAAGGAGACACACTCGACCTTATAAATCCTTTGTCAAGCAGGTCTTGAATTTGGGACATCAACTCTTGTAATTCCGACGGCGCGAGTCGGTACGGTGCTTTAGCTACGGGTTTTGCGCCCGGAATCAATTCGATCCCGAACTCTACTTCCCGTTCAGGCGGTATCCCCGTTAAATCCTCCGGAAACACATCTCTATAATCTCGTACTACCGGTACATCGTCAATCTTCCGTGATTCTTTCTCGGGCTCATTTGCGTATATCATGAATGCCTTGCATCCTCGCTTCATAAGCTTGTGAGCTTTCAACATTGAGCACACTATGGGGTTACCTCCTTTTTCGCCATAAACGGTGACGTGTTTCCCGCTCGGAGATGTTAGTTTTATCTCTTTACGAAAACACACGACTTTCGCATGGTGCTGAGATAGCCAATCCATCCCAACCACTACTTGAAATTCCCCCATTGACATCGGAATTAGGTCTATCAAGTATTCCTCATCGTCGATGCTTAATTTGCAGCCTCGACAAACATCACAAACTATAAAACTTTTGTTGTCTCCTATTTCAACTTCTAAGGGCACAGGTAATTTCGTCAATACAAATGAAGGATGTCGAATAAATCCATGCGAAATGAAGGACACGTGTTGGAATTGAGTTAATTGTGAATATACCTGAAACCACGTCGGGTTCTGTCTTTGCTTCAGCCGCGGTAAGTTGGAAGGACCTAGCCTTCGCTTTGGGAGCTTCTGTTGGAGACTCTATTGTGTCTCTCTTTCCCACCAACTAGGGGCATTCAGTTTTCTTGTGACCGGGTTGATAACACTTGTAACAAACAGAAACCTTCCCGGGACATAGTGATGCGGTGTGTCCCGTCTTCCCACATACCGGGCACGGCTTGTCTTTGAAGCGGCACTCACCTTTGTGCCCTTTTCCACACACTTTGCAACTCGGCGACCCGCCTTTAGCATCCACTTTCTTTCCCGGTTCAGCAGTTCTAGCTTTCTTTGTAGGGCTTGGATTCACATCCTCTGCCCTTCGTTCACCTCTTTCCACTGGTTTCTTTAATTCGATTTCCCGCTCCCGGGCAGTGTTGATAATCTCCGTGAGGGTTTCATATTTTGACGGAGTCATAAATTCCCGGTACTCGGCACTCAGCATGTTGTAATAGTAATATATCTTTTGCTCTTCAGTGGTGACTAACTCGTCACAAAATCTCAGCTTATCCATGAAGATGCCCGTGATCTTATCAATTGTTTCACCCTTTTGTCTCAGCTGGATGAATTCTTCTTTGATTCTGTTAATAACCGCTTTAGGACTGTGGTGTTTAAGGAATGGTACCTTAAACTCGTCCCAAGTCATAACCCTCGCCGCTTCGGCTCCCATTTCCTTCTTTTTGTTATCCCACCAATCCTTGGCTTGATTTCTTAATTGGCCCGTTCCGTAAGCAACAAAGTCGCCTACATCACAATGGGTCCGTTCAAACACCCCTTCGACATCACTTATCCATCTTTGGCAAATTATCGGGTCAACCTCCCATTATAGATTGGCGGTTTACATGCCATGAATTCCTTGTATGAACATCCTTTACGTTCTCCCGTTTTCTCCTTCATAAGGTTGACAATATCCTCCAACCTTTTAACTCGCTCTTCAACAAGCGGCAACACCGTGTTTTGAATTTTGTCTATAAACCCGGATAGACTTCCTTCAATTGCCTTCCCTACCTCTTCGGCAATTATCTCTTTCATTTGTTCGGTGCTTGTTTGCACCGGATTATCATCATTCCCATCAGACATCTTGAAACTGAAATGTTTACATTTAAACGTTAAACATTTCATTCATAGCATTGCTTCGTTTGTTTCGGTTTAGCCAAGTTCCTAACTTGCTTTAACCGTTCATATTTAATGCACTTTCCGGGTTTGAGTGTGTTAACACGCTCTTCCCATGCATATCAATTCGTTTCTCATTCCTTACATAAGACATAATTTATTAGCATAATAAGTTAGTTCTTACCGGACGATCGATCAAGCTTGAACCGAACACTTTGTTGACAACCTTAAGCTCTGATTACCAACTTGTAACACCCTTAAAAATTTTACTTGAATTTAATACTAATTTTATACAAAAGATATTAATTTAACATAAGTTTCATAAGTCAAGTTCACAAGTAGCATAAACCTTAGTCAACTAATGACTAAGTTGGAACATTCAAAAGTTGCTTAAGAAATTGTTTACAACCCATGAAATTAAAACATTGCGGAAGCTTCAAAAGTCGTGTTCGGTTCTTCGACATTTGCTTGACCACCATCCGTAAGATCCACCTCGTCACCTAGGGTCAAAACCATTAAAACATTAGTTTTGACATTGTTATATAGTACATAAACATGAAATCCAACATCAAATTGTAAAAAAAAAATACAAGTTTTTCTAGTTCCACCGTAACTTACGGTGTCACCGTAAGTTACGGTAAGTCCTGGAAGCTTCTGGTCCACCGTAAAACAGGGGTGAACCACCGTAAACTCCTGACCTCTACCGTAAGTTACGGTACTACCGTAACTTACGGTATTCCCTGGAAATCCATATTTTGTTTGATTTGTTCATTACACTCAAACCCAACTCTCGGATTTCACTTTTCTAGCATACCAATACATTAAAATCTCGTATTTCTAATATGTTATATATTAACCAATATCAAAGATCAATCCATCATATTCCGGAGCATTAACCATGCCTTACTTGGTTATTCGACCCGTTTGGCATCGTCTAAGGAATCCTCCATTGTGACAACTACCAACGAGTTCCAACCAATTTGACCTATTATTCAATATAGCGACATCACCGCTTTAATTCAAAACAACCCTTATTCTAAAATTCAATTACGCATTTTATAATCATCAAAATCTACTTAATGTAACGGGTCAAGTTACATACCTTAGTGCACGCCCTTCAACCGCAAATCACCACCGGCTTGTCCACTTGACGTTCCGGTATCCTTTCCTATAGAGTTCAAATTTTTGTCACAATTAGAACTCTTTTGTAATCATCTTTTGCATAATAGCCAAAACATCTCAATTAGGTGTTTTAACTACAAAATTCTATTTTTGAACCTTCTTTGAGGCATTTCAACAAACACTTTAAGGGCAGAATTTTACATATTTATTTATCAAGTCTCTAGCTTATCTCTTAGCCCTAATTTTACATAAATCAACCATTTTACATGATTGTTAGCTTCTAAATTTCTGAAATCACTTCAAAATTGTCAAATTACACTAGAACAACACCCAATATCCTAGTGTTCATCAATTTACACATAACCCGTTAATCACCTACAATGGTGTTCATAATCTTTACTAAAATTTAACATGATTTCAACTTGTATTTGCCTAGGGTTTGTCCCTAGACACTATAGTTGTTCCTAGATCATCATAATACACACATGCAACTATGATTTCAGATTTTCCCAATTACATGAGAAATTCAAGTTGAGAGTTTTCATGAAATTTTACATACCTTGTAATCCTCTTGTGATGAGGATCAGTAATCTATGCTTTAATTTCGATTTCAACTTGGATTAAGCCTTCAATTTGCAAGTTTAGTGAAGTTTAGGGTTTTGGAAGAGTGGGGATCGCCCCCTGCTATGCTTGTACGACCAGACATCTCCTTTTGGGGGTGTTTGGTTTGTTTTATTTGTTTAATTTAGATTAAGTTTCAATTTTTACAACTTAAGCCCCTCCACTTTGATCAACATTTAATTTAGTTGCTTTTAACCCTACTATAAGTTATTTCTAGCCTTGTAACTAACTAGGTTAAAATTCCTAGTTAGTAAATTCTTGTTTATTTACACTTTATAATTCTAATATAAAGTTTTATATTTTCGGGGTGTTACAAGTCCACCCCCCTTAAAAGGGTTTCGTCCCCGAAACCGTAGTACGTACCAAATAATGTAGGGTGGAGACGTCGCATCTCCTCTTCGGACTCCCACGTAGTGTCCGAACCTTTCCTATGCTCCCATTTGATTTTGACTTGATCGATTTGTTTATTTCGTAAGTGTTTGACCTTTCGATCTAAAATCTCCACCGGTCTCACAGCATAATTCAGACTATTATCCACTTCGATATCATCGTAATGGATATAGGCTGTTTCGTCTGCTAGGCACTTTCGTAATTGTGACACGTGAAACGTGCCATGAATCCCACTTAGTTCCTCCGGTAGCTCAAGGCGGTAAGCTACCTTGCCGACCCTTCCAATGATTTTAAATGGCCCAATAAACCTCGGGCTTAGCTTCCCCCTTTTTCTGAATCTAATAACGCCCTTCCATGGGGAAACTTTTAGCATAACCATGTCGCCAACCTGGAATTCGATTGGCCTGTTCCTTTTATCAGCATACGCCTTTTGCCTGTCTTGAGCCGCTTTCAAATGTGCCCGAACCACATCAATCTTTTCATTAGTGGCTTGTACTATATCTTGGTGGGCAAGTTCACGTGGACCTACTTCGCCCCAACATACCGGGGTTCGGCACTTTCTACCATAGAGCATTTCATACGGTGCCATCTTAATACTAGATTGATAGCTATTATTATACGAAAACTCGACTAACGGTAGGTGAACATCCCAACTTCCTCCAAAGTCGATTATACACGCCCGTAGCATGTCCTCCAGTGTTTGTATTGTTCTTTCACTCTGTCCATTTGTTTGAGGATGGTACGCAGTGCTAATGAACAATTTGGTTCCCATTTGCTCTTGGAAATCTCGCCAGAAATTTGAAGTAAACCGGGTATCCCTATCCGACACGATGGATATCGGTACTCCATGACGTGCTATTATTTCATTAGTGTAAACTTCTGACATCTTTTCTGACGTATAAGTCTCACGGATCGGGATGAAGTGAGCACTTTTCGTCAATCTATCCACCACTACCCATATGGCATCGAAACCACGATTCGTCTTAGGCAACTTGGTTAATAGGTCCATTGTAATATGTTCCCATTTCCAAACCGGAATTTCTAACGGTTGGAGTTTGCCGTATGGTTTTTGGTGCTCCGCCTTGACTTGTAAACATGTCAAGCATTTTTCCACATACTTCGCCACATCCCTCTTCATTCCAGGCCACCAATAATTTTGTTTCAGATCATTGTACATCTTGGTCGCACCCGGATGAATTGAATATCGGGATTTATGAGCTTCATCAAGTAGAAGCGCCTTCACCCCACAAGTATGTGGAACCCATATCCTTCCGGATCGAGTCTTCAACCCGTTATTCCCATCCGACAAATCTTTCAACTGACCGATTATTCTTTCTTTCTTCCAATTTTCCTCTTTCACTGCTTCTAATTACGCCTCTCGAATACGTTCAAGTATACCCGAGGTCACCACGAGCTGCATCGACCTTACTCTTATTGGGACATAGTCCGCTTTTCTGCTCAGAGCATCCGCCACCACATTTGCCTTTCCGGGGTGGTAGTGTATTTCACAATCAAAGTCTTTCACCGTTTCTAGCCATCGCCTTTGTCGCATATTTAACTCCTTCTGATCGAAGAAGTATTTCAAGCTCTTGTGGTCGGTGAATATGGTGCACTTTACCCCATACAAGTAGTGCCTCCATATTTTTAATGCAAATACCACCGCAGCCAACTCGAGATCGTGTGTGGGATATTTCTTCTCGTGTATCTTCAACTGCCTCGAGGCATAGGCTATTACCTTGCCCCGTTGCATCAACGCGCAACCGAGCCCCGATAGTGAAGCATCCGAAAAAACCACCATGTCTTCTACTCCGTCCGGCAATGTCAGTACCGGAGCTTGAGTTAGCCTTTCTTTCAGCGTTTGAAACGCTCTTTCTTGATCGATACCCCAAATGAACCTTTCCTTCTTCCGGGTTAGCTTTGTCAGCGGTGACGCAATCTTAGAGAAATCTTGAATGAATCTCCTATAGTATCCCACGAGCCCCAAAAAGCTTCTAATTTCCGAAGGGTTCTTCGGGGAATTCCATTTTGACACGGCCTCAATCTTTGACGGATCCACCAATACTCCGTCGGCACTTATGACGTGGCCAAGGAATTGTACCTCTCGTAACCAAAAGGCACACTTAGAGAATTTCGCATACAACCTTTCTCGTCTAAGTGTCTCCAACACTTCTTGCAAGTGGTGTGCATGTTCAGCTTCACTCTTTGAATACACCAAAATATCATCGATAAACACGATGACCGACTTATCCAACATTGGCTTGCAAACCCGGTTCATGAGGTCCATGAAAGCCGCGGGTGCATTTGTTAGCCCAAATGACATCACGAGGAATTCGTAATGTCCGTATCCCGTACGGAAATCCGTCTTCGGCACATCTTCTTCCTTGACCTTTAGTTGGTGATACCCCGATCTAAGGTCAATTTTTGAAAACCAATTCGCACCTTGTAATTGGTCGAATAAATCATCTATCCTCGGAAGCGGGTATCGGTTATTTACCGTGAGTTTGTTTAACTCCCGGTAATCGATACACATCCGCATGCTCCCGTCTTTCTTTCTTACAAACAGTACCGGTGCGCCCCAAGGAGACACACTCGACCTTATAAATCCTTTGTCAAGCAGGTCTTGAATTTGGGACATCAACTCTTGTAATTCCGACGGCGCGAGTCGGTACGGTGCTTTAGCTACGGGTTTTGCGCCCGGAATCAATTCGATCCCGAACTCTACTTCCCGTTCAGGCGGTATCCCCGTTAAATCCTCCGGAAACACATCTCTATAATCTCGTACTACCGGTACATCGTCAATCTTCCGTGATTCTTTCTCGGGCTCATTTGCGTATATCATGAATGCCTTGCATCCTCGCTTCATAAGCTTGTGAGCTTTCAACATTGAGCACACTATGGGGTTACCTCCTTTTTCGCCATAAACGGTGACGTGTTTCCCGCTCGGAGATGTTAGTTTTATCTCTTTACGAAAACACACGACTTTCGCATGGTGCTGAGATAGCCAATCCATCCCAACGACTACTTGAAATTCCCCCATTGACATCGGAATTAGGTCTATCAAGTATTCCTCATCGTCGATGCTTAATTTGCAGCCTCGACAAACATCACAAACTATAAAACTTTTGTTGTCTCCTATTTCAACTTCTAAGGGCACAGGTAATTTCGTCAATACAAATGAAGGATGTCGAATAAATCCATGCGAAATGAAGGACACGTGTTGGAATTGAGTTAATTGTGAATATACCTGAAACCACGTCGGGTTCTGTCTTTGCTTCAGCCGCGGTAAGTTGGAAGGACCTAGCCTTCGCTTTGGGAGCTTCTGTTGGAGACTCTATTGTGTCTCTCTTTCCCACCAACTAGGGGCATTCAGTTTTCTTGTGACCGGGTTGATAACACTTGTAACAAACAGAAACCTTCCCGGGACATAGTGATGCGGTGTGTCCCGTCTTCCCACATACCGGGCACGGCTTGTCTTTGAAGCGGCACTCACCTTTGTGCCCTTTTCCACACACTTTGCAACTCGGCGACCCGCCTTTAGCATCCACTTTCTTTCCCGGTTCAGCAGTTCTAGCTTTCTTTGTAGGGCTTGGATTCACATCCTCTGCCCTTCGTTCACCTCTTTCCACTGGTTTCTTTAATTCGTAGTGTCCGAACCTTTCCTATGCTCCCATTTGATTTTGACTTGATCGATTTGTTTATTTCGTAAGTGTTTGACCTTTCGATCTAAAATCTCCACCGGTCTCACAGCATAATTCAGACTATTATCCACTTCGATATCATCGTAATGGATATCGGCTGTTTCGTCTGCTAGGCACTTTCGTAATTGTGACACGTGAAACGTGCCATGAATCCCACTTAGTTCCTCCGGTAGCTCAAGGCGGTAAGCTACCTTGCCGACCCTTCCAATGATTTTAAATGGCCCAATAAACCTCGGGCTTAGCTTCCCCCTTTTTCTGAATCTAATAACGCCCTTCCATGGGGAAACTTTTAGCATAACCATGTCGCCAACCTGGAATTCGATTGGCCTGTTCCTTTTATCAGCATACGCCTTTTGCCTGTCTTGAGCCGCTTTCAAATGTGCCCGAACCACATCAATCTTTTCATTAGTGGCTTGTACTATATCTTGGTGGGCAAGTTCACGTGGACCCACTTCGCCCCAACATACCGGGGTTCGGCACTTTCTACCATAGAGCATTTCATACGGTGCCATCTTAATACTAGATTGATAGCTATTATTATACGAAAACTCAACTAACGGTAGGTGAACATCCCAACTTCCTCCAAAGTCGATTATACACGCCCATAGCATGTCCTCCAGTGTTTGTATTGTTCTTTCACTCTGTCCATCTGTTTGAGGATGGTACGCAGTGCTAATGAACAATTTGGTTCCCATTTGCTCTTGGAAATCTCGCCAGAAATTTGAAGTAAACCGGGTATCCCTATCCGACACGATGGATATCGGTACTCCATGACGTGCTATTATTTCATTAGTGTAAACTTCTGACATCTTTTCTGACGTATAAGTCTCACGGATCGGGATGAAGTGAGCACTTTTCGTCAATCTATCCACCACTACCCATATGGCATCGAAACCACGATTCGTCTTAGGCAACTTGGTTAATAGGTCCATTGTAATATGTTCCCATTTCCAAACCGGAATTTCTAACGGTTGGAGTTTGCCGTGTCACACCCCGACCGCGTAAAACAACAAATCGCGGCGGAAACGCCGGGGCTTGTCGTAACAGAATAAATTGTTTCACAACTATGGGATACAAAGTGATATTTTATTTATCAACAAAGGTGTTACATTGTCTCAAAACAGTAATTTAAAAGTTTATAACATAATTAAACAAGTCTATCTCCATTTTTAGTCTCTAAGGCACAGGTCCGCCCTAGTATCGTGATCAACATCCTACGGAAAAGCTCCTGAAAACACATGTGAAAATAGGTACGTCAGCATAAAAATGCCTGTGAGATACATAGGTTTGTGAAAATAGGATTCATGACTTGTATTTGAGAAAATGTTTAGTCATGAACCTTGTAATTTGCTTTGTCTTGTAAATCATTTGAAAAACGATAAGATCAGTTGATATGTATAAATAAATGTAAGGTTAAATGAATAACCATGTAAAATGAGTTGTATACAATAAACTGTTTTGTAAAACAATGTCTTGTGAAAAATATGTTATTTGTATAAAATGTAATATGTCTATACTGAAATGGTTTAAATAACGTTGCGCTATGTAATATCATACGAACACTTATATATAGGAAGTACCAGCGGCGTATCCACCATGTTTGTATCATATTACACACGCCTCGTTACTCAAATCACTTACCCAAACAACCACCAATGTAACCTGTTCATGTACAAACCAATTGTCAAGTGTTATTGTGTAAACCATATCAAAATGTCTATGTCCTATGTAAACCACCAAATGTGTATATAAATGTCAAAATGTTTATGTTCGATGTAGATCATGTAATATGTAACCAAAATGTCATGTATGGTAAGCGAAATATATCAACTAAACCATATGTAAAATGCACAAAAACAAGGTATTGAAGTAAAACATAGTTTAAATCAAAGTTATGTTTTGTGTAATAAATGCATGCTTTACTGATACAAACATCTATGCGGATATCGATTCTTGATGGTAAGCTTGTTAAGCTCACGATAATCGATACACATCCTAAAAGATCCATCCTTCTTCTTGACAAAAAGAACGGGAGCACCCCAGGGTGAAAAGCTAGGACGGATAAAACCTTTGTCAGAGAGTTCCTGAAGCTGCTTAGACAACTCTTGCATCTCAGACGGTGCAAGACGATATGGAGCTCTGGCAATGCGATTTGCTCCAGGTACAAGATCAATGCGGAACTCAACTTGGCGTGCTGGGGTAGACCAGGTAAATCTTCAGGAAAAACTTCAGAATAATCCCGAACGACAGGAATATCTGAAATAGACTTACCCTTTCCTTTATCTGCTGTAACATGTGCTAAGAAGGCCACATAGTTCTTCCGTAGATACTTCCGAGCTTTAAAACAAGACATGAGCTTGAGACCACCAGACGGTTTCTCACCTTGAACCTGTAGGATCTCGCCTGTCGAAAGCAGCACACGAACGATCATCTCGAAACAAACTACCTCTGCGTGATGCTTGGATAACCAATCCATTCCCACAATGACGTCGAAGCTTCCAAGTTGCATAGGTGTGAGGTTGATAGGAAAAAGATGGTCGTTAAGGTTCAATTGGCAGTTCCGAAGAACAGAATTAAGAATAATGGGTTCATCACTAGCAACTTCTACTGTCAAAGGTTTACCTAGTTTCGTTCTAGACACGCGAAGCATTGGCTCAAAAGACAATGATACAAAACTCTTATCGGCACCCGAATCAAAGAGAACAGATGCAGGCTGATTATTAATAAAGAACGTACCGTTCACCACGTTATCATCCGCCTGCGCCTCTTGGACATTCATGTTAAAGGCTCGACCCCGAGCTGGAGCCTGATTCTGATTCTGATTCTGGTTGGCTAGTCTTGGGCACCGGTTCCTGTAGTGGGTCAGATCCCCACAATTATAACAAGCACCCGGTGGGTAATATGGTCGTGCAGCTTGACCCTGTTGCTGAGCAGGAGGCTGAGCAACTTGTTGAGCCGGGTTCTGAACTGCGCGATTCTGAGCAAACCGACAAACATCGGCAAGATGACCTGACTTCCCACAGCTAGTACAGAAACGGCACTGATGTTGCGGTTGATGGTGACTGTTGCATCTATTGCACAAAGGTGCATTCCCTGAATAGGGTTTCTTTGCTGGAGGCTGTGCGGGTTGGTTGGGAGCTGCCTGGTTAGCTTGGGCAGTGACAGCATAGTTTTGGGAAGCCTTACGCTTCCTTGCCCTTTTCGATGAACCAGAAACCTTCCCATTCTTGTTTTGACCTCTCCTGCTATCTTCCTTGTCAGCCGACTGTTTCTTGCCCTTGTCACCCTTCCTGTGTAACTTGTTCTTCCGAATCTGCGACTCAGTCAATGTCGCTGATAACTCGATCGCCTGACGGAGTGTGGCAGGGTTACTACCAGTAAGGATGTCTTGCACTGAGTCAGGTAGGCCGTCGATGTACCTTTCGATAGCCTTGTCGAGTGGGGTAACCATAGTCGGGCAAAGCAAACTCAACTCCTCAAACCTATCAGTATATGCCCTGTGCTCACCACTATCTTGCTTCAAATTATCAAATTCCTTCTCCAAAGCTCGCTGCTCATGACGAGGACAAAATTCCCTCATCATAAGGGCTCTAAGTTCAGCCCATGTCTGTGCGAGAGCAACTTCTGCACCCCGATCTCTCATAATCCCGTTCCACCATGTGAGAGCCCTCTTCTGAAACACGCTCGAAGAAAACTCGACCTTGCGATTATCCGGGCACTGCACGTGGCGGAAAGTATTCTCAATGCTCTCGAACCATTGAAGAAGCCCAGTCGCTCCCTCAGAACCACTAAACTTGAGTGGTTTAGCCTGGTTAAAATCCTTGTATTTGCATGGAACATTGTTGTTGTTGTTGTTGTTGGCTTGGTTCCATTGAGCAAAGAGATTTAGAAATTGAGCAGCCATCTGCTGCGCAATGATTTCTGCCAGTTCGGCAGTCGCTATCAGATTGTCGCGTCGAGGAGGCATTCTAAAAGAGGAAAACATGAAAAGAAACGAGTGAGATGATTGGATGAAGAGAATGAGATGAAACAAAATCAACAAAAGCAAAGATGGTGGTCATTCGTCCGTATTACAAAGCAAACAAATGACACACAGTGACTAATCAAAGTAAATGGGTCAAAAATAATGTATTGCGAAGACATGCTCGCCTATAAGTGAACACTCATCCCAAGAATTCCCAGGTAAGCACAACTGGTCTCGCGTCTGATGAGATGTATACGAAGTGCTTGCCTAGACAGAAAACCCAGAATACAGGCATTCACCCTTCCAGTTTGCACGTGTTCACATTATTTAAAACCCAAAACTTTGACGAGATTTTGAAAACTCAAAGGGGTTCAAAACCATATAACAGAGGGTTCAAAACCTTATAATAGAGGGTTCAAAACCTTGTAATAATTTATTAAAAAACAGATGATTGTTTTTCAAAAAAAATCGTTTCGGAAAAATTTGGTTCTTGTTTTGTTAATCACCTAAGGATAGGTGATGTACATGTTTTAAGATCTAAACACAAGATAACTTGTGTTAGGGTCCTAGAAAAGTTATAGTCTAGGTTCAAGCATTACTAATAACCTAATTCCCTATAACCATTGGCTCTGATACCAACTCTTCTGTCACACCCCGACCGCGTAAAACAACAAATCGCGGCGGAAACGCCGGGGCGTGTCGTAACAGAATAAATTGTTTCACAACCATGGCATACAAAGTGATATTTTATTTATCAACAAAGGTGTTACATTGTCTCAAAACAGTAATTTAAAAGTTTATAACATAATTAAACAAGTCTATCTCCATTTTTAGTCTCTAAGGCACAGGTCCGCCCTAGTATCGTGATCAACATCCTACGGAAAAGCTCCTGAAAACACATGTGAAAATAGGTACGTCAGCATAAAAATGCCTGTGAGATACATAGGTTTGTGAAAATAGGATTCATGACTTGTATTTGAGAAAATGTTTAGTCATGAACCTTGTAATTTGCTTTGTCTTGTAAATCATTTGAAAAACGATAAGATCAGTTGATATGTATAAATAAATGTAAGGTTAAATGAATAACCATGTAAAATGAGTTGTATACAATAAACTGTTTTGTAAAACAATGTCTTGTGAAAAATATGTTATTTGTATAAAATGTAATATGTCTATACTGAAATGGTTTAAATAACGTTGCGCTATGTAATATCATACGAACACTTATATATAGGAAGTACCAGCGGCGTATCCACCATGTTTGTATCATATTACACACGCCTCGTTACTCAAATCACTTACCCAAACAACCACCAATGTAACCTGTTCATGTACAAACCAATTGTCAAGTGTTATTGTGTAAACCATATCAAAATGTCTATGTCCTATGTAAACCACCAAATGTGTATATAAATGTCAAAATGTTTATGTTCGATGTAGATCATGTAATATGTAACCAAAATGTCATGTATGGTAAGCGAAATATATCAACTAAACCATATGTAAAATGCACAAAAACAAGGTATTGAAGTAAAACATAGTTTAAATCAAAGTTATGTTTTGTGTAATAAATGCATGCTTTACTGATACAAACATCTATGCGGTATTGTTAAAATGCATACATCCAAGCCTTGAGACTGTGGCGATAAACCCTTAAACAAATTAAAGGTTTATCTAAATTATGTATATCGAATTCGGTCATTCCTTTCATCCCCATACCCAGGATGTCCGGAACGGGAGTTGTCAATTCCTATGGTACCACTACCTACTAACGAACGGCATGATCGGTGTTAATGAATGTATTGTTCCATTGTAAACAAACCAAATGTCATACCAAAAATGTAAGCATGTGAAAACGATGCACTAAGTATGTATTCAAATGAACATACGTAGCGTGAAATGTAATGTAAAACGATGTACTAAGTAATGCACACAATGGGCACACCTAGCATGAAATGTAATGTAAAACGATGTACTAAGTAATGCACACAATGGGCACACCTAGCATGAAATGTAATGTAAAACGATGTACTAAGTAATGCACACAATGGGCACACATAGCATAAGATGTAATGAAATCATGTACTATAATGTACTAACGAACATAGCAGGTATATGATGTGAAAATAGGAAAGCATGAAAGTAACAAGTAGGCACATGTGTTCCACCCCAAAACAGTTTGGAAAACAGTAAAAGAGGGGTCTATGTACTCACTTGATATAGCTCAGATGTCTTAAGATAATCACCAAGTAATGCTAGAAATCTCGGAATCAAACGGCACCTAATATAGGTAACTATGTTAATAAACCGGACCTAAATCGGAAGATCGGATAGAATGAGGTTTCGTAAACCAAACGAGTATGGAAACTCGTGTAATATGGTTTAACAAACCCTACATACTAAAACGAAACTTAACCTAAGTGTTTACGACCCATTACGACCCGTTTAGGTAGCTTATGCTACTTTAACGCGTCGTTCGCGTGAAACGCGTTCGGACCGCCTAACTAGTCCTATGACAAGTGTTATATGCCTAAACATGTTACAAAATCAGTTATGTGACAAAAGTTTAGGTTACATATGCTAAATTACCAATTATACATGAAAAGGGTATTCTGGTAATTTACCTAAGGCATATAAACTACCTATAATACAACTACTTAAACGATGTGACCATAAGGTATAACCTCGGAATGTTATTCCCTATACACTATGGTCACCTAATGTATTTGGTCGGATCCTAATGATCGACCAAACTGGGTCGGGTTCGAAGGTATAAGCGATTTATTAGATCGCTTACCCTACGACCCTAGACAACGTGGTAATCAGTAGGCATAGTCCCAAGGGACTATAACCATCATGATTACAATCACGTTGCGAAGTTCAAACGAACTTCGCATTGACCATAAGCTGGTCAACGCTGAAAGTCAAACAAAGTTTGACTTTCTGACTCGAAAAGCAATAAAATAAAGAAAAGAACGAAAGAATACTTACGAAGGGTCCCCGAATGCTAATCTCGATTCAAAAATCTCAGGTATGAAACAATGGTTTCAACTTAGAGTTTCTCAAATCAAAATTCTAGTGATTTTAACAATGAAAGGCATGGGGTATTTATAGTTTTCGGGTAACCGTTAAGATCGTTTCATGGAAAACGTGCTCGAATCTCACCCGTACATGTGTTGGAATGTTATGGTGTCTAAAAATGAGTTCTTATCAGCTGACTAGGCAAGTGAGAACATGTGGTTATGGATTAAACAGCTGATAACAGGCTGTTTAATACACTGCATCTGGTCTGCAGAACCCTTACGCATCGTAGGGGAAAAACCCTTACGCATCGTAAGCATGTAAAAATGGCAGATTTACCATTTCAGTCCCTGCATGTGTTTAAGGCCATTTCCGACACTTCTAAGGCCCGTAAAGCCAACTTTAAGGCCCTAAAATGATGCCTAAACATTGTGGACATGAAACATGCTCAAAAATATGTCGGAGGTTGGTTCGTTTGGCCGTACGAACGCGATGTTCGCTTAATTACGACGAAATGCGCACAAGCGCGGAAAACGATCCAAATGGCGCGACGAATGGATTTTTCTTATGCCGAACACTAAAATAAATTATTTTAGTGCTTACATAAATTTTTGGATGTCCGAATGTATTCAGAACGTAAGTTATGCGCGAAAATGCAAACTTATGCACTTTTTGACACTTTTAGTCCCTGAATGACCCAAAAGTTTATTTTAGCACACCGAACCCCTCAAAGCCTATTTCTAAGCTATATAAAGGATATTTAAGGTGTGTTTAACTTATGGTCATGTTCCGGAATGTTCGTTACAGTTCAAATTGACATACTTTCGTAGTTTGTCATATTTAGTCCCTGTAAGCGAATTAACTTGTTTTTGACATACCAAAGCCTTCAAAACTTATTTCTAAGTTATGTAAAGGTTATTTAAGGTATGTTAAGTATATGTTGATGTTCCGGAGTATTTGTCGCATTAAACTGATTACGTTTACGCATCAGTTTGCGTATAACTCTCCAGAAAGCGATATAGAGTTTGAAATTTAATAAAAGTCAAAACATGAAAAATGTAAAACACAACCAAACAAACATTGGGATCAAATAACATTGTTTTATTGCTAACTGAACTGTTTACAATGATTACAAGCACAGATGTTACATGCCGTATGGTTTCTGGTGCTCCGCCTTGACTTGTAAACATGTCAAGCATTTTTCCACATACTTCGCCACATCCCTCTTCATTCCAGGCCACCAATAATTTTGTTTCAGATCATTGTACATCTTGGTCACACCCGGATGAATTGAATATCGGGATTTATGAGCTTCATCAAGTAGAAGCGCCTTCACCCCACAAGTATGTGGAACCCATATCCTTCCGGATCGAGTCTTCAACCCGTTATTCCCATCCGACAAATCTTTCAACTGACCGATTATTCTTTCTTTCTTCCAATTTTCCTCTTTCACTGCTTCTAATTGCGCCTCTCGAATACGTTCAAGTATACCCGAGGTCACCACGAGCTGCATCGACCTTACTCTTATTGGGACATAGTCCGCTTTTCTGCTCAGAGCATCCGCCACCACATTTGCCTTTCCGGGGTGGTAGTGTATTTCACAATCAAAGTCTTTCACCGTTTCTAGCCATCGCCTTTGTCGCATATTTAACTCCTTCTGGTCGAAGAAGTATTTCAAGCTCTTGTGGTCGGTGAATATGGTGCACTTTACCCCATACAAGTAGTGCCTCCATATTTTTAATGCAAATACCACCGCAACCAACTCGAGATCGTGCGTGGGATATTTCTTCTCGTGTATCTTCAACTGCCTCGAGGCATAGGCTATTACCTTGCCCCGTTGCATCAACACGCAACCGAGCCCCGATAGTGAAGCATCCGAATAAACCACCATGTCTTCTACTCCGTCCGGCAATGTCAGTACCGGAGCTTGAGTTAGCCTTTCTTTCAGCGTTTGAAACGCTCTTTCTTGATCGATACCCCAAATGAACCTTTCCTTCTTCCGGGTTAGCTTTGTCAGCGGTGACGCCATCTTGGAGAAATCTTGAATGAATCTCCTATAGTATCCCGCGAGCCCCAAAAAGCTTCTAATTTCCGAAGGGTTCTTTGGGGAATTCCATTTTGACACGGCCTGAATCTTTGACGGATCCACCAATACTCCGTCAGCACTTATGACGTGGCCAAGGAATTGTACCTCTCGTAACCAAAAGGCACACTTAGAGAATTTCGCATACAACCTTTCTCGTCTAAGTGTCTCCAACACTTCTTGCAAGTGGTGTGCATGTTCAGCTTCACTCTTTGAATACACCAAAATATCATCGATAAACACGATGACCGACTTATCCAACATTGGCTTGCAAACCCGGTTCATGAGGTCCATGAAAGCCGCGGGTGCATTTGTTAGCCCAAATGACATCACGAGGAATTCGTAATGTCCGTATCTCGTACGAAAAGCCGTCTTCGGCACATCTTCTTCCTTGACCTTTAGTTGGTGATACCCCGATCTAAGGTCAATTTTTGAAAACCAATTCGCACCTTGTAATTGGTCGAATAAATCATCTATCCTCGGAAGCGGGTATCGGTTCTTTACCGTGAGTTTGTTTAACTCCCGGTAATCGATACACATCCGCATGATCCCGTCTTTCTTTCTTACAAACAGTACCGGTGCGCCCCAAGGAGACACACTCGGCCTTATAAATCCTTTGTCAAGCAGGTCTTGAATTTGGGACATCAACTCTTGTAATTCCGACGGCGCGAGTCGGTACGGTGCTTTAGCTACGGGTTTTGCGCTCGGAATCAATTCGATCCCGAACTCTACTTCCCGTTCAGGCGGTATGCCCGGTAAATCCTCCGGAAACACATCTCCATAATCTCGTACTACCGGTACATCTTCAATCTTCCGTGATTCTTTCTCGGGCTCATTTGCGTATATCATGAATGCCTTGCATCCTCGCTTCATAAGCTTGTGAGCTTTCAACATTGAGCACACTATGGGGTTACCTCCTTTTTCGCCATAAATGGTGACGTGTTTCCCGCTCGGAGATGTTAGTTTTATCTCTTTACGAAAACACACGACTTTCGCATGGTGCTGAGATAGCCAATCCATCCCAACGACTACTTGAAATTCCCCCATTGACATCGGAATTAGGTCTATCAAGTATTCCTCATCGTCGATGCTTAATTTGCAGCCTCGACAAACATCACAAACTATAAAACTTTTGTTGTCTCCTATTTCAACTTCTAAGGGCACAGGTAATTTCGTCAATACAAATGAAGGATGTCGAATAAATCCATGCGAAATGAAGGATTTATTCACACCCGTATCAAACAATACACGTGTTGGAATTGAGTTAATTGTGAATATACCTGAAACCACGTCGGGTTCTGTCTTTGCTTCAGCCGCGGTAAGTTGGAAGGACCTAGCCTTCGCTTTGGGAGCTTCTGTTGGAGACTCTATTGTGTCTCTCTTTCCCACCAACTCGGGGCATTCAGATTTCTTGTGACCGGGTTGATAACACTTGTAACAAACAGAAACCTTCCCGGGACATAGTGATGCGGTGTGTCCCGTCTTCCCACATACCGGGCACGGCTTGTCTTTGAAGCGGCACTCACCTTTGTGCCCTTTTCCACACACTTTGCAACTCGGCGACCCGCCTTTAGCATCCACTTTCTTTCCCGGTTCAGCAGTTCTAGCTTTCTTTGTAGGGCTTGGATTCACATCCTCTGCCCTTCGTTCACCTATTTCCACTTGTTACTTTAATTCGATTTCCCGCTCCCGGGCAGTGTTGATAATCTCCGTGAGGGTTTCATATTTTGACGGAGTCATAAATTCCCGGTACTCGGCACTCAGCATGTTGTAATAGTAATATATCTTTTGCTCTTCAGTGGTGACTAACTCGTCACAAAATCTCAGCTTATCCATGAAGATGCCCGTGATCTTATCAATTGTTTCACCCTTTTGTCTCAGCTGGATGAATTCTTCTTTGATTCTGTTAATAACCGCTTTGGGACTGTGGTGTTTAAGGAATGGTACCTTAAACTCGTCCCAAGTCATAACCCTCGCCGCTTCGGCTCCCATTTCCTTCTTTTTGTTATCCCACCAATCCTTGGCTTGATTTCTCAATTGGCCCGTTCCGTAAGCAACAAAGTCGCCTACATCACAATGGGTCCGTTCAAACACCCCTTCGACATCACTTATCCATCTTTGGAAAATTATCGGGTCAACCTCCCCGTTATAGATTGGCGGTTTACACGCCATAAATTCCTTGTATGAACATCCTTTACGTTCTCCCGTTTTCTCCTTCATAAGGTTGACAATATCCTCCAACCTTTTAACTCGCTCTTCAACAAGCGACAACACCGTGTTTTGAATTTTGTCTATAAACCCGGATAGACTTCCTTCAATTGCCTTCCCTACCTCTTCGGCAATTATCTCTTTCATTTGTTCGGTGCTTGTTTGCACCGGATTATCATCATTCCCATCAGACATCTTGAAACTGAAATGTTTACATTTAAACGTTAAACATTTCATTCATAGCATTGCTTCGTTTGTTTCGGTTTAGCCAAGTTCCTAACTTGCTTTAACCGTTCATATTTAATGCACTTTCCGGGTTTGAGTGTGTTAACATGCTCTTCCCATGCATATCAATTCGTTTCTCATTCCTTACATAAGACATAATTTATTAGCATAATAAGTTAGTTCTTACCGGACGATCGATCAAGCTTGAACCGAACACTTTGTTGACAACCTTAAGCTCTGATTACCAACTTGTAACACCCTTAAAAATTTTACTTGAATTTAATACTAATTTTATACAAAAGATATTAATTTAACATAAGTTTCATAAGTCAAGTTCACAAGTAGCATAAACCTTAGTCAACTAATGACTAAGTTGGAACATTCAAAAGTTGCTTAAGAAATTGTTTACAACCCATGAACAAAGTCTAAGTAAGATTAAAACATTGCGGAAGCTTCAAAAGTCGTGTTCGGTTCTTCGACATTTGCTTGACCGCCATCCGTAAGATCCACCTCGTCACCTAGGTTCAAAACCATTAAAACATTAGTTTTGACATTGTTATATAGTACATAAACATGAAATCCAACATCAAATTGTAAAAAAAAAATACAAGTTTTTCTGGTTCCACCGTAAAACAGGGGTGAACCACCGTAAACTCCTGACCTCTACCGTAAGTTACGGTACTACCGTAACTTACGGTATTCCCTGGAAATCCATATTTTGTTTGATTTGTTCATTACACTCAAACCCAACTCTCGGATTTCACTTTTCTAGCATACCAATACATTAAAATCTCGTATTTCTAATATGTTATATATTAACCAATATCAAAGATCAATCCATCATATTCCGGAGCATTAACCATGCCTTACTTGGTTATTTGACCCGTTTGGCATCGTCTAAGGAATCCTCCATTGTGACAACTACCAACGAGTTCCAACCAATTTGACCTATTATTCAATATAGCGACATCACCGCTTTAATTCAAAACAACCCTTATTCTAAAATTCAATTACGCATTTTATAATCATCAAAATCTACTTAATGTAACGGGTCAAGTTACATACCTTAGTGCACGCCCTTCAACCGCAAATCACCACCGGCTTGTCCACTTGACGTTCCGGTATCCTTTCCTATAGAGTTCAAATTTTTGTCACAATTAGAACTCTTTTGTAATCATCTTTTGCATAATAGCCAAAACATCTCAATTAGGTGTTTTAACTACAAAATTCTATTTTTGAACCTTCTTTGAGGCATTTCAACAAACACTTTAAGGGCAGAATTTTACATATTTATTTATCAAGTCTCTAGCTTATCTCTTAGCCCTAATTTTACATAAATCAACCATTTTACATGATTGTTAGCTTCTAAATTTCTGAAATCACTTCAAAATTGTCAAATTACACTAGAACAACACCCAATATCCTAGTGTTCATCAATTTACACATAACCCGTTAATCACCTACAATGGTGTTCATAATCTTTACTAAAATTTAACATGATTTCAACTTGTATTTGCCTAGGGTTTGTCCCTAGACACTATAGTTGTTCCTAGATCATCATAATACACATATGCAACTATGATTTCAGATTTTCCCAATTACATGAGAAATTCAAGTTGAGAGTTTTCATGAAATTTTACATACCTTGTAATCCTCTTGTGATGAGGATCAGTAATCTATGCTTTAATTTCGATTTCAACTTGGATTAAGCCTTCAATTTGCAAGTTTAGTGAAGTTTAGGGTTTTGGAAGAGTGGGGATCGCCCCCTGCTATGCTTGTACGACCAGACATCTCCTTTTGGGGGTGTTTGGTTTGTTTTATTTGTTTAATTCAGATTAAGTTTCAATTTTTACAACTTAAGCCCCTCCACTTTGATCAACATTTAATTTAGTTGCTTTTAACCCTATTATAAGTTATTTCTAGCCTTGTAACTAACTAGGTTAAAATTCCTAGTTAGTAAATTCTTGTTTATTTACACTTTATAATTCTAATATAAAGTTTTATATTTTCGGGGTGTTACATGTGTGAGAAGAGAAGAGTCTTCTCCTTGCAGACTTCAGACCTTTGGTCCATCTCTTCTCCTGCAGATGCCAGCAGATGTGGTCCGCAAACTGCAGACCTTTTCCTGCAAAAAAAAAAAACAAAAAGCACCTAAGCCTAGCCTATTTGATAAAGACTCATACCTATTCAAAAGGAGATCCTAGAATAGGAATAAGCTTTGTAATTTAAAAAAATAAAAAATAAAAAGTAAAAACGCTCCCACATAATTTATGATTTATGGGAAGTGATGTGAATACTGTAATCTCACAGCAACAAGGATTAATATTTTCCCCAAGTGCGCGTCTTTGTGGCAAAGCGCGGGAAAATTGGCCGGGGATTTTAGTTTAGGGTTGTATCGAATCACAGTATCTGCAAATGAAGGGTGAAAGAAGCATCGATCTCGGCGGCGTTAAGTCGTCCTCTGCAGTGGATCTTACCGATCAGATCCACCAGCTTCCTTGCTGCATCAAGTTCAACGGACCCTCTCCTGTTTCTCACTACTTTAAACCCAAATCCACTGGTATACATATCTCAATCCTCCTGAACCATTCTCAAATATTCCATATTGCTGAATTAGGGCTTTCTTTCTGCAATTAGGTGTTGAGGTGGATGCTCTGAATGTGAAGGAGGCTCACTTTAGAGGAAGAAAATTGCAAGGCACAACTGTTACACTTCCTCATGGTTATTCTGGTACTATTTTCCCCCATTTTTGTTAATGTTTGTAAAAATTACTGACTGCTTCTAAATGATAACTCTAGATGAGTTGATTATACATACTATGCTTGTTATGTATCTGACCAGATGTGTTGATTTTGTAAGAATTTTCAAAGTTCTGAATGTATTTCATGATGCTACAATCTGTGTTCAGTGAGGTGTTGGTTGTCTTCAAGACACCAACCATATTTTGAAGTTTACTTTCATGAGTCTATGAATTTTAGAGACAGTATGATTTAGTGAAAAAGTGTTTATGAAGAGTATTATAATCTTCTCATATTTTACATTTTCAACAGAAAACTACTATTTACCGAAATATGTTCTACCCCTCAGGGGCGAGGCTTTGTTTTTAGTAGATTAGGGTTTTCTATTCAGAAGGGGATGGTGGCGCAGTTTGTTGCTCGTCTACCTGCTATCCTTATGTAATTTGCCCTGGTGATTGGAATGAAACAATTATAACTAAAAAAAAATTGTCCTTATGAGATAATTCCTAATAGTTTCACTCGCTAGAGTTTGCTTATTATGAAATTTAATTTTCTGACTTATGAATTGAGTGGCTTGATGTAAGTGTGGGATTTCGTGAAAAACTGTGTATAAAGGAGGAAAACTATCTTTTTTCCCAAGTTATTTGAGGCGTTTTTTTTTTCAAATCAAATTAGTCGAGTTCAAAGGGTCATGCATAGTAATGTTATGACCCCGAGATCTATGGACGTAGTTTTTAAAAGACTTAGTTTTGCTATTCAAAAAGGGGTAGCGGCGCAACTTATTGCCCGTTTACCAACTATCTCGATGTAAATTCGTATAATTTTAGTTATTTTATCGACCATAAAAAAAATTATTATGCAGTCTGATTGGTGTTTGCTTAAAAAACTTTATTTGGATATAATTTATTGCTTAACATTTGTTCATCATTAAATTGCGTCTAGTAGTAATTAATTGGTGCAGATCTTGAAGTTCATCAGAAATATTGTTATAGTGACTTGTTTATCAAGATGATTATAATTTTCTCATATTTTACGTTTTGATCAGAAAACTATGATTTAATGAAATGTGTTCTACTATCGTGTGTACACAGGGCAAGAACACATGAGATAATTTCTTATACCTTTTCACTCAGTGGAATTTGCTTATATTTCAAAATCTAATTTTCTGACTTCATGATTTGAATGGCTGGATGTAAAGTGTGTATAAAGCATAGTTATTAAAGGCGCGAAGCGCACTCTAGGATCATAGGCTCCGATTAGGGCCTAGGCGATAGGCGCAAAAAAAGCGTGGGCCAGAGAAAAAAAAGCGCACTTAAATAAAAAATTAAAAAGTTCATTAAGGGAATAAAGTACTCAAAACCAAAACAATAATGTTCATACTAGCACTTAAAAAGCCTAAGATAACAAAATACTTAAAACCAAAATGTTCATACTAGCACTTAAAAAGTCTCAGCACCAAAATGCGAACTGAATAATTTGATAATTCGAACTGAAAAATGTGATAATAAACTGATATCATCTGTTTAAACTTAAAGCCCTATAAATACTGCAGAAAAAGTGGAAATTACCAATTAAAAAAAAAATAAAAAGCATAAATCATTAATTACGCATGGGAAGAATTAAGCTGCGCTATTATTACCTAGGAACTATAAGCGCAGTAAATGCGAATCGCCCAGAAAAAGCCCCTAGGCGCCAAAAGCGCCCGCTTTTGATAACTCTGGTATAAAGAAACTAAGAAAGTGGTAACACATATATATAGGAAGAAAATTTTCTTATTTCCATAATATACAAGTCAATTTTCTTTTGAATCATATTGTAGTCAAGTTATACAGTCTGATTGGTGCTACAAAGCTTTATCGGACATCATATATTTTTTGAACATTTGTTTGTTATTTAAGTCCATATAGTAGTTAAGCAGTTCTGATCGTCAAGTATCTCAGACTTTTGTTGTAGTGACGTGTGTATCAAAATGATTGTGATTTTCTCAGATTCTACATCTGAGCAGGAGGCTCGTTTCTTTGGGAGGATGGGTATTGTTTGAAACTTGTTTTGTACTAAAAAAACTATGATTTTACTGATAAGAAGTTTGTGACCAAAGTATTGTTACGTTCCAACATTAAAGAGATCGGTTACCAGCTGTCGTCTGGTCCTGTCAAGTATGCTCTAACCAAAGATTTGCTAATACAATGCAGGATTTGTCATAGGAAAGAAAACACCTGCAAAGAGAAAAGCTTCTGATACTAATGGAGGGATGACTGATTCTTGGCAGGCGAATGCGAAGTTCCAAAACATAACGTTATGGAATCATGATAATCTACCATCAAAAGAAGATTCTTTCTTGCGTGCGTTTCATTGGTTTGATGTTGCAAAAGCAGTAAGTACAAAAACTGTTTGTTCAAATTTTGTATGCTGGTTCTTATGAAAATTCATCTAAACTGTTCACGTTTTTTATACGACTATGATAGGAGAAGCTCATATCTTAAATGTTATATTCTTACAAAATCTATATTGACAGTTGCATAAACCAGTGACGGCTGATGATATGGAGTCTGCGTCTAATTCTGGAGCTACATCAACAGACTGACCAGCTAATCGATTTCGTTATTTCAGCAAGAAGTATATGTACCTTCTTTTACTCAATTCACTATTTAATTAAAACTGTCATGCTACCTAATGTCTTTTACACACAAGCATTATACACGGTGCACACACAAGTTGGCATAGCACACGATGGAAATGATGCTAGCGCAAATAAAAGCAAGCACCAAAAAACCATAGAGCTACTACAGCATATTAATGGCTTTCATGTGGGATTTACTAAACACGGTCCATGTAGTTACTCGTGACAATGACATCAACCTAAACCTCGACACACTTAAAATTGTGTTACCCAAACACAACCCGTGAAATGTATCTAACGAGTCAAATGGGTGATGGATTGTAAACTATTGGTGGGTTGTAAACGGTTTATGATCAAGTTAACGGGTTAAACGGTTGGCAAGTTGTGTTAAATGAGTTAAACAAGTTGGTGGGTTGACCTCATAAAATCTAGTGTTTTTATAATCTGGTTTTAAATAGGTTGAGGGTCCGCTGTCTAATTAAACTGGTTAGAGAGGTCAACCTAAACATGATCTGTTTAATTAAACAGGTAAACTTGTCAATCCGAACACATTCTATTTATTAAACCGGTTAGACATGACAACCCAAAACTCGATTATTTACGTTTTGTTTTAGAAATGGTAACCCCTATTAGCATTAGTGTCTAATTAAACTGGTTAGAGAGGTCAACCTAAACATGATCTGTTTAATTAAACAGGTAAACTTGTCAATCCGAACACATTCTATTTATTAAACCGGTTAGACATGACAACCCAAAACTCGATTATTTACGTTTTGTTTTAGAAATGGTAACCCCTATTAGCATTAGTGTCCTGAAAGCCCAGTGTCCCAACACATTCTCCAACTTATATTGATGTTGAAATGCATATCTTCTCACATCAGGCTCTTGATTGATATTTCTACTATTTTAGATTTTACATAAACTACCCTAGACCTTTATCATTTACATTTTAAATAGGGATGGCAAAAATACCCGAGCCCGACGGGTATACCTGAAACCCGACACAAATGGGACGGGTAAACCTACCTGATACCCGACGGGTAATGGGCCGGGTATGGGATTAGTTTTAAAAATTTTCGCCGGTATGGGTCGGGTATGGGATTAGGTGATACCCGACTACCCGAAACCACATACCCGTTTACCCGGACTATATACCCAATCATATACCCGGATTTTTTAATTTATATTTTTATTTTCCATTAACCCTTGTTTGTTAGTGATTTATTTTAGCATGTTTATAATGTGAAAAAATAAATTTTCTTTTAGTATATGTATTTAATAATAGTATTTATATTTTGTATGTTGTGAAGTATATACATATAAGTGTATAAGTATTATAAAGTTATTATTAATTTATGATAAAACTTATATTATGTAATGTACGTTTTTAATCTATAATAGTTGTATAAATTAAATATATAATAATTATAATTGTAAAAAAATGTATTTGGAAACCCCAACGTAAATATTTTAACAAATTAATGGGTATACCTGATACCCGACATGTATTTACCCGACAAATACCCGACGGGTATTGGGTCGGGTATGGGACATGGGTATGAGATTACCAATACCCGACTTGAACCCGACCCATTGCCATCCCTAATTTTAAACCAAATATAGTGTATAATAGTTATCATATAGTAAAATTCATACTTTTTTTCATCTTAAATCTTAAGTCATTTCTTCCAAGGGAAACAATTTCTATGTAACCTAAGTTTGCACTCATTTGTGCCTAATTTTAAGGTCTTTCTGTTTCACATAACCTAGTTGGTATTGGGATGGACTTCATTTACATTCCATCATAGCATATGTTCTTGTTATTTAACTTCTCTTTTTGTCATAGCATCCATTCTTGCTTTTATATTGCCATTCATATGCAATTTGCTTACTTCATATAGAAGTAACGTATCAATGCAAACATTCAAAAAAAGACATTATATATGCCTTTGTTTACTTGTATATAAATTTGCAAATTAATTCAACATCAGGCCCTACAAGCTTTCTGAACTAAAAACTTCTACATTTTTATGGAAGGTTCACAATTCACCATATGCTACCACAAGTAGTCATCAATGTAAAAGCCTAAAAGGAAGATGGCCAGTACTAACGGTTCTTTAAATATTTTTTTTAGAAACTTAATGACTTAGTCACGATTTGTTTTAAAAGGCTTATTTTATGTGTGGATTTGTGTAAGAAAAACTCTATCTACTCGTATTAGTTAAACACTAAGTATAAGTGTAATCTTCATAGTTTTTAGAGTGTATCCCTAGATTGGGCCTGGCCCAACGATTTTGAGCCTAACACATGGAGGCCTATAAATCCAAACACTAGTATCTAAACTGAGGTCAAAGCTAGTCACACATGACAATCTACACCAATTTTACTTTTTCTTCAATTTCCCATTTGAAATCATGCCAATCGCTTAAAAACACTTTTATTTGTGCTTATCAAACAAATTTCGAATCAACAAATTTGTGTCTTACACATCAGTTTATCGAAGTTACATATTGGGTTTTTCTGAAACTCATTCTAAATTTAAAATAATCTAACATTTCTGAGATGTAAGACGTCATCAACGAGTAACTATTATCATGTGGGGTTCAAAACCCCCTTTCTATTAATACGTTTTAATAGTCTTTTTTTTTACAATCCATCACTTTAAAATGTAAAAAACTTATTTATGCACGATCAATCATAGCTTTTTAAAAGAAAAATGATTTGTATGTGTCGAATTCCAATAAATCTTTCAGCTGATATTTGTAGAAATATTATTGAAAAGTGAATTACCTTTGTCGTCAGTGGTGATAAACTATTTATAAGTTACGTAAAGTGTTTGTAGAGAGGGGCAAATTGGTTTTTTTTATACCTGGAACCGGTTCTTAATTATACCTGAAACGGCTAGGAATCGATTCCACCGTAACATTGTCTACAATTTAAAGCATCGGGTCTCAGTTGGGTACGGAGGAACCGGTTCCAGGTAGAAACCAGGTACGTATCATTTTTTTATTAAAAGTGGAACCGGGTAAGAACCTACGGGTTTTTTCAACCCAGAACCGGTTCTTCGATAAGGCAGGTAGGGACTGGAACCGGTTCCAGGTCGGGTTTGGAACCGGTTATTATGCCCATCTCTAAAGTGTTGCAAGGAATAATCAGGGCTTGTTTAGCTAAACTTATATAACTCAAAAAGAACTTTTTGTTAAAAGTTTTTAAAAAAGTGTTTGGATTAGCTTTTGTTAAAAGGAGTTATTGACTTGTAACTTTTTGAAAAAAAGTTTTTAAAAAAGTGTTTGGATTAGCTTATGGGTTGGAAAAGCCAAAAAGTTAATAAGTTGTTTAAAAAAAAAGTGTTTGGATTAGCTTATGGGTGGATTAGCTTAGGGCAGAGGGTAATTCTGTAATTGTGTTTTGAAAAGTTATAAGAAGTTCCAAAAAGTCACAAAATACTAGCTTTTCAAAACTGACTTTTTCTTCTATACAAAAAGTTGTTTCAAAAAGTAATTTTCAATTACACACATTATTTTGACTTATTGGGTTTTTGAAAAAGCCAATAAATCAATAAGTTGTTTCAAAAAGCTTAGCTAAATATGCCCTCAATGTGACTCCAAATATTCATAGACATTTTTGTGTTGGGTGTTCGGGATTGATTATTTTAGTAACTTATTAGCTTATTGACTTTTTGAAAAGTTAAAAGGTGTTTGGCATGAATTTGTTATGTGAGAGGAAAAATCAATAAGTCACTCCATTGTTATTTATTAACTTTTCAAAAAGTCATAAGTTGTTTTGAAAAACTAAGCCAAACATTACATAGGAAATGCTAAAACAATTTTTAAAGGAATTTGACGATTATGCGTTTACTTATTTATATATCTAAAATGAAAAATGAAACATATAGTTGTTGTTTTGTGATTTGTTGATGGATAGGAGCGGTTAGAGACTTATGTGATAATCACATCTACATAATCCACATAAAGAGACCATGTGACATTTTAGGCAAATTGGTTGGTCATCAGAAATTCCCCGTCTCAAATAGCACTAATGCATTTTGGACGCAGTTTTTGTGGATGAGAAATTCATAGATAAGTATGCTTGGGTGTAGGATGACCTCATGGGAAGTTTTCACTCGGGCGACCAATAATAAATTCATACGCTCATTGTGAGCAAAACAGAAAATATTGGTTGGTATGAGAGGTCAGATGTTACTAAGGGTATGAGAGTCACTCAAGTTCCATTTTGTTTATGATTTTGGGGCAAACCTCATTGGGGAAAATCAGTACTCCGGTCATAAAGAATTCCTCGTCTCAAATATCACCAACACGTTTTGGGTGTAATGATTGTGGATAAGAGAAGAACTTAACAGTCTAGCGTACTCGAGTGAGAAAAATCCACAAATGCATGACATCGTGGGCAATGTGGACACTATTACTTGGTATCGGAGGTTAGATGTTACATCCATGATGGAGTTCACATGCCAGGAAATTTGCATACTTTGTTGAGTTTGATCATATGTTGTGGAGTGTTCGGATATGTTGAAAATGAGAGAATTTCTCAATTGATATTTTATTCACTATGCCTTATTCACATGAAAGATACAAAATATATACAAAAAGATTAGAATGTGTAAGACCCTAACACGTTTTAACCGAGAAACACGCAATGGAAATGCAAACTAAAAAATTTCCTTATTTATTAACCTTCTAACATGCTTGAAAACCATAAAAAACAACTCTTTATAATAATTACATCTTTCCTTTTTTAATTTGGAGTTCTAATACAACACAAAATTATAAAACTACAAGACCTTATTCCCGTACAACCCATGCTCTGACTCGATCTTCACCACTTTACATTCCATAAGGATGATCCGTGATCCATTCCATGTAACTTGCAGTCACCATACACATCCACATCATTAGTAATTAGTGATAATGTACATAACTTAAAACATATATATAAGTTAAACGACATGACGCCATCTTACAATGTGTGATAATCCATTTGATTATGCTACTAAATTCAAAGCTTGCATTCCGGCAATGAACCTTCAAAAGCCAACAATGACTTCCCTGCACATTCATTCCATTCTCAAAGACAACATAGTTAGTACCATTAACACTCATACGTATAATAAGCCACATACACATATGTACAAGTCGCATTCATTCATAAATAGTAAATTTCAATACGCACATACATACTGTTCTATCCAAACTTTTACATACATCTTCATTCTACATATTCATAGATACGAATCCTAGCCACAAACGCTCATTCATACAAAATTCGTACATACAACGTACGCACATGCTCGTTCCTATTCATGATTACCTATGATTTCCACCTACTAACATACAATTATATATATTCATACTTGTCTACATACTTATTTCGCTCCCATACATACTAGCTTACACCAACATCCAAAATCACATCCCGACAGAAAGCTTTCTAACTTTTAACCCGTTTGAGCCTACCAAGCGCTTTCAACTATGACTACGCTACATATAGATCAATACTACCTCTCATACCTAGGTCCTACTATATTTTAACTTTCTTTCATGATTCCCCATCCTCTTACATTCAAAACTACCTTACATAATAAGAATTAAGTCGAGAATCACTTACCTTGAGCGTGTGTGTTCGTGTTTGCTTCCTCTTGACTTGTTAGCTTCTCACGTTTGAGTCTATGTTAACATGATTTCTATCCTTACATATCATCACATTCACATCCTTGTTAGCATATGTTATCATACATATTATCAAATCATATCCAACTCATATCTTACATTGACCTTCATTACTCAATTCTAACAATCACAAGGCATAGATCAATAATCGCATTTTTTCATTCAACATAATCCATCATGTCATCACATATAACACAAATTGATATCGCATGTACCATATGATTTCCCTAACATTACATTTGTGACAAAATGCCTTATTATGCTATTTGTACACAATTGACTTTCAGAAGGTCAACTATTTATCATATGAACTTTCAACTTAACCTCATACATCTATATCACTATAGTAAACTATATAATGACACTACATACATTTCATACTCATGTTGTAATACACATATAACCACATGATCACCTAGTTATATGCACACACAAACATAATCAATTCTTTCCATACTTGTAATCTCATAATTCTAAAATTAACCATAACCATGATTTTCTAACCCAAATTATCATCCCAACATTGTTCCTTCCTAGTACATTCACATTCTTCACAATTAACATCAACTCGTTTCTTAACCTCAACTAACAATCAATCAAACACATAGTGAATATCATACCATTCAAGCATATAACACAAGCTACTAATGCATAATTCTTTCCAAATCATACAATCAATTATATTTCCACCTAAAGCACACTCCACATGTTAGTTTACTATCAATCATGTCATTATCGCATTCTACACATGTTCATCCATTGTTAGCATGCAATTTCACATACTAACCTATACTACGCATTTCATCAAACACTTGGTGTACGCACTATTATCTAAGCATAATGTACAAGTATTTTATGTTTTTCTTCTTACTTCTTGCCTTGATTAATCAACACAACAAAACATCAAACTAATTTCATACCATATTTAACCTAATTAACAAGGATTCATCACATACAACATAATATATCAAAAACTGAACAACGATTGGACACGGGTGACACACCCATGTCGCCATCTTAACCACCAATGGTGGGTTTCACCTCCAAACATCAAATTACTCAAAATCATTCATAATCCAAGTTCTATTTGGTGATTCTAACACATCCTCATGCTTAATTTCATATGAAATCAACGATTTGTCACATACTCATTTCTTGCAACATCATTAAATCAAAAACTACAACTTACCACATGTTTAGCAAGTCTAGATGATCATGGATTTGAGTTCAAGAATTAGATTAGGGTTGAATTTCCCCTTTAATTTGAACAAAATTCATCAATTTTAGCATCCTCCCCTTCTTCCTCCTTGTGGGTGTCGACACACACATACAAAAATCCTGAACTTTATTTTTAATTGAAACTTAAACTCAAATCTCAAAGTTTAGTCCCTCTAGTTTGTCACTTGATCACAATTGTTACCAAAATTCATTCCTTACTTGTTTAACAAATATTTAACAAGGTTAAATAGCTTAGTTATTTTATTTCATACTACAACGCTTAGAAAGATACTAGCGAATTTAAAAATTCGAGTTTTGGGGCCATACAAGTCTACCCCCCTTAATGGAGGTTTCTTCCCTGAAACCTATTTCACCACAACCAAACCAAGTCTACTTCTACCCTGTCACACCCTAACCGATGGCGGAATCATCGGGGCGTGGCACTAAGCGAAACAGATTGTTCAAGATAATCCACAACAACTATTAAATGATAATATATTTAACGTTAATATCCCATACTACTAAAATATAAAGCAATAACAGTCGTTACAGATATCAAGTCTCATAAACAAATCCATTCCGACAACTCAGATTTATTTTAGCGTGTTTCTATACTTCCTAACTTGATTCAGCAAAGCTTGGCATCCTATCAACCTGTCACATACGTTAAAATAAGGTCAATACATAGAATGTAAAGGTGAGTACACAAGTTTGCATAGCATATAGTAGAGAAAGCGTTTTACGCATAACCAGCATGTATCACATAACGGGTGAAACATGTAACTATCTAACAATGAAACAACTTAACCACAAGACTGCGTTGTAGAGTATGCGCGACCCATGTCCAGCGGACACGTGAAGTAAAGAGATGTGATCCCTAGCCACCCCAGTCCACGACAGATGCTGAGTCCAAACTATAGTACTATCGTTGCTAGAGGCGATATAGCGTAATATTGTATAAGCATAATAACAAGCATTCATAGATCACGTATAACATGCGGGAGCGGTTAGCGTTGTAAAGTGTTTGCGTTGTGTGTTGTTGTGTTTTGATAGAGAACGTATGTAACACCCAAAGTGCGTTAAAAGAAAATGGGTTCGAGTATACTCACAGTAGGTGTTTAACAAGTAAACACAACTTGATTGGATTGAAGGGGGCGTGTTGGAGTTAGCGTGAGCATATAATAGTAGCGTAAGCGTTGAACAGCGTGTAAACAAAGTGTCGAATGGTAGGGTGTTCGGATGGTGATCCGAACGGATGAGTTTCCATTCGATCGGATGGTCATCTGAGTGGATGGTCATCCAAGCGGATGACCATTCGAACGGATGGCCATTCGAATGAGTGTGCTTATCTTGGAAAATTGTGAAAGTTTGAAGTTTTGTTAAAAGTGTTTAAGTATTGGGAATTATAAAAGGGACAGGTCACCCGGTCGAATGGTCATTCGATCGGATGGTCATCCGATCGGATGGCCTTTCGAGTGGGTGATCGGTTATTTGAAAACAGGTGAAATGTTCTAAGTTTAAAAGTTTAAAGTTTAACGGAATTAACGTAGATGGCGTGATGACGTGTCAAACAACGGAAGCACACCAAGGTCAACTCATTCGATCGGATGGGAATCACCCCATTCGATCAGATTCATTGTTCTTGACGAAGTTTCATGTCTGACCCGTTAGTCGGTCATCTCTCCGGCGGAAATCCGTTTCAAGCCGGCTCTCAACTAGAGAATGAGTAGAGAGTCTGAATGAGTCTAGATTCCATCGGTTTTGAGTAGAAAAGTGAAGAAACGTTGAAGAAAAGTTGAAAACAGTTGAAAAGTGTTGAGATCTTGTTGAGATTCGTGTTAAAACGTGTGAAATCTTTCAGATCTAGAACAATTCTCGATCATATAGTGTTCCTTAACCGTCTGCCAGAGCAAAAAGGTGGAAACCACCTTCAAGGGGTCTAAATCAATGATTTCAGAGAAAAAGTAAGTGTTTGTGTGTGATTTTGATGGAGAAGATGATCTAGAAGTGATTAGTGATGATGATTGTACAAGATTTGAAGAGAAAAGCTTATCAAAAAGCCTCGAATCTTGATCAAAAGTGACTGAGAGTGACTTGAGAGAGAGTGTTCGGATGGAAGTGTCAAATCAGTGAACGGGACGTGTACGGATACTATTTATAGTGTGAGAGAGTAGTTAAGTCGGTGCGAATTGGCAATGGTCGGATGGCCTCTCAATAGGATGGCCATCCGGTCGGATGGTCATCCGAGCGGATGTCCATTCGATCGGTTGTCCATTCGATCGGCCGAGTTGTGCGAGTTAGTTTTCTAACTTTCGTTTCGTGTGTTAAGCGTTGCGTTACGTTTAAGCAAGTTGCAAGTATGCGTTGAGCGTGTAAGCGTTGCGTTGAGATAGCACATAACATCAAATAAGTATTCACACAAATAACACATATAATAATTAAAATGCATAAAAGTAAATCCACGTTTCGGGTTTGTGTTGCGTTTGCGTTGATTTTGCATTGTGATAGCGTTTAGTCTATTCAAGCGATGTAATATGCGATAAAATGCGTTTAAGTGGTATTTGTTGTTTAAAATGCGATAACTGTGTTGTGATATGCGTTGAAATCATGTGTTGTAATATGTGTTTAAAATGCGTTGTAAAATATAATTTAACCCATTGCGATAATTGAGATCTCGGGAGTACAAGCAATAGAGCAAGAAATGGCAGATACAAGTAATGACCCGGAAAGTCGGCTTGTTACAGTCTCCCCTACTTTAGGGAATTTCGTCCCGAAATTAAGGCGCATGGGTAACAAAGAGATGTGGATATTTAGCTTTCATATCACTTTCGAGTTCCCAAGTGAACTCGGCGCCGCGTTTGCCTTCCCAGCGAACTTTCACTATAGGAATGCGAGAGCATCGAAGTTTCTTGGTCTCTCGATCCATGATTTCTACTGGCTTTTCCACGAAGTGTAGAGTTTCGTGAACTTGCAAATCCTCGAGAGGGATATGCAGGTTTTCTTCAGCTAGGCACTTCTTGAGGTTCGAGATGTGGAAAGTCGGATGTACGTTGCTGAGTTCCTCCTGTAATTCGAGTCGGTAGGCCACTTTTCCAATTCTTTCCAGAATCTTAATGGGACCCACGTATCGTGGCACTAGCTTTCCTTTCTTGCCAAATCGGATCACCCCCTTCCAAGGTGAAACCTTTAGGAGTACGTGATCACCAACTTCAAACTCAAGGGGCTTGCGGCGTTTATCGGCGTAACTCTTTTGACGACTCCGAGCTTTCAAAAGATTGTATCGTATCTGGAGGATCTTGTCTGTCGTTTCTTGTAATAACTCTGGACCGGTAATTTGCGCGTCTCTGATCTCGTGCCATACAATAGGAGATCGACATTTTCTTCCATATAATGCCTCAAAGGGTGCCATTTGAATACTAGCGTGATAACTGTTGTTGTACAAGAATTCGACTAAAGGTAGATGCGAATCCCAATTACCACCAAAATCTATAACGTACGAACGAAGTATGTCTTCAAGGGTGCGAATCGTGTGCTCAGTCTGACTGTCGGTCTGGGGATGTAATGCGGTACTGAGATTAAGAGTAGTACCGAGAGTGGATTGGAATGTCTCCCAGAGACGCGAAGTAAATCGACCATTGCGGTCAGAGATGATGTTACGAGGTGTCCCATGTCGACAAATGACTTCGTTGGTATAGATTCGTGCTAATCGTTCAACCTTATAGTTTTCTCTTATCGGTAAAAAGTGAGCGGATTTCGTAAGACGATCAACGATAACCCAAATGCTATCGTGACCTGATGGCATGCGAGGGAGTTTCATAACGAAGTCCATAGCTATACTCTCTGATTTCCACATCGGGATCTTGGGTTGCACGAGTAAGCCAGATAGTCGTTGGTGTTCGGCCTTAACTTTTGAACAAGTCAGGAATTTCGAAACGTAGAGAGCGATATCCTTCTTCATTCCTGGCCACCAATACCTGGCATGGAGGTCCTGGTACATTTTGCCGGCACCTGGATGAATGGAATATCGATATTTGTAGGCTTCAGTCAGCAAAATCTCTCGGAGATTATTGCGACTAGGAATCTAAATGCGATCGAGATAGTGAAAGATACCATTAGGCTTATTCACTAGTTGATTTTCGGTTCCGATATTCTTTCTTCCTTCAAGGTGTTCTCAAGAAAACAGGCGTGTTGAGCGTTGCGAATGAGGGCTTCGAGGTCGTGTTGGGCTTGAACATTACGAACACTATGTAAATAGCTTCGTCGGCTAAGAGCATCGGCAACGACATTTGCTTTGCCTGGGTGGTAGCGTATATCGCAATCGTAGTCGTTGAGAAGTTCAACCTATCTACGTTGGCGCATGTTTAGTTCCTTTTGGTTCAAGATGTGTTGTAGGCTCTTATGGTCGGTGAAGACCATACACTTAGTACCATAAAGGTAGTCGCCAAATCTTTAACGCAAAAACAACTACACCGAGTTCGAGATCGTGGGTTGTGTAGTTCTTCTCATAGCCCTTGAGTTGACGAGACGTGTACGCGATAACCTTGTCCCGTTGCATCAGAACACAACCAAGACCTAGGTTAGAGGCATCGCAGTAGACTACAAAGTCGTCGTTTCCATCGGGTAGCGTGAGTACGGGAGTGTCGCAAAGCATACGCTTGAGAGTTTGAAAGGCATCCTCTTGTTCGGTTCCCCAAACAAAAGTCTTGTCTTTGTGCGTAAGAGAGGTTATAGGAACGGCGATTTTAGAGAAATCAACGATAAATCGATGGTAATAACCTGCCAATCCGAGAAAAGAACGAACTTCGGACGGGGTTTTCGGTGTAATCCAACTCTTAACTGCTTCAATCTTCGCGGGATCAACGTGAATACCCTGACTGTTGACGATGTGACCGAGGAATTGAACCTCCTCAAGCCAAAATTCACACTTGGAGAACTTGGCGTAGAGGCGATTCCCTTGGAGAAGCTCGAGAACTAAACGAAGATGTTGCGCGTGTTTGGCTCTCGACTTTGAATAGATAAGGATATCATCGATAAACACAATAACGAAGCGATCAAGAAAGGGTTTACACACACAGTTCATCAAATCCATGAAGACCGCGGGTGCATTAGTGAGATCAAAAGGCATGACCATGAATTCGTAATGGCCATAGCGAGTGCGAAAGGCGGTTTTAGGGATATCTTCCTCCTGAATCCGCAGTTGATGATAACCAGAGCGTAGATCGATCTTAGAGAAACACGTAGTTCCTTGTAGTTGATCAAATAAGTCGTCGATTTGGGGTAGAGGATACCGATTCTTGATTGTAAGCTTATTGAGTTCCCTATAATCGATACACATTCAGAACGATCCATCCTTCTTTTTCACGAAAAGGACAGGTGCGCCCCATGGAGATGTGCTAGGTCGTATGAAGCATTTATCAAGTAGTTCTTGGAGTTGACTAGAAAGTTCACGCATTTTGGACGGAGCGAGATGATAAGGGGCTTTAGAGACAGGGTTAGCTCCAGGAATGAGGTCGATACAAAAGTCAATATCACGAGTCGGGGGTAGACCGGGTAATTCGTCAAGAAAGACCTTAGGAAAATCACGAACCACAAGTACCTTTTCCATCGGCTTCTTTTCCTTCTCCGCTACTATGATGTATGGTAAGAAAGCCATGTATTCCTTTCGGAGATACTTGCTTACGTGAATGCATGACATAAGTTTCAGTTCTTTCGAGGATACTTCGCCATAAACACAGAGTTGGTCGCCATTAGAAAGAGAGAAACGAATCATCTTTTCGAAACAAACAATTTCAGGACGATTCTCACAAAGAAAATCCATGCCTACTATGATATCGAAACTACCAAGTTGCATCGGGATGAGATCGATTGGGAAAACGTGATTGTTGAGTTCGAGAGTATAATCACGGAGAACAAAATTGACGGTGATGGTTCTTCCGGTGGAAATTTCTACGTCTAACGTCGTTGGGAGGTTAGCACGTTTACGGTTTAGGAGCTTTTCGAATTCAAACGACACAAAATAGTTATCAGCTCCAGTATCAAACAAACACGAAGCATAAATACCGTTAACAAGGAACGTACCATTAACAACATTGTTGTCAGTCTGAGCCTGGCGGACGTTGATGTTGAAAGTTCTTCCGCGGGCTACTTGTTATGGTTGCTGATGCTGCTGCTGAGGCCGCTACTGTTGCTGTTGTTGCTGTTGCTGCGGTGGTTGTGGCTGCGGTTCTTGTTTCACAACTCAATTCGGGCAGACGTTAGCAAAGTGATTCGGGCCACCACAAGAGTAGCAAGCTCGCGCATGAGCAGCAGGCGCAGGAGCTGCTTGATTACCCTTGATAGCGAGGGGTTGAGTTGGTGGTGCTGGAGCTGGAGCAGCTTGTTGACGTGGGCCTGAACGGCAATGAGCAGTGAATGTTGCAGTTGGCACATAAGCGATAATTCACCCCTGCAGGGTGATGGTAGGTGCAAGTAGGGCAGAGAGGATGAACACCAGTATACACACGCTTTCCAAGAAAGACCATAAGCTGAATCATTGCCGCGCCTGTTACGCTCAGCAGTCCACCAGTCTAGAGCCCTGGACTGAAAAACTCCTGTAGCATTAACAGTACGCAGATTTTCTGGGCATCCGCTTTGCCTGAAGGTGACTTCGATTGAGTCAAACCACAGGAACATAGCGTTGGGTCCGTCTTCACCAGTGAAGTTAGCAGGACCGCATGCCTTGAATTGCTTAAAGCTGAAAGGCGCTTTCGGAGAGTCGCTCTTTGATTCAACAGAGGACTTGCTGCTGACGTCGTTGATCTCACTGATGATCTATGGTATGACCTTAGCCATTTCCTTGGCTACCAGTGAAGCGATGCGCTTGTCAGCATGGTTACGTTGAGCAGCGCATTGGGTGTGCGATCCAAATGACGACATTGTCTGTAGCAGACATCGTCATAGGATTCAGACGAGATTCGATTATGTTGGGTTTAGTTTTAAGAAAATTTAGTGTTTAACCACCATACTTATTATTATTATTATTATTAGGTAAAGCATCAGGAACACGTCGGCACATAAACACATAGAAACATAATCACGTAAGCACATAAGCACATAGGCATGTAGGAGCACATAATCCACGTAAGCACATATTTTGCACGTATTCACCTATATTTTGCACGTATTCACCTACATATTTTGCATGTATTCACCTATCTTTCAAGTTTCGCGAAGTGCATTCGAGAGTTGCGAGCGATAACGAATTGCGTAGCGAGTAGTGTAGCGAGTGGCGTTGCGAGTAGTATAGTGTCGATACCACTTGTAGGATCGTATTATGACCCGAACGAGTCTATCAGAGGAGTCTCGATCAGTTACAGGTGCGGAAAACAAGTAACCAACGTAGAAACAGCTAGATCTTCACTTAAATCACCTTGTTGATTGATATAACAGCGTTTACAGCCAAATCTCACAACGGCAGCACCTCGGTATGAATAACAAGAACACACACAAATGATTTCGTTCCTAGGGTATATATAGTGCATGAGATTTCGCTCATATGGACATGATGTCCATAAAAGCGAAACCCCTAATGAACACATAAGCGAAACCCCCCAATACCCTATGAGCGAAACCTCTTGTCTAAGTCCATATGAGCGAAATTAGCTCACTAAACACAATACACTTCCTATTTTCTCGTAAATCGTGCCCTAATCTACATCTGTCGACTTCGTCTTGTATCGAGTCTTAGTTTTAGAATGTTAGATTAGGGCGCATTTTACGAGAAAGTAGGAAGAATATTGTGTTTAGTAAAGAGGTTTCGCTCATAGGGCCTTAGGAGGTAGTTTCGCTTATCTGTACATGATAGGTTTCGCTTATATGGACATCATGTCCATATGAGCGAAATCCCCTACCCTATATATATGTTGCATGAGCGAAACCAGATAGAACAGTTCTTGTTATCCATACCGAGGTGCTGCCGGTGTGAGATTTGGCTGTAAACGGTGTTATATCAATCAACAAGGTGATTTAAGTGAAGATCTAGCTGTTTCTACATTGGTTACTTGTTTTCCACACCTGTAACTGATCGAGACTCCTCTGATAGACTCGTTCGAGTCATAATACGATCCTACAAGTGGTATCAGAGCTTCAGGAGGAGGAGTTCTACAGAAATTTGCTGGATTTCATCATAAATTCTTACTTCTACATCTTCTTTCTTCATCAGAACAAGATTTACCGGTCGAAATTCGTTCAAATTTTCACAGACTAAAGGAAATTGATCATAGACAAATCCCTGAAAGTTTGAGCCTAAAATTCGAACTAAAAATGATCCAAAATAACCTCCAAATAGGTTTCGCTCTTACGGACAACCAGTGATTTCGCTCTTGTGATCATAGGGTTTCGCTCATTTGATACCTAGTTTCGCTCATAAGGCACATATAGGTCCTTGATTTCGCTTTTGTGATCACCCATAAACCCTAATTTCGCTCATGTGTACACCCATTAACCTGATTTCGCTTTTGTGTCAACCCTAAGCACCTGATTTAGCTTTTATGTCATCTGTTAATCCTAATTTCGCTTTTAGGACACTCAAGAAACCTAATTTTGCTTTTGTGACACCCAAGGAACCTGATTTCGCTCTTAAGGTCATCCAAACCCTAATTTCGCTCATAAGTACCTGTTTTTAAAAAAACGTGCATTAAAAAATGGATACTGAGTTCTACAACGCTTTTGCTACAACCCCGACTAGTTCATCCGACATTACTAAGACCATGACAATGGAGAATGAAACCGGAACAATGCAAAAACCCCCGAAACTTATGGGAATTGAGGATTATCACGGATGGAAAAAACGGTTTGAGAATTAGGTTCAGGCGAATCATCTAAAAGCTTGGGAGAGCATCGAAACTGAATATGAGAGGCCAAAGAATTCAATTGGAGTTGATAAAATAATTTCTGAATTCAGTGAACAAGAGAGAGAAAGTTATAAAGGAGAGAAAATGATGATCAATCTGTTACAACAAGCAGTAAAGGAGGATATATTTGTGTTGCTTCAACATGATGATAATGCTTACTCTATCTGGGAAGCCCTTAAAAAGAAGTTTGAAGGAAGTACTGAGATGCTACAGAGTAAAGCAACATTGCTGAAAAAGGAGTTTGAATTGTTTACGTGTATGCCTGGTGAAACAACAAAGACTCTTATTGAAAGATACTGTCATCTTGTACGCACCATGTCACAGTTGAAGATTACAAAAACTCCAGCAGAATGGGTTGAAAAGCTTGCTGACGCGTTACCGCAAAAGGAATGGGGTACATATCTGATGATATTGAAGAATTCCGGACAGTTTAGCAGGTTATCGATTGCACAGTTTATAGAGAAGTTGGAGGCACAGGATCTGGAGCAGCAGAAAATTGCTAGAATGAACAGTTCTACTCATCAACAAGATATTAAATTGTACTATAAAGGAAATGTTCAAACTGCTGAAGCAAGTCCAAAGATACAAACTGCATTTAGTGCTGGAAATCAATCTACACCAAGCAGTCAAGGATCAGTCAACACTAGTGGGTTCTCAACGGTGAATCCTCCAAGTGTTCAAAGTTCATCTGCTGGAAATGGTCATCTAATTCAGTGCAATGTGGCTTTACATCTTCAAAATGGACAAAATTATTCTGAAGAGATTGTAAAGAATCATATGGGATTATTGGTCACTGCATTAGAGTCTTATGAAGGGTTGATTGCCGGAAGAATTGGTAATCCGATGCTCACAAAGGAAGATTATGATCAAATCGATGCAGAGGAGCTGGAACTGATGGATATTAAATGGGCCTTAGCTAGTGTTTTGAGGAGAGCAGAAAAATTTAGATTGGTTACAGGAAGAAATGATTTCTTGGATGCAAATCTTTCTAATTTAGGTTTTGATAAATCTAAAGTTATCTGTTTTCGTTGCAGGGAGAAAGGTCATTTTAAAAGAGAGTGCAAGAATCAGGAGCCGAGAGGAGCAAAGGAGTCATCTGGGAAAGATGATTATTATAGGAAAACCATTTATCAGCAAATCACTCATCAACCGCATCAACAAAAAGAAGCTCAAACGGCACATGGAAGAATGATCGAGGATGCAAACAGGAAAGCATACTATGGCATCATTGATCAAGATGACGAGAAAGTGGCTGAAGGTTTTAGCTGGGACAAGTACATTCCAGCTGATCCAAATGTTAAAGCTTTTATTGCTCAGATTGTGCAAAAGCCAGAGTTGATGAAGGAGTGGATGGATGTGATGTCGGATAATGAGGAGAGTCAAGATGGAAAATCTGTTTCTTCTGAAAGCAGTGATGATGATGAAGAAGTTGAACAGATAAACATTGGAAAATCTCATTTATCTTCTGACAGTTTTGAATTTTATTTTGCAGAAAAACTGAAGAAACTCAAAGAGAGAAAAGCTGCAAAAGAATTGAAGGAAGTCAAAGTGATTGAGAAGATAGTGGAAATGGAAAAGGTAGTTGAAGTTGAAAAGATTGTGGAGGTAGAAAAGATAGTTGAAGTCACAAAACCTTGTCTTACTTGTTTAGAGTCATGTAAACAATGTATAGAAAAGGATGAGAGGTTTAGTGAGTTAGAAAAGTTGAAAGAAAAGTTGTTGTTTGATGTAAAAAATTTGAAAGAGTCATATGATGTATTGAACAGAACTGTGAATAGTCTGGAAAAGACTAACTCTGAAAGAGAGAAAGCTTTGAAGATGTTGAATGCTACCATGATGACAAAGCAGAAAGAAATCAACTTGTACATAGAAGAATGTGCAAAGTGGAAGAAAGAGTTGGATAGTGAAGCAACTGAGAATGAAAGAATCAGAAGATTGCTGAGAAGTTACAAAGGTTGTGACTACATAATTGATAGAATTTATCCAACAGTTGAAGGATTTGAAGCGTTTAAAGGTGAAGAAACAAAGCCAAAGAAGAAAAAGGATACTGGTAAGAAACAGGGTGTCTGTTATAATAAGTGTCCGCCTCCGATTTGGGAAGGGTATTCGTCTAGAAAACCAAATGAGGAGCAATTAAAAAAGGCAGTCAATATAAAGTTGGAGTCCGAGTTAACCGATGTATTACCAGACAACATTGACGTCACGTTCACAGCGTCCGACACAGATCATGAGTCCGAATTAATAAAAAGAATGGTCGATCAGGTGTTAGATAAGGATGAGGAGTCCGAGTCAATGTCTGAGTCAAGGAGTTCGAGTTCATCTGTCAAGAATTCAAAGTCGTCGGGAAAACGGGTGTATAGTAAAGAATTTTTGTTGTCAAAATCTAATTTGAATGACGAAACATTTGAAGTTGTATATACTTTGAATGATTCTGACAAATTATATTTTGATAAAGAGTTTCCAATAAGAGGTGTTAAACCAGAAATGATCAAAAAGGTTTTCAAACTAACAGAAATTAATATTTCTGAAATAAAAGATGAAAATCTTACAAGAAAACCAAGACCTTACACCTCAAGAGCACAACAACGTTTAAACAAGAAAAAGGGTTACAATTCTGGTTCTGGTTTTCAAAAGAAACCTAACCAAAATCGTAGCTACAAAAAGAAAGGCTTAGGTTTTATTCCACCTGAAAACTATAAAAATGAAAAATATGTTCGAGATTTTAAATCAAAAATGACATATGTTGCAGGAACTAGTCATGAAGAAGAAGCAAAGGGCTCATTCTGGAAACAGTCAAATCAGGAGTTTCTTGCTGAAAAGATGAAGTATGGAGCTTTTCAAAGGAAAGATACAAGAACCTGTTTTAGATGCAATGAAGTTGGTCATATTGCATGGAACTATCCCAAAGCAACTAATACAAAACAGGGAGTCTCAGAAAAACTCAAAGAAGTAGTTGTTGATAAAACCGAACCACCAACTGAAAGATTTAAAGTGTTTAAAAACTCAACATATGAAGTTGGAGAGTGTTCAAAAAGGTTTTACAAGAAGAAGGGAAATCTTGACAACCAAGCTTGGGTTGTTAAGATATCAGATGTAAAATCTGGCGATGAATCTGATTCCACAAAGTCAGAGGAGCCACAATTTGATGAGAGTGTTGAAAAATCAGTTCTTTCAATGGATGATGAGAACTTTCCACCATTGAGGACTGAGAATTTTAAACGAAAAGTTGGTAAAGTTGAAATCTCAAATCAGTTTTATTCTGAGAAGGATAATTTTGATGTTGAGAAAGCTTTTAATGGGAATGTAAAGAAAATTTTCGGAAAGATGGTCGATGGGAAGGTTAAAGGGGTAAAGGAATTTTATGCTACAAAGAAAGCAACTTACACCCCAACTGCTTCTGAATTGAAAACACCCAAGGCTGGTCAGGCTTGGGTGGATATTTTCTTTCATTGAAACACCTGACTTGCCGGAGATCCCAAGTTTGTAATTGTGGATCAGGAATCGGCATCTTTCTTAAAAATTGATTGTTTAAATGAATCTTAAAGTTTGTTAAAATTTTACAGATTATGAATTGCCGGAGCTTCCAGGTTGGTAAGTGTGAAGCAGGAATCAGCATCTTGATTGGTAAAATGGTTTTGTGTAGATATTTTATTCCTACATGTGGTTATATGTTTTGGATATTCTTACAAGTGGTGAGAGGTTGATTCTGACAAAGTGATTACTCAAGGTCATTAGGTTGAACTTGATGTAATCCTGATACAAGAGATTGAATGGACAATATGATGAACCAAATCCCTAACTTTACAAGTGATAAAATCAACAAAACTTATTTTCCGGAAAAATCATTTTGGTTAAAACAAACTTAAGTGTTTTGAAATCATAATGAGAAAATAGTTTTGTGTAAGGGGGAGTTCTGATTGTTTATGCCTAGTGGATGGCGATTTGAGGTGATTTGATATCAGTTGTCATTTTACTGTATAGTTTGTTTTCAAATTTCCTAAAATGTGTTTGCATTTTAGGGGGAGTAGAAAATTTCAGAAAATCCAAAAACATTAGAAAATTTGAAAAAGGCAAAAACATGATAAAATCAAAAATGAGTTTTAGTGTCTAGAAGAGGAAATGATAGTACATCAGTAGACGGTCACAGTATGCTAAAGAAATGTAATGTTTAAATAGCGTTAAACAGTCTCACTGATGATATGCCGATAGGTTTTCATACATTTAGTAAACTTTTTCGGGATATAAACATAAATTCAAACTTGCTTATTTCATGGGGAACACTACTTGGATATATAGGTAACCCCTGAAATCTCGTTTGAAAGGTCCCTCTTTCTGAGATACTAGGTCTTTATGCTCAGTGATATCTGGGGTATTATCCCGGGACTTCTGATTTTGCGGAAGCAATGGCCTAGTCCCCGGAGAATACTTTATGCTTGCTTGAAACATAGCGCCGCCCTCAGCAAATTGATGAAACAATAAAATTGATAGTCATTGCTGTTGTAATACAAAAGATCCTCTAAAGGGGACAACCAAAAGTCGAAGCCGTCATCTCTCTGCGTATACGGGAGTATCGACCTGAGCTCTCACGGCCCTCGCAATTTAACCCCTTACAGATATCATCTGTGGTATACTCACCTGTAAGACTGAATATTGGGATCTGGATACGGGAGTATATTCAAGAGGTGGGACACATGACTGAGTTTAAGTTCTTAATACACCTAACTCATATCCTGAATCAGTTGAAATTTGTGTGAAAATTTAAGTGGATCAGTATATCGGCAATCTAAGTGAATTGTTTAATTCTTAATGTGTAACTAAGCTCAACGGTACTTGTGACTTGTCAAAAACTGATATGATCCTCTTGCACGAACTCACAAAAATATTGTCTGTAAATATTTCTTTACTGCATTTCTTTTATATTCAAAAATTCCAAAAAGATTTTTAGTGTGTTTTAGCATAAATTTTGTAAAAATTCAAAAAGATTTTCGACAACTGGTGTTGAAGAGCTAATTTTCAAAATTCCGAGTGCTAGACATGACGAACAGGTTTGGGAAAGTATTTGTTTAAAGTTTTTTGAAATGAACATGTTATTTCTGTAAGTAGTTCATCAGAGACTAAATGTTGAATCATTTTAAAATATGCTTTACAAGTGGTTATCAGGAAATTTACTTTGAGGTAGAGACTTTGCAGGGTAAGATGAACCAGGTTATTCGTTCCTGAGATCTGAGCTAGATGAGAGCCAGGTTCCAATACCTGAGGATTCTGATTGGAGGTAGCCAGACAATGATCTTGAGACATGAAGAGTCAGGCTGATTGATATTGAGAAGCTGTTAGATGGAAAGCCAGACAACGATCCTAAAGCTGATGATGCTGATGAACTGAAGAAATGCCAGCATATCGCAAAGGGGAGTCTGAAGTCTTGCAAGAAGAGATTGAGAGAGTGAAGCTCAGAGACAGATCAAGACTGAAGATGCGAAGACTCGACACTTAAGACTCGTCAACATCTGAGGGGGAGTCTGTTGGTGCACTACATCTGTCGACTTCGTCTTGTATCGAGTCTTAGTTTTAGAATGTTAGATTAGGGCGCGTTTTACGAGAAAGTAGGAAGAATATTGTGTTTAGTAAAGAGGTTTTGCTCATAGGGCCTTAGGAGGTAGTTTCACTTATCTGTGCATGATAGGTTTCGCTTATATGGACATCATGTCCATATGAGCGAAATCCCCTATCCTATATATATGTTGCATGAGCGAAACCAGATAGAACAGTTCTTGTTATCCATACCGAGGTGCTGCCGGTGTGAGATTTGGCTGTAAACGGTGTTATATCAATCAACAAGGTGATTTAAGTGAAGATCTAGCTGTTTCTACATTGGTTATTTGTTTTCCGCACCTGTAACTGATCGAGACTCCTCTGATAGACTCGTTCGGGTCATAATACGATCCTACAGAGAGTTCTTAGTTTGTTTGCGATTAGTTAGTGTTTGAGATTAAGAGACGGTGTGAGTTGTGCGCGTTTTGCAGAGCGAGAAGCGTTAAATCGAAACCATCAGCGTAGAGCACAGCTCTCGCAAACTAAAACGCCAAAAATCATAATAAAATTGATAACTCGTAAAATCAGTGACTGCGAGCTCAGAATTGAAACAGAGTGTGCCCTGGGTGTTAGGCATTGACTACCCGAAGTGATTCGATTATTCACAACGTCCTCGAGTACACACTTTGGCCTAATAGACTGTGCTCTCACCGATACACGGCGAATGACACTCATCCTTCCAGTTACTACGTGACTCGAGTCATTGGAATCCATCGAGACTTTGGTGAGAGTTTTGAAAGATCCAGTAAAGAGTGGAACTAGTCATTAAGATGCGGGTTTCACCCCTAACTTAAGAACTTTGTTCCTGATAGGGTGGCAAAACCACGAGATAGAGATGGAGCATTTCGTCGAGATATGGATTTCACTCCTAACTCGTCGAAGATTCTCGTGCTGAGAGTAAAAATACGCGTAGAGTGAGCGATCTTATCGAGAGTTCCTGGTTTTCACATCTAATCTCGATCTAATCACTCGATTGTGTCATGAGAGTGTTTTCGAAAACGTGTGTATTATGTCAGCCTTAGGAAAGGCAATAGTGCGTTTTCAGCCTTAGGAAAAGCTGTCTTCACGTGAAGCTGTAGTATGTGGTGTTCGCACAAAGATGTGGGTTTCGCGAGTTCGAGCGAGAGTATCAAAGTTGACTCGTGCAAAACCCCAACCGGGTACCCACAGAGCGGGTCTGTTGGTACTTAGACTATAGACTAGGTCAATCCTAAGACTCGACCTAATTCCCTATAGTTATGGCTCTGATACCAATCTATCACACCCCAACCGATGGTGGAATCATCGGGGCGTGGCACTGAGCGAAACAGATTGTTCAAGAGAATCCACAACAACTATGAAATGATAATATATTTAACGTTAATATCCCATACTACTAACATATAAAGAAATAACAGTCGTTACAGATATCAAGTCTCATAAACAAATCCATTCCGACAACTCAGATTTATTTTAGAGTGTTTCTATACTTCCTAACTTGATTCAGCAAAGCTTGGCATCCTATCAACCTGTCACATACGTTAAAATAAGGTCAATACATAGAATGTAAAGGTGAGTACACAAGTTTGCATAGCATATAGTAGAGAAAGCGTTTTACGCAAAACCAACATGTATCATGTAACGGGCGAAGCATGTAACTATCTAACAATGAAACAACTTAACCACAAGACTGCATTGTAGAGTATGGCAACACATGTCCAGCGGACACGTGAAGTAAGGAGATGTGATCCCTAGAAACCCTTGTCCACGATAGGTGCTGAGCCCAAACTATAGTACTATCGTTGCTAGAGGCGGTATAGCGTAACACTGTATAAGCATAGTAACAGGCATTCATAGATCACGTATAACATGCGGGAGCAGTTAGCTTTGTAAAGTGTTTGCGTTGTGTGTTGTTGTGTTTTGATAGAGAACATATGTAACACCCAAAGTGCATTAAAAGAAAATGGGTTCGAGTATACTCACAGTAGGTGTTTAACAAGTAAACACAACTTGATTGGATTGAAGGGAGCGCGTTGGAGTTAGCCAGAGCATAGAACAGTAGCGTAAGCATTGAACAGCGTGTAAACAGAGTGTCGAATGGTAGGGTGTTCGGATGGTGATACGAATGGATGAGTTCCCATTCGATCGGATGGTCATCCAAGCGGATGACCATTCGAATGGATGGCCATTCGAATGAGTGTGCTTGTCTTGGAAAATTGTGAAAGTTTGAAGTTTTGTTAAAAGTGTTTAAGTATTGGGAATTATAAAAGGGACAGGTCACCCGGTCGAATGGTCACTCGATCGGATGGTCATCCGATCGGATGGCCTTTCGAGTGGGTGATCTGTTATTTGAAAACTAGTGAAATGTTCTAAGTTAAAAAGTTTGAAGTTTAACGGAGTTAAAGGAGATGGCGTGATGACGTGTCAAACAACGGAAGCACACCAAGGTCCAGCTCATTCGATCGGATGGGAATCACCCCATTCGATCAGATTCACTATTCTTGATGAAGTTTCATGTCTGACCCGTTAGTCGGTCATCTCTCCGGCGGAAATCCGTTTTCAAGCCGGCTCTGAACTAGAGAATGAGTAGAAAGTCTGAATGAGTCTAGATTCCATCGGTTTTGAGTAGAAACGTGAAGAAACGTTGAAGAAAAGTTGAAAACAGTTGAAAAGTGTTGAGATCTTGTTGAGATTCGTGTTAAAACGTGTGAAATCTTTCAGATCTAGAACCATTCTCAATCATATGGTGTTCCTTAACCGTCTGCCGGAGCAAAATGGTGGAAACTACCTTCAAGGGGTCTAAATCAGTGATTTCAGAGAAAAAGTAAATGTTTGTGTGTGATTTTGATGGAGAAGATGATGTAGAAGTGATTAGTGATGATGATCGTACAAGATTTGAAGAGAAAAGCTTACCAAAAAGCCTCGAATCTTGATCAAAAGTGACTGAGAGTGACTTGAGAGCGAGTGGTTGGATGGAGGTGTCAAATAAGTGAAAGGGACGTGTACGGGTACTATTTATAGTGTGAGAGAGAAGTTAAGTCGGTGCGAATTGGCAGTGGTCGGATGGCCTCTCGATCGGATGGCCATCCGGTCGGATGGTCATCCAAGCGGATGTCCATTCAATTGTGTGACAACTCGAATTTCCGACATTCTCTATTCGCATTTAATGCACGTTGACTTTGACTGTTTAGTTGTTGACTTGTTTGACTTCGTAACTGTACACTTTGTGATATGATAAAATGTAGTGTACTTGCATGGTTATGTGTAATATGATAGCTTGCATACTGTTTGAAAAACTTAGACTTGTAAACCATAAAACAACTCGACGAAACAAGTGAGATTCGCCAAGTTTGACCTCGAAGAAACAGGTCAGTTTCGTCAACAATCTTCTCGACGAAACAGGCTGTTTCGCCGAGCCCAGTTTCGCCAAAAGCCCAGTTCGGGCCCAGCTTGTTATTTCGGGTTTTAAAACGTGTAACAGCCTCAGTTTCACACATTTATCATAACAACCGAAACCCTAGAGCCCTCCTCTCCTTTGTGACGGCAGTAGGAGCTTCTCGAAGATATCCCTAGCGATCGATTGTATTTTCTCATATCTCGGTTAGTATGTGTTCGTTAATCGGTTCATGTTTCTGTGATATCTCGATCCATGCTTGTGCTTATAGTTGATGTGTGTTACTGCTGTGATTATAAGAATATGTTGATGTTACAGATTTTGATATGTATGATGTAGTTGGATAATAATCATTCTATACGAAACTTAATACAATCGAATGCTCGGTTCTGGATATGGTTATTATGTTCTGATTCTGAATATAAGTTAGCATCTTGGTAGGGTTCAATGATATGATTGTTGGATGTTAAATTAATGTGTTATACACAAAAACTAGGGTTTATGCTAGACAATGATTCTTGGATGATTGAGTTATGATGATTCGTTATGCACATTGACCTTCATATGATTTCTGATTTTGATGACGCCTGCTAGCATGATTAGGGTTTTGTGTATATTCGTAACTGCTGCATCTGATGTCTGCGAAACTGACATCCGACGAAACAGAACTCTCGGCGAAACAGAAAGTGTTTCGCCAAGAGTAATCGACGAAATTGAATTCTGTTTCGCCAATTAAGACCACGACGAAACAGAACTTGTTTCGCCAACTTATGTGTTTCGTCAATATCTGTGTTTCGCCAACATGTGTGTTTCGCCGAATAGCTGATCTGTGCAGGAACTTGGGTTAATTCTGTTAAGCATTAACTGGAATATTTAACTGCTGTTAAGTGTAACCATCTTGTATATGATTGTGATTACGTGCTACATGTTTATACGTGAACAACTTGAACACAAACTGATTTCACATACGTGCCTACTTTAGGACGCGATTGATTACTTGTGAGCATACACTTAGCATACCGAGCAAACCAAGGTGAGTTCACACAAGCCAAGGCATGGGGTTCCCAGGGGGGAATGGGGATTTGATGATTTACTATACATACATGGATGATAGAACCTACTGCTAGACTAGTAACACTTACTGAACGATCTTCGCACACCTGCCAAGGACATTGGCCGCGATACTATGAAACGATCTTCGCACACCTGCCAAGGACATTGGCCGCGATATTATGACTGTCTTCGCACACCTGCCAAGGACATTGGTCGCGAACTAAACTTACAACATCTTCGCACACCTGCCAAGGACATTGGCCGCGATACGAACAAACCTAGTCTAGAAAAACTTGGGGAAAGACCTTCCCCAACATCTTCGCACACCTGCCAAGGACATTGGCCGCGATGGAAACTAATATGATACATTGTAACGAACGAACATACTACTACTCACGCTATACTGTTACTGAACTATTAACTGTGAACTCGCTCAACTAGTTGTTGACTCTCTCTTACATGCCTTGCAGGACCTTAGGTACATATGGAGCTTGCACAGGAAGGAGCAGGTCGTTGTGGGATACGGATCGTAGACGATATTTGAACTTATAACTTACTTTGGGTTTTCATTATTATGCTTCCGCTACTTAACAATGTTTGGTTATGAACATCAGTCATGTCAAGATGAATTACATTTTCCTACTTTTACACTTAAATACTATGTTTGATATGATTGATGGCTTGATCCTGGTCAGTCACGCCTCCAAGCGGTGATACTCCGCGTGTGGATTTTGGGGGTGTGACAGATTGGTATCAGAGCCATTGGTTATAGAGAACTTGGTTTTAATGAAGGGAAAACGATTTTGTTAAAACCAGACTATAACCAGAACAGTGCTCTCAACGATCCACAACGACGCTTCGCTCCACGTGCAAGGCTCAACATCATAGGTATTACTATTACCTACTTGCTAGAATTACATAGAACTTTGCTCGCGGTATGCCTAGATTACAGAACTTACTATATGTTATTGCTTGAGAATACTGGTGTGCTCACTCTCTTCGCACTATTCGCGAACCTCTCACCCACATGTTCTCCCTGATGTCAAGATCATGTGTGGACGCGTTAACCTAACTCAAGCCCAGTTGGCGGCTTCGATCATTGAACAAGTTACTGCAGCACTCGCAGCTGCCCAGGCAGGAGGTGTAACCTGCCATCACCACTTACTCTAGGATCTTTAGATCCTACTCTCGTAACTCAACACTTGTGCTTAATTTTGATTACTCTTACTCACACGACAAGTCAACACGCTCAGCCACCTGTATGCACATACAAGACTTTTATGGACTGTCGTCCTACTACTTTCAGCGACACGGAAGGAGCTGTTGGACTCCTCCATTAGTTCGAGGAACTCGAATCGGCCTTCAAATGTGTGAATGACCTGAGGCTCGTAAGGTGAAATATGCCACTGATATTCTCGAAGGCACTGCGCAAACTTGGTGGAACGCGCAAGTTACGATACTGGGGCTGGCGGCTGCTAATGCCACCCCATGGAATGATTTTAAAGGAACCGATCAAACGTGAATACAGTAGTTATGATGCCATCCACAAACTGGAAGTGGAGTTCTTTAACCTGAAGATGACGGGGTCTGAAATAGAGGCGTATACGAAGCGATCTAACGAACTGGCAACTTTGTGCCCTACTATGGTGGAACCTCCCATCAAGCGCACCGAGAGCTGTACCTCAAAGGCTTAGTACCAGAAATTCAAAGCCATGTGATGACTGCTAACCTTGCTGCTATTTAAGATGTTACTCATCTTGCTCATCGTCTCACAGACCAGGCAGTGGAACAGAACAAGCTGCCTAGACGTATTGGTGCTACTACTACTACTTCTGCTATTCCCAGTGACAACAAATGAAAGTGGGATGGAACCTCTAGCAAGGGTTCGACTACGATTCCGTCCCAGGCACAGCAGTGAAAGATCGATGACAACCAAAGTCCTGGTCAACAACCTTTTAGTAGTCAAGGGCAGGGTGGATACAAGGGAAACCACCCTAAGTGCAAACGATGTAACTTGCACCACAGCGGACAGTGCAACCGCAATCATTGTCAATGATGCAACAAGCTTGGTCATGGAGCCAAAGATTGTAGAAGCTCACGTCCTGCAAACCAGAACCAACAACAGCAACCACAAGCTCCACAGAATCAGCAGCAACAGCAGGGTAACAAGGGATGTCATTAGTGTGGTGCTGAAGGTTAATTCAAGAGACACGGCCCACGGTTGAACCAGAACCAGAATCAGAACCACAACCAAGGAAACGGGAACTAGGAAAGACAACAACGGGGGTAATAACGACGGCAATGGTGCCAGGGGTCGAGTGTTCGTGATTGGTCAGGGTGATACTAGGAATGACCCCAGCGTTGCGATGGTTCTGACATCGCCATTGGTATGGATTGGTTATCCCAACAACAAGCAGAGATCCTATGCAAGGAGAAGATCATTCGTATTCCTCGTTTTGGCAAAGAGCCTCTCGAAGTGCGAGGCGACAAGAGTGGTGTCGTGAGTGGCATCATACCCTTCTTGAAGGCCAAGAAGTGTTTGCGAAAGGGCCACACAGCTGGTTTAGCACTCGTTACTGATACATCGAAGAAAGAGAAAAAGATTGAAGATATTCCTGTAGTACGTGACTTTCCTCAAGTGTTCCCTGAGGAATTACCTGGGTTACCGCCTCATCGCCAGGTCGAATTTCAGATCGAGCTCGCTCCAGGAGCAGCACCCATAGCTCGAGCGCCTTATCGTTTGGCTCCAACTGAATTGGAAGAACTGTCAAAGCAGCTACAAGAACTCTTGGAAAAGGGTTTTATACGTCCTAGCTCTTCGCCCTGGGGAGCTCCAGTGTTATTCGTAAAGAAGAAAGACGGTACGTTCAGGATGTGTATAGACTACCGTGAACTCAACAAGGTGACGATCAAGAATCGTTATCCTCTTCCGCGCATAGATGATTTATTCGATCAGCTGCAAGGGTCGAGCTACTACTCCAAAATAGACTTAAGGTCAGGATATCATCAGCTGAGAGTCCGGGATGAGGACGTCTCTAAAACAGCATTTAGAACTCGCTACGGCCACTACGAGTTTATGGTCATGCCATTCGGGCTAACGAACGCGCCTGCCGTATTTATGGATCTTATGAACAGGGTGTGCAAACCCTATCTCGACAAGTTCGTCATTGTTTTCATCGACGACATACTGATTTATTCGAAAAGTCAGGAGGAACACGAGCAGCACTTACGACTTATACTGGAACTTCTACGAACGGAACAGCTATACGCTAAGTTTTCTAAATGTGACTTTTGGCTTCGTGAAGTCCACTTCTTAGGCCACGTGGTGAACAAGGATGGGATTCATGTAGATCCATCCAAGGTAGATTCGATTAAGAACTGGCCTGCGCCTCGTACACCAACAGAAATACGCCAATTCTTAGGTTTGGCGGGTTACTACAGAAGGTTCATCAAAGGCTTCTCAAAGATTGCTCAGCCGCTTACACTACTGACACAGAAAGGTGTTGTTTATCGTTAGGGTAATGCACAGGAAACAGCGTTTCAGCACTTAAAGGATAGACTTTGTAGCGCACCTATCCTCTCACTGCCTGAAGGCACGGACGATTTCGTAGTCTACTGCGACGCATCTATCCAAGGTCTTGGATGTGTATTGATGCAGAGGGATAAAGTTATTGCTTATGCTTCGCGCCAACTAAAGATTCACGAACGGAATTATACGACACACGACCTAGAGCTGGGAGCGGTTGTTTTTGCACTTAAGATATGGCGACACTATTTGTATGGTACCAAGTGCGCAATCTACACTGATCACAGAAGCCTCGAACATATCTTCAAACAGAAAGAGCTGAATATGCGACAGCGACGATGGGTCGAACTGTTAAACGACTACGAATGTTCAATCAGGTACCATCCAGGCAAAGCCAACGTTGTGGCTGACGCCCTCAGTCGAAAGGGCACCGCGCCTAAGCGCGTGCGAGCTTTACAACTCACTATACAGTCTAGTCTTCCTTCCCAGATACGAAATGCTCAGGTAGAAGCATTGAAACCAGACAACGTCAGGGCTGAAGCCCTACGCGGCTCAAGGCAACGCTTAGAACAGAAGGAAGATGGTGCTTACTACGTCACAGGACGCATTTGGGTTCCACTCTATGGCAACTTACGTGAGCTAGTGATGGATGAAGCTCATAAGTCTCGCTACTCGGTACATCCAGGTACGGATAAAATGTACCACGACATCAGAACTACATATTGGTGGCCTAGCATGAAGGCCCACATAGCCACATACGTTAGCAAATGCTTGACTTGTGCGAGAGTCAAGGCAGAATATCAGAAACCGTCAGGACCACTCCAACAACCTGAAATACCACAATGGAAATGGGAGCAAATTTCCATGGACTTTGTTACTGGCCTACCTAGATCTCAGCGCGGAAATGATACTATTTGGGTGATCGTGGATCGACTCACAAAGTCTGCTCACTTCTTAGCAATCAAAGAAACAGACAAGTTCTCTACCTTGGCAGACATTTACTTAAAAGAAGTGGTCTCGAGGCACGGAGTGCCCACCTCCATCATCTCTGATCGTGACGCACGTTTTACTTCAGAACTGTGGCAAGCAATGCATAAATCTTTTGGCTCTCGTTTAGACATGAGCACGGCGTATCATCCTCAGACGGATGGGCAGTCTGAGCGCACTATCCAGACTCTAGAAGACATGCTTCGAGCGTGCGTAATTGATTTTGGAAACGGTTGGGAAAAACATCTGCCACTTGTGGAATTCTCATACAATAACAGCTACCACACCAGCATTAAAGCTGCACCATTCGAGGCACTATACGTGTGACAACCGGTAATTTACGGCTCATAATTACGCGATTAACAGGCGATTAACGCGATAATAAATAGTGTTTATGACGCTAATTAACTTAAACAGGCCCTTGGAGTGCCCAGAAACGTTTGTTCAGCTACACAGTGCGCGTGTGGTGATTTACAGAAAATCTGCTGAATGTTTCGCGACAACGGACTGATACCGTACGAAATACTGACGACGCCGACAAATATGGATGTTACACGAATATTTTATGCTCATGGAGTTTGGGTCGCGATATCGGGTCTCGTAGAAATTACGGACCGCTTACACATAAGACGGGCTTGTGGGCCCTGGGCCCAAGCCCAAAAAGCCACAAGCCTAAACCTGCACATAATATAAGATCTTGACGAATCTTAACAAATCTTTTCAGATCTCTAAAAATCTTAGGAAATCTGTACAAAATCTTATTGAGATCTCTTTAGATCTTAAATCACTGAACAAAAGTAAATTACATTGGTTAATAACCACTTGAATGATTATAAAAGACCATACCCTCCTCGTTTCATTATACACACACAAACAAACAAGCTGGCCCATCATCTACTCCCTCTCACTTCTTTGTTTCGGTGGCAGACCATTCCAAACACCCTCACATCTCTCGATTTCCCTCAAACAACACAGAGACTTCTTCCCTCTCTCTCTCTCTAAATCATCCAGCCACAATATCCATCACCCACACAACCCCCCCCCCCCCCCTCCTCGTTAGATGAAACGGACCACCACCACCGTCTGGTGGTGGTGTGCGGCGGTGCAACAGAGAGAAAGAGAGAGAGGCACCGAGAAGAGAGAGAGACTCGGGAGGAGAGAGAAAGAACGGAGAAGAAGGAGACACCACCGTGAGCGGCGGTGTTGGTGGTGGTGACCGGTGGTCTACGTCTCGGACCGGCGGTCCTTGCCTCGGACCGGTGGTCCTTGCCTTGGTCCGTCGGGTTTCCCAGCAATGGCGGCAACGACGGTGGCTCCGGCGGCGGTCCTTACCTCTGACCGACATCACAGTAAGACACCTCTCCGATTATCTTCATTTTGTTTCTTTCCTGAAGATTTGCTGAAGATGATGATGTTTCCGGCAACAGTTCGCCATCGACGGCGGAGCCACGGCAGTGGTGGTGATATTCGGGTCAAACACGGTTGACTCGGTCAACACCCGAGTCAACTCGGGTCAACAGCAGCTTCGGTTCGGGTCAGCAGTCAACGGTTCGGATCAACAGGTTCGGCTCGGTCAACATAAGTTAGCAGCGGTTCGTGGTTCATGATTCGGGAAGACTCGGTCAAACTGAGTCAACTCGACTCGGTCAACTCGGTTGACCCGGTCAACTCAGTCAGAGGCTCGACGATTCGACGCGAAGTTTTGGTAAAGATTTTAGCGTCGCGATTAATATTTACATTGTTTTTATTTAACGAGCTCGAACCGAACGATTAAAGTATAGTTTATGTTTCGATATATTTAACAACTTACATATATTGTTGAATCTTGATTGAGTTTTGATAAAATAACGACGACTTGTGTCGTCGGGGGCGTCCAAAAATAGAGGAAACTCTGCCCGTTTTTCGAGAAAATCCGTAAAACGAAACACGTTTTTAATAAAAAGACACTTTATATACAAGTGTATAATCTTTTCAACGACACTTTACAAGCATACGGAAACGACAATTCTTTATAAAATAAATATATTTTATATATTTATTTCAAGCGTCAAACAACTCGTATTCGTTTTACAAAATAAATATAGCTTATATATTTATTACGAATATCAAACAACACGATCTTGTTTTATAAAATAAATATAGATATATATATTTATTTCAAACACACGAATTCTTTTACAAAATAGATACAGTTTATCTATTCAACGACTCGATGAAGTTCTTATAAAATAAATATAATATTTTATATTTATTATGAACGCCGAAACGGCATATACATATATTTTGGGCAAATATACACAAGACGTAATATATATAATACAAGTTTATTATATATTACTTTCATACGAATATTCCTACATACACAAACGACTTCTCGCGGCAGTTTAACTTAGTCATTTACATTAAGTTAACTATTTACCATCAAATCGTTCGAATAACGATTCGGTAGAGCTCGGTAACACGTAGATTAGTTACCACATTATTCGAAACTTATTAGATATTCCATGTTAGGAATATTGTAGAATTCACGCTAGCAAGTCAAGTCTTGGAAACGACATCACGAAGTCGTAATTAGCTAGCTTTGCACAGGAATATTCAGGTGAGTTCATAACCCCACCTTTTACGGTTTTACATTTTTATAAATGTTTTCGGGGTGGAAAGACATGCACTTTTTGCAAAGCATACAAGAATTACCTATTTCTAAACCATTTTACAAGCAAGTTTTAACTGACACAAATGGTTTACGAAAAGCTTATGTTTCATACCGGTTTTTCGAACAAGCGTATTTTTTTGAAATATGCATGCACACGAATTCTAGTTTTCTAAACTACGAGAAAATACACGAGAATTGATACTTGATATAATAAACGAGAATTGATACTTGATATAATAAACGAGAATTGATACTTGGTATCATAAACGAGAATTGATACTTGGTATCATAAACGAGAAATAGTGTCATGAATAGGGTACCATAAGCACCATTAATCGTGTACATACTAAGACCGCAGAACAAAAGGTTAGATCTAACGGGTGTCAGGGCAGCCCCACTCTTGGTGACCACTAGTACCGAGTAGTGTTTTTGTGTCTCAGTCGTGAATCGACTACTAGAAAAATGCCTATGGTTTGGTGACTTCCTATGTCGTGTCACATGTTAATGGCCTTGCAACCCATTAACTAAACAAGAATACTTTATTTGTACGAGGATCGTACACAAGAATACTTTATTTGGTTCATACCACAAGAATACTTTATTTACACAAGAATACTTTAGTTTCACAAGAATACGTTATTTCACAAGAATACGTTATTTCACAAGAATACTTGATTTATACATGAGTACTTGGGGTACACAAGAAAACTTGATTTATACAAGAATACTTGATTTATACGAGAATACATGATTTATACAAGAATACTTGATTTATACGAGAATACATGATTCATACAAGAATACTTGATTTATACGAGAATACATGATTTGTACAAGAAAATGATTTTTAAATTCGTTTTCTCAACAACACTTCAAAAACCGGTTATTCAAAAGATTTATTTCAAATCTTTTACAAACAAACTATGAACTCGCTCAACTTTATGTTGATTTTTCGCATGTTTCTTTCTCAGGTTGCATTTCTAAAACAAGGCACGGTTGGAATAGGAGAACCATTGTGGAGTCGAGTACTTAGTGGCGTTCAATTCCTAGAAAGACTTAGCTTATTTGCTTCCGCTGTGCAATGAAGATACCAGTCCAGTCACGCCAATGCTCTGATATTTCGGGGTGTGACAGATTGGTATCAGAGCTATAGGTTACAGCGAATAGGGTTCTCTGTAGAGATACCTAGGCTCTAACCTCATATTTCTCTGGGGACTTAGAATATTAAAACCTGAATACATACAGAACGCATAGTACTCGAATATGGTCTCCAACCGTTGCCGAAAAACAAACAGTCGAAATTTTTATTTCAAACTTATGCTATAGTGGTGTTTTATACACGGTACACAAAACAGTCGCCTACAGTACACAAAACCCTGAGAGCTTAGGAAACATGCATTTAAGACCTTCGGAAACTTCTGTTGAAGTTCATTAAGGGTCATCACGTAGGAACTGCAAATATTAATTCGGGCACACACAATTATACATATTGTCTATGATGTTTTAACTTCCCGAGCAGGCAGCCTACGCATAACGAAACGCTAGTGCGCGAGAAAGCATAGAACTCAAATTTTACGTCAACAGATGTCGGAGTGCATCACATTCTTCGCAAAACGAAACGCTAGCGCACAGGCATACGTGAGACTTAAGCTATACATCAACGGAGGTTGAAGTACGTCACATGCGACTATCGATCAGGAAGCGGCAGTTGGCACGCGGTCCTGTAAACGACACAAGTCACTGTATTCCCCCTATTTCAACTAATGACGAGTACGCTACATTCGACATTCTATGGTAATGTCACCTAACAACCAGTTATCACATGCAACCCCAGGTAAAGTCCTCAAATTTCTTTTATTGAAATTTCGACTTTCACATTTACTGAGTAGATTTTCGTATCTCTACTCCTCTTGATGGTCATTGTATCACAATCATTTCTTTCAGTATAGCGAATATTCATTTGCTTCGTTTCTTGAAAATTCATACGTTACGCATGCATCGTTCGTTACGCATGTGGTTTTGTTTCGAATAAAGCGTTTCATTAAAAGTTCAAATATTATTTCGCTTGTGATTCGAATGACCCGCACTATTGAAATTGTTGGCTTCTTTGTTATCAAGTCAACACATTTTCTTGAAAATTCTTTTCTTTTCAAGTTACATACATGGTTTTTCGTTGTAACCATGCTGAAAGCTTTCTTGTCGATACATGTATTTATTGTCGGCTTGCGCCGAAATCAAATTCAATTATTTGAACTTGTTCATTACACATATTCAATTCAAGACACCATATGATGTATTGGAAACATCATATTCGAATTCGTTTTAACAAGCGTTTCATTGTTCTGAGTCGTGGTATATTTGTTTGGTCTACGACTCCAGTAAGTCGTTTGTTGATTTCGACACCTTGTGGTGTCAGTATAAACTTGTAGCTTGGGCTAATCATGATTGAGCGTTTTATGCAAAACACAGGTGATACTTGTTCGATCACCGCTATATTTGAATTGTTTCATTCACTACGACACCTTGTGGCGTCAGTAGAACTTGCAGCTTGGGCTGATCATGATCGAGCGTTTCATGCAAACTAGTACACTTGAGCTTGTTGAAATCTAAATTCATTTATTGGATGCAATCATTTCTAGAATTCATTTGCATATTGTGATACGTCCTTGAATTCACATCATTCGAATAAGTCTTGATTCGACTTCATGATCGTTTACTTTGGTACTATTCGTATTTTCTACGCATAACGTAACTCTAAGGAGTTAACGTAGTCTAAATTTCGAGGACGAAATTTTATTAACAGGGGGAGAATGTGACAACCGGTAATTTACGGCTCATAATTACGCGATTAACAGGCGATTAACGCGATAATAAATAGTGTTTATGACGCTAATTAACTTAAACAGGCCCTTGGAGTGCCCAGAAACGTTTGTTCAGCTACACAGTGCGCGTGTGGTGATTTACAGAAAATCTGCTGAATGTTTCGCGACAACGGACTGATACCGTACGAAATACTGACGACGCCGACAAATATGGATGTTACACGAATATTTTATGCTCATGGAGTTTGGGTCGCGATATCGGGTCTCGTAGAAATTACGGACCGCTTACACATAAGACGGGCTTGTGGGCCCTGGGCCCAAGCCCAAAAAGCCACAAGCCTAAACCTGCACATAATATAAGATCTTGACGAATCTTAACAAATCTTTTCAGATCTCTAAAAATCTTAGGAAATCTGTACAAAATCTTATTGAGATCTCTTTAGATCTTAAATCACTGAACAAAAGTAAATTACATTGGTTAATAACCACTTGAATGATTATAAAAGACCATACCCTCCTCGTTTCATTATACACACACAAACAAACAAGCTGGCCCATCATCTACTCCCTCTCACTTCTTTGTTTCGGTGGCAGACCATTCCAAACACCCTCACATCTCTCGATTTCCCTCAAACAACACAGAGACTTCTTCCCTCTCTCTCTCTCTAAATCATCCAGCCACAATATCCATCACCCACACAACCCCCCCCCCCTCCTCGTTAGATGAAACGGACCACCACCACCGTCTGGTGGTGGTGTGCGGCGGTGCAACAGAGAGAAAGAGAGAGAGGCACCGAGAAGAGAGAGAGACTCGGGAGGAGAGAGAAAGAACGGAGAAGAAGGAGACACCACCGTGAGCGGCGGTGTTGGTGGTGGTGACCGGTGGTCTACGTCTCGGACCGGCGGTCCTTGCCTCGGACCGGTGGTCCTTGCCTTGGTCCGTCGGGTTTCCCAGCAATGGCGGCAACGACGGTGGCTCCGGCGGCGGTCCTTACCTCTGACCGACATCACAGTAAGACACCTCTCCGATTATCTTCATTTTGTTTCTTTCCTGAAGATTTGCTGAAGATGATGATGTTTCCGGCAACAGTTCGCCATCGACGGCGGAGCCACGGCAGTGGTGGTGATATTCGGGTCAAACACGGTTGACTCGGTCAACACCCGAGTCAACTCGGGTCAACAGCAGCTTCGGTTCGGGTCAGCAGTCAACGGTTCGGATCAACAGGTTCGGCTCGGTCAACATAAGTTAGCAGCGGTTCGTGGTTCATGATTCGGGAAGACTCGGTCAAACTGAGTCAACTCGACTCGGTCAACTCGGTTGACCCGGTCAACTCAGTCAGAGGCTCGACGATTCGACGCGAAGTTTTGGTAAAGATTTTAGCGTCGCGATTAATATTTACATTGTTTTTATTTAACGAGCTCGAACCGAACGATTAAAGTATAGTTTATGTTTCGATATATTTAACAACTTACATATATTGTTGAATCTTGATTGAGTTTTGATAAAATAACGACGACTTGTGTCGTCGGGGGCGTCCAAAAATAGAGGAAACTCTGCCCGTTTTTCGAGAAAATCCGTAAAACGAAACACGTTTTTAATAAAAAGACACTTTATATACAAGTGTATAATCTTTTCAACGACACTTTACAAGCATACGGAAACGACAATTCTTTATAAAATAAATATATTTTATATATTTATTTCAAGCGTCAAACAACTCGTATTCGTTTTACAAAATAAATATAGCTTATATATTTATTACGAATATCAAACAACACGATCTTGTTTTATAAAATAAATATAGATATATATATTTATTTCAAACACACGAATTCTTTTACAAAATAGATACAGTTTATCTATTCAACGACTCGATGAAGTTCTTATAAAATAAATATAATATTTTATATTTATTATGAACGCCGAAACGGCATATACATATATTTTGGGCAAATATACACAAGACGTAATATATATAATACAAGTTTATTATATATTACTTTCATACGAATATTCCTACATACACAAACGACTTCTCGCGGCAGTTTAACTTAGTCATTTACATTAAGTTAACTATTTACCATCAAATCGTTCGAATAACGATTCGGTAGAGCTCGGTAACACGTAGATTAGTTACCACATTATTCGAAACTTATTAGATATTCCATGTTAGGAATATTGTAGAATTCACGCTAGCAAGTCAAGTCTTGGAAACGACATCACGAAGTCGTAATTAGCTAGCTTTGCACAGGAATATTCAGGTGAGTTCATAACCCCACCTTTTACGGTTTTACATTTTTATAAATGTTTTCGGGGTGGAAAGACATGCACTTTTTGCAAAGCATACAAGAATTACCTATTTCTAAACCATTTTACAAGCAAGTTTTAACTGACACAAATGGTTTACGAAAAGCTTATGTTTCATACCGGTTTTTCGAACAAGCGTATTTTTTTGAAATATGCATGCACACGAATTCTAGTTTTCTAAACTACGAGAAAATACACGAGAATTGATACTTGATATAATAAACGAGAATTGATACTTGATATAATAAACGAGAATTGATACTTGGTATCATAAACGAGAATTGATACTTGGTATCATAAACGAGAAATAGTGTCATGAATAGGGTACCATAAGCACCATTAATCGTGTACATACTAAGACCGCAGAACAAAAGGTTAGATCTAACGGGTGTCAGGGCAGCCCCACTCTTGGTGACCACTAGTACCGAGTAGTGTTTTTGTGTCTCAGTCGTGAATCGACTACTAGAAAAATGCCTATGGTTTGGTGACTTCCTATGTCGTGTCACATGTTAATGGCCTTGCAACCCATTAACTAAACAAGAATACTTTATTTGTACGAGGATCGTACACAAGAATACTTTATTTGGTTCATACCACAAGAATACTTTATTTACACAAGAATACTTTAGTTTCACAAGAATACGTTATTTCACAAGAATACGTTATTTCACAAGAATACTTGATTTATACATGAGTACTTGGGGTACACAAGAAAACTTGATTTATACAAGAATACTTGATTTATACGAGAATACATGATTTATACAAGAATACTTGATTTATACGAGAATACATGATTCATACAAGAATACTTGATTTATACGAGAATACATGATTTGTACAAGAAAATGATTTTTAAATTCGTTTTCTCAACAACACTTCAAAAACCGGTTATTCAAAAGATTTATTTCAAATCTTTTACAAACAAACTATGAACTCGCTCAACTTTATGTTGATTTTTCGCATGTTTCTTTCTCAGGTTGCATTTCTAAAACAAGGCACGGTTGGAATAGGAGAACCATTGTGGAGTCGAGTACTTAGTGGCGTTCAATTCCTAGAAAGACTTAGCTTATTTGCTTCCGCTGTGCAATGAAGATACCAGTCCAGTCACGCCAATGCTCTGATATTTCGGGGTGTGACAATACGGGCGTGAGTGCCGGTCACCTCTCTGTTGGGCAGAGGTGGGAGAGAGTCAAATCACAGGTCCAGAAATGGTAGTCGATACTACAGAAAAGATTGCACAAATACGACAACGCATGGCGGCAGCACGCGACCGTCAGAAAGCATACGCTGATTTAGACAGGAAACTACTCGAATTCCAGGTTGGGGATCGAGCGCTACTTAAAGTTTCACCCTGGAAGGGTGTGGTTCGTTTTGGCAAACGCGGCAAACTAAATCCACGATATGTTGGACCTTTCGAGGTTATTGACAAAATAGGCAAAGTGGCCTACAGATTGAACTTACCACCTGAACTCAGTGCAGTTCACAACGTCTTTCACGTGTCAAATCTGAAGAAGTGTACGTCAGATGAGACCCACATAGTTCCCTTAAAGGAACTCACTATCGACGAGCGGTTGCACTTCGTCGAGGAACCTGTTAAAATCACGGACCGGGATGTTAAGGTCCTCAAGAACACGAGAATCCCTCTTGTACGAGTTCGTTGGAACTCCCGCCGCGGCCCAGAGTTCACCTGGGAGCGTAAAGATCAAATGGAACTCAAATATCCCCAGTTATTCGGAAACCAAGCAACTACTACTGAGGCTGAAGCTACCAATGCAGAATTTCGGGACGAAATTCCAAATCAACGGGGGGATAATGTGACACCCCAAGAAAACCAGTAATCTTCGCAAACCTGCTCGGGGAGCCGCGATACGATACAGGTAAACAACGTCACACTACTAGCTTCCTCAGTAACTGCACGCTAAATTTCGGGACGAAATTTCTTTCAAGTTGGGGATAATGTGACAACTCGAATTTCCGACATTCTCTATTCGCATTTAATCACGTTGACTTTGACTGTTTAGTTGTTGACTTGTTTGACTTCGTAACTGTACACTTTGTGATATGATAAAATGTAGTGTACTTGCATGGTTATGTGTAATATGATAGCTTGCATACTGTTTGAAAAACTTAGACTTGTAAACCATAAAACAACTCGACGAAACAAGTGAGATTCGCCAAGTTTGACCTCGACGAAACAGGTCAGTTTCATCAACAATCTTCTCGACGAAACAGGCTGTTTCGCCGAGCCCAGTTTCGCCAAAAGCCCAGTTCGGGCCCAGCTTGTTATTTCGGGTTTTAAAACGTGTAACAGCCTCAGTTTCACACATTTATCATAACAACCGAAACCCTAGAGCCCTCCTCTCCTTTGTGACGGCAGTAGGAGCTTCTCGAAGATATCCCTAGCGATCGATTGTATTTTCTCATATCTCGGTTAGTATGTGTTCGTTAATCGGTTCATGTTTCTGTGATATCTCGATCCATGCTTGTGCTTATAGTTGATGTGTGTTACTGCTGTGATTATAAGAATATGTTGATGTTACAGATTTTGATATGTATGATGTAGTTGGATAATAATCATTCTATACGAAACTTAATACAATCGAATGCTCGGTTCTGGATATGGTTATTATGTTCTGATTCTGAATATAAGTTAGCATCTTGGTAGGGTTCAATGATATGATTGTTGGATGTTAAATTAATGTGTTATACACAAAAACTAGGGTTTATGCTAGACAATGATTCTTGGATGATTGAGTTATGATGATTCGTTATGCACATTGACCTTCATATGATTTCTGATTTTGATGACGGCTGCTAGCATGATTAGGGTTTTGTGTATATTCGTAACTGCTGCATCTGATGTCTGCGAAACTGACATCCGACGAAACAGAACTCTCGGCGAAACAGAAAGTGTTTCGCCAAGAGTAATCGACGAAATTGAATTCTGTTTCGCCAATTAAGACCACGACGAAACAGAACTTGTTTCGCCAACTTATGTGTTTCGTCAATATCTGTGTTTCGCCAACATGTGTGTTTCGCCGAATAGCTGATCTGTGCAGGAACTTGGGTTAATTCTGTTAAGCATTAACTGGAATATTTAACTGCTGTTAAGTGTAACCATCTTGTATATGATTGTGATTACGTGCTACATGTTTATACGTGAACAACTTGAACACAAACTGATTTCACATACGTGCCTACTTTAGGACGCGATTGATTACTTGTGAGCATACACTTAGCATACCGAGCAAACCAAGGTGAGTTCACACAAGCCAAGGCATGGGGTTCCCAGGGGGGAATGGGGATTTGATGATTTACTATACATACATGGATGATAGAACCTACTGCTAGACTAGTAACACTTACTGAACGATCTTCGCACACCTGCCAAGGACATTGGCCGCGATACTATGAAACGATCTTCGCACACCTGCCAAGGACATTGGCCGCGATATTATGACTGTCTTCGCACACCTGCCAAGGACATTGGCCGCGAACTAAACTTACAACATCTTCGCACACCTGCCAAGGACATTGGCCGCGATACGAACAAACCTAGTCTAGAAAAACTTGGGGAAAGACCTTCCCCAACATCTTCGCACACCTGCCAAGGACATTGGCCGCGATGGAAACTAATATGATACATTGTAACGAACGAACATACTACTACTCACGCTATACTGTTACTGAACTATTAACTGTGAACTCGCTCAACTAGTTGTTGACTCTCTCTTACATGCCTTGCAGGACCTTAGGTACATATGGAGCTTGCACAGGAAGGAGCAGGTCGTTGTGGGATACGGATCGTAGACGATATTTGAACTTATAACTTACTTTGGGTTTTCATTATTATGCTTCCGCTACTTAACAATGTTTGGTTATGAACATCAGTCATGTCAAGATGAATTACATTTTCCTACTTTTACACTTAAATACTATGTTTGATATGATTGATGGCTTGATCCTGGTCAGTCACGCCTCCAAGCGGTGATACTCCGCGTGTGGATTTTGGGGGTGTGACAGATTGGTATCAGAGCCATTGGTTATAGAGAACTTGGTTTTAATGAAGGGAAAACGATTTTGTTAAAACCAGACTATAACCAGAACAGTGCTCTCAACGATCCACAACGACGCTTCGCTCCACGTGCAAGGCTCAACATCATAGGTATTACTATTACCTACTTGCTAGAATTACATAGAACTTTGCTCGCGGTATGCCTAGATTACAGAACTTACTATATGTTATTGCTTGAGAATACTGGTGTGCTCACTCTCTTCGCACTATTCGCGAACCTCTCACCCACATGTTCTCCCTGATGTCAAGATCATGTGTGGACGCGTTAACCTAACTCAAGCCCAGTTGGCGGCTTCGATCATTGAACAAGTTACTGCAGCACTCGCAGCTGCCCAGGCAGGAGGTGTAACCTGCCATCACCACTTACTCTAGGATCTTTAGATCCTACTCTCGTAACTCAACACTTGTGCTTAATTTTGATTACTCTTACTCACACGACAAGTCAACACGCTCAGCCACCTGTATGCACATACAAGACTTTTATGGACTGTCGTCCTACTACTTTCAGCGACACGGAAGGAGCTGTTGGACTCCTCCATTAGTTCGAGGAACTCGAATCGGCCTTCAAATGTGTGAATGACCTGAGGCTCGTAAGGTGAAATATGCCACTGATATTCTCGAAGGCACTGCGCAAACTTGGTGGAACGCGCAAGTTACGATACTGGGGCTGGCGGCTGCTAATGCCACCCCATGGAATGATTTTAAAGGAACCGATCAAACGTGAATACAGTAGTTATGATGCCATCCACAAACTGGAAGTGGAGTTCTTTAACCTGAAGACGACGGGGTCTGAAATAGAGGCGTATACGAAGCGATCTAACGAACTGGCAACTTTGTGCCCTACTATGGTGGAACCTCCCATCAAGCGCACCGAGAGCTGTACCTCAAAGGCTTAGTACCAGAAATTCAAAGCCATGTGATGACTGCTAACCTTGCTGCTATTTAAGATGTTACTCATCTTGCTCATCGTCTCACAGACCAGGCAGTGGAACAGAACAAGCTGCCTAGACGTATTGGTGCTACTACTACTACTTCTGCTATTCCCAGTGACAACAAATGAAAGTGGGATGGAACCTCTAGCAAGGGTTCGACTACGATTCCGTCCCAGGCACAGCAGTGAAAGATCGATGACAACCAAAGTCCTGGTCAACAACCTTTTAGTAGTCAAGGGCAGGGTGGATACAAGGGAAACCACCCTAAGTGCAAACGATGTAACTTGCACCACAGCGGACAGTGCAACCGCAATCATTGTCAATGATGCAACAAGCTTGGTCATGGAGCCAAAGATTGTAGAAGCTCACGTCCTGCAAACCAGAACCAACAACAGCAACCACAAGCTCCACAGAATCAGCAGCAACAGCAGGGTAACAAGGGATGTCATTAGTGTGGTGCTGAAGGTTAATTCAAGAGACACGGCCCACGGTTGAACCAGAACCAGAATCAGAACCACAACCAAGGAAACGGGAACTAGGAAAGACAACAACGGGGGTAATAACGACGGCAATGGTGCCAGGGGTCGAGTGTTCGTGATTGGTCAGGGTGATACTAGGAATGACCCCAGCGTTGCGATGGTTCTGACATCGCCATTGGTATGGATTGGTTATCCCAACAACAAGCAGAGATCCTATGCAAGGAGAAGATCATTCGTATTCCTCGTTTTGGCAAAGAGCCTCTCGAAGTGCGAGGCGACAAGAGTGGTGTCGTGAGTGGCATCATACCCTTCTTGAAGGCCAAGAAGTGTTTGCGAAAGGGCCACACAGCTGGTTTAGCACTCGTTACTGATACATCGAAGAAAGAGAAAAAGATTGAAGATATTCCTGTAGTACGTGACTTTCCTCAAGTGTTCCCTGAGGAATTACCTGGGTTACCGCCTCATCGCCAGGTCGAATTTCAGATCGAGCTCGCTCCAGGAGCAGCACCCATAGCTCGAGCGCCTTATCGTTTGGCTCCAACTGAATTGGAAGAACTGTCAAAGCAGCTACAAGAACTCTTGGAAAAGGGTTTTATACGTCCTAGCTCTTCGCCCTGGGGAGCTCCAGTGTTATTCGTAAAGAAGAAAGACGGTACGTTCAGGATGTGTATAGACTACCGTGAACTCAACAAGGTGACGATCAAGAATCGTTATCCTCTTCCGCGCATAGATGATTTATTCGATCAGCTGCAAGGGTCGAGCTACTTCTCCAAAATAGACTTAAGGTCAGGATATCATCAGCTGAGAGTCCGGGATGAGGACGTCTCTAAAACAGCATTTAGAACTCGCTACGGCCACTACGAGTTTATGGTCATGCCATTCGGGCTAACGAATGCGCCTGCCGTATTTATGGATCTTATGAACAGGGTGTGCAAACCCTATCTCGACAAGTTCGTCATTGTTTTCATCGATGACATACTGATTTATTCGAAAAGTCAGGAGGAACACGAGCAGCACTTACGACTTATACTGGAACTTCTACGAACGGAACAGCTATACGCTAAGTTTTCTAAATGTGACTTTTGGCTTCGTGAAGTCCACTTCTTAGGCCACGTGGTGATTGTGATTACGTGCTAAATGTTTATACGTGAACAACTTGTATATGATTGTGATTACGTGCTAAATGTTTATACGTGAACAACTTGAACACAAACTGATTTCACATACGTGCCTACTTTAGGACGCGATTGATTACTTGTGAGCATACACTTAGCATACCGAGCAAACCAAGGTGAGTTCACACAAGCCAAGGCATGGGGTTCCCAGGGGGGAATGGGGATTTGATGATTTACTATACATACATGGATGATAGAACCTACTGCTAGACTAGTAACACTTACTGAACGATCTTCGCACACCTGCCAAGGACATTGGCCGCGATACTATGAAACGATCTTCGCACACCTGCCAAGGACATTGGCCGCGATATTATGACTGTCTTCGCACACCTGCCAAGGACATTGGCCGCGAACTAAACTTACAACATCTTCGCACACCTGCCAAGGACATTGGCCGCGATACGAACAAACCTAGTCTAGAAAAACTTGGGGAAAGACCTTCCCTAACATCTTCGCACACCTGCCAAGGACATTGGCCGCGATGGAAACTAATATGATACATTGTAACGAACGAACATACTACTACTCACGCTATACTGTTACTGAACTATTAACTGTGAACTCGCTCAACTAGTTGTTGACTCTCTCTTACATGCCTTGCAGGACCTTAGGTACATATGGAGCTTGCACAGGAAGGAGCAGGTCGTTGTGGGATACGGATCGTAGACGATATTTGAACTTATAACTTACTTTGGGTTTTCATTATTATGCTTCCGCTACTTAACAATGTTTGGTTATGAACATCAGTCATGTCAAGATGAATTACATTTTCCTACTTTTACACTTAAATACTATGTTTGATATGATTGATGGCTTGATCCTGGTCAGTCACGCCTCCAAGCGGTGATACTCCGCGTGTGGATTTTGGGGGTGTGACAGATTGGTTGTCCATTCGATCGGCCGAGTTGTGCGAGTTAGTTTTCCAACTTTCGTTTCGTGTGTTAAGCGTTGTGTTGCGTTTAAGCAAGTTGCGAGTATGCGTTGAGCGTGTAAGTGTTGCGTTGAGATAGCACATAACATCAAACAAGTAATCACACAAATAAAAATTAAAATGCATAAAAGTAAATCCGTGTTTCGAGTTTGCGTTGCGTTCGCGTTGAGTTTGCGTTGTGATAGCGTTTAGTCAAGTCAAGCGATGTAATATGGGATAAAATGCGTTTAAGTAGTATGCGTTGTTTAAAATGCGATAACTGCGTTATGATATGCGTTGAAGTCATGTGTTGTAATATGCGTTTAAAATGCATTGTAAAATATAATTTAACCCATTGCGATAATCGAGATCTCAGGAGTACAAGCAATAAAGCAAGAAATGACAGATACAAGTAATGACCCGGAAAGTCGGGTTGTTACATACCCTTCGTTAGTTTGTTCATTCAAAAAGCATACTATAACACGAATTCCCTCATGGTTCATATAAAGTCTTCATTTGCGAATCAACCAAAATCATATGTTTGGTTCCTACCCTCCTTTTTAAACAAGCCATGCGTCATCCCTTCATTAATCATAATGAATCAATTGCTACCACTTTTCAAATTACAAGCCATACTAGATCTACCATTCTTGCTTTTGGTACAGAAAGTGCTCTTTACGAGCTTACTACAATATTCCACCATTTTCATTCCTTCTAAGTACTTTTATCATCATAGAATAAGCTAGATCATGTTTACGCATTTATTGCGACATTCCATCATGGGCATTGTTATCACATCCTAACCACTATTTCTTTCTTAGGCATTCGTACTTACTAGAAGATTAAGCGTCATTCTATTACCACCACCATTACAACTACTACGTACACCTTTTTAAGGTGACTTCCGGGGTATTAAATTATAACCCAAAATCTCCATTTAATGATTTTAGATTCCTATCTATAATCCAAGTCTGAGTCAAAGTTTTCTTCCTATGTTGACTTTCAAGTCAAACATCCTATACCATGTCATGTCATGTCAACTACCATTCTTCCATACGGAGGTACCATTCAATCTGAACTTCCTAAAAATCATAACTCAAACATGTTACTAACCTCGCTTTCACTACGTAGACCAACGATCTACAACCGGATCGGCCTGTTTCTTCACGAGTCCATACCATAACTGGATTTATCTCTTCCTTCCATGTGTTGAGCTGTCACTTGTGAGCATCTTTTACCAACTCTACTAGTTCCATCACTTCAAGTATTCTACCATTCTCATTTACAAAATTAACGATTAGCACATTTAATTCAAACATTCATTCCACATGGTGTTTGTTCACTTATACTTTTTCCTCAATCACCTACTTACCTGCTATACCATATCACACATTTCATTTCTTACATATAATTCTTACATTTCGTTAATTAATTCGTCAACTTCTGTAGTTTGACTCTTTAAGGTCAAACCGTTACTTCTTACTATCGTACATGTATCAAAGTACACGTTAGTACTTCCTTTCAATTCTAACATTCTTACGAAGTCAATTTTATCATTTCTTGTAAAAATTTTCTTCCCTTGTCAATGTTTAAATAAATTCATCTGGGTCTTAGCCCTTCATTCATCTAACTCTCATTAGTCGATATACTATCATGTAACTTGATTCAATATTTCTTTCTTTCATTTATAATTCGTTCTTAAGGTTTTATCCATTCTTGCTTACGGGTTCAGACATTTTCATTCCTACCTTTCATTCTTACAAGTTTGATCTGTATTCACTTATGAATTTATCTTTTCATTCCTACCTTTAATTTTAACTTGTTTGATCCGTATTTGCTTTCGGGTTCAAACATTTTCATTTCTACCTTCATTCTTACGTGTTTGATTCGTACTTACTTACGGGTTCAAACATTTTTATTTCTACCTTTCATTCTTACTTGTTTGATCCGTACTTACTTACATATTTATCTTTTCGTTCATACTTTTCATTCTTATAAGTTTTTATCCATACTCACCTACGGGTTCAAACTTTTTATTCCTACATTTCATTCTTACTTGTTTGATTTGTACTTTCTTTCGGGTTCAAACATTTTCATTTCTACCTTTCATTTTTACGTGTTTAATCAGTACTTACTTACGTGTTCAAACATTTTCATTTCTAACTTCCATTCTTACTTGTTGGATCCGTACTTACTTACAGATACAAAACCTTTTATTCATACCTTTCCTTTTTATGTGTTTGACCCGTATTCACCTACGGTTCAAACTTTCCTTCTTATAAACACCCTCACTTTCTTGAGAGTTATACAATTCCTTTCATACATTTCATTTTTTATAAGTTTGACCCGTTCTTACTTACGGATTCAAACTTTTTTATTCTTACCTTTCTTTCTTATATGTTTGATTGTATTCACCTATGAATTCAAACCTTTCATTCTTATAGAGTACTCTCATTTTCTTGAGAGTCTTACAACTCTTTTCACCCACACGCCCACCTACTTCCCAATTCTACCGAGTATACTTGTGATGATTATCACGGTCTCACGAGTGTCATATGCTTCTTGTGCACTAGCCAGGCGCGCAATCCACATACTAATTTCATTCCTTCATGTAATCATCACCTTATGCTCGGAGAAGTGGGTTTCAGTTTGTGCATCATCTATCAAATCTTGCCAAGACAACATCATTGTCTTTCGTTTAACATTCATCCTCCCTCGGGAGGTTTTCCCAACACCGGTACCCACAAATTGAAATTGCGTACCTGAGGTCCATTTATCTTACTACATGCTTTAGTGTTGGTCCTAGACTACATCCTCGGAACATTCCTCTCGATCATCCAAGATTACCTTACATATGCAACACAACTAGCTTCTTCATATGAACGTACATATACATGCTTCCATTCGGTTCTACCTTCGAGTCTTGATCGAGTCTCGGGTTGTAGGGGCTCCTAGTCACTAGAGCACATAGGTTTGAGTTCAAGTACTTACCTCCTTGTACTAGGTTTCACTAAAACTAAGGCTCTGATACCAACTTGCAAGACCCTAACACGTTTTACCTGAAAAACACACAACGGAAATACAAACTAAATATTTCTTTCTTTATTAACCTTCTAACATGCTTGAAAACCGTTTAAAACAACACTTGAAATAATTACATCTATCCTTTCTTAATTTGAGGTTTGAATACAATACACACTTACAAAACTACAAGACCTTCCTCCCTACAACCCATGCGCTGACTCGATCTTCACCACTTTACATTTCATAAGGATGATCCGTGATCTATTCCATGTAACCTGCAGTCACCGTACACATCCACATCATTAGTAATCAGTGACAATGTACATAATTTAAAGCATATACATAAGTTAAATGACATGACGCATTCTTGCAATGTGTGATAATCCATTGGATTATGCTACTGAATTCAAAGCTTGCATCTCGACAACGAACCTTCAAAAGCCAACAATGACTTCCCTGCACATTCATTCCATTCTCAAAGTCAACATAATTAGTACCGTTAATAGTCGTACGTATAATAAGCCACATACTCATATGTACAAGTCTTATTCATTCATAAATATTAAATTCCAATATGCACATACATACTATTCTATCCAAACTTTTACACACATCTTAATTCTACATATTCATAGATACGAATCTTAGCCACAAACGTTCATTCATATAAAATCCGTACATACACCCTACGCACATGCTCGTTCTTATTTATGCCTACCTTTGAATTCCACCTACTAACATACAATTAAATCTATTCAAACCTATCTACATACTTATTTCGCCCCCACACATACTTGCTTACATGCTTATTTTTAACCGTACTTCATAAACACTCTTTGTAAGTTTGGAGTACGTTTCGGGAGCTTAATTATGAGTCCAATACTCACTCGTACCTTACAAAACTATTTGGTAATGTTAGGGTGCATTATGGAAGTTTAATGGGGATTGGAAATGGGCTACGGTGCCCAGGCCATAAAAACGCAAAAATACAGATCGGTGGTCGGACTGCGTTGCTGATTGACCTTATCGGTGTCGATGACTGGACTTCTCAACGTAAGCGACTTAATTGGCATCAACGCCAAGTCTGTACCAAGAAGGATAAGGCGTCGACGCCCCCTGGTGTCAGTGACTCAATCGGTGTTAGCAACTTGACTTCCCGACGTCGGCGACTTAGGTTCTGGGTGTCGGCGACTTCGTCTACAGCATCGACGCCCGAATTTCATTCACTTACGGGATTTGACCCCCGTTCGAGCGTCCCGAAAGTCCAAAATCGTATAATAACATTTTTCCAAGACCCAAATCATCCTAACACTAACCCCATACACCAACATACAAAATCCCATACAACATAAAACTTTCTAATTTTTGACTCGTTTGAGCCTACCAAGCGCTTTCAACTATGACTACGCTACGTATAAATCAATACTACATCTCATACCTTGGTCATACTATATATTACCTTTCTTTCATGATTCCCCGTTTTCTTACATTCAAAACTACCTTACATAATAAGACTTAAGTCGGGATCCACTTTCCTTGAGTGTGTGCGTTCGTGTTTGCTTCCTTGCTTCCTCTTGACCTATTAGCCTCCCGCGTTTGAGTCTATGTTGACATGATTCCTATCCTTACATGTCATCACATTCACATCCTTGTTAGTATATGTGATCATACATATTATTAAATCATTTCTAACAATCACAAGGCATAGATCAATAATCACATATTTTCATTCCACATAATCCATCATCTTGTCACATATAACACATATTGATATAGCATGTACCATATGATTTCCCTAACATTACATTTACCACAATTGTCTATCATATGAACTTTCAACTTAACCTCATACATCTATATCACTGTAGTAGACAATACTAATGACATTATATACATTTCATTGTCATGTTGTAATATACATACAACCACATGATCACCTAGTTATATGCACACACAAACATAATCAATTCCTTCCATACTTGTAATCTTATAATTCTACAACTAACCACAACCCTGATTTGCGAACCTAAATTAGCATCCCAACATTGTTCCTTCCTAGTACATTCACATTCTTCACAATTAACATCAACTCGTTTCTTAACGTCAACTAACAATGAATCAAACACATAGTGTGTATCATACCAATCAAGCATAGAACACAAGCTACTAATGCATAATTCTTACCAAATAATACAATCAATTATATTTCCACCTAAATCACACTCCACATGTTAGTTTACTATCAATCATGTCATTATCGCATTCTACACATTTTCATCCATTGTTAGCATGCAATTTAACATACTAACCTATATTAGGCATTTCATCAAACACTTGGTGTGCGTACTACTATCTAAGCGTAATGTACAAGTATTTTATGTTTTTCTTCCTACTTCTTTCCTTCATTCATTAACACAACAAAACATCAAATTAATTTCATACCATATTCAACCTAACTAACAAGGATTCATCACATACAACATATTATATCAAGATTTGAACAAGGATTGGACATGGGTGACACACCCATGTTGCCATCTTCACCACCAATAGTGGGTTTCACCTTCAAGCATCAAATTACTTAAAATCATTCATAATCCAAGTTTTGTTTGGTGATTCTAACACCTCCTCATGCTTAATTTCATATGAATTCAAAGATTATCACATACTCATTTCTTGCAACATCATCAAATCAAAAACTACATCTTACCACATATTTAGGAAGTCTAGATGATCATGGATTTGAGTTCATGTATTAGATTAAGGCTTAATTTCCCCTTTATTTTGAACAAAATTCATCAATTTGAGCATCCTCCTTGTGGGTGTCGACACACACATAACACACACACACACACAATATTCCTGAACTTTCTTTTTAGTTGAAACTTTAACTCAAATCTCAAAGTTTAGTACCTCTAGTTTGTCACTTGATCACAACTGTTACCAAAATTCATTCCTTGTTTAACTAAGTATTTAACTAGGTTAAATAACTTAGTTATTTTATTTCATATTACAACGCATAGAAACATACTATCGAATTTATAATTCGAGTTTTGGGGTGTTACAGAATGGTCAACCCTGTTTAAAAGGAAAGTACAACAGGCACTTATTTTTTTAAAACAATTCAAATTTTGGCTCCAACACCCTCCCCCCCAAGCGAACAGGTGCGGGATGAACACCGAGCTTGTCTCGAAAATATTGGAAGAATGGTTTTGGCAGTGGTTTTGTGAAGATATCTGCTACTGAAGCTTGGTAGGAACGAACATCATTTGGAGTTTACCAGATGTAACTAATTTATGAACAAAATGATAATCTATATCAACATGCTTGGCTCGTTTGTGGGAAACCGAATTTTGGATTAGGAACATGACACTAAGATTATCACACACTAGAGTAGGACAACCGGTAAGGAGAGAATTTAAGTCACAAAGCAAATGTGTTAACCGTATGATTTCAGAAGTCGTGTTGGCTTTTGCACGGTATTCTGATTCGCAGCTTGATCATGACACCGTAGGTTGCTTTTTAGCGCTCTAAGAGACCAATTTTCCACCAATAAAGATCGAATACCTATATGTTGACCGGCGAGTCTCAATGCAACGAGCTTAATCCGCGTCTGAGTAACCTACAACCGAAATATTTTGCGGTCGATTGAAGAGAGGACCATACAATAATGTGCTTTTAACATAACACAATATGCATTTAACAAGTTATAGATGTATAATGGTAGGATTATGTAGAAATTGGCTAGCTTAGTTAACGTGATTGGAGAGATCCGGTCGAGTTATGGTAAGATATTGCAAGGATTCGACTAAAGATCGGTGGTATGTTTGATCGGAAAGGGTGGATCCTCGGAGCTGAACATGTCAGGGGTACTCAAAGGGGTGTTAACGGGTTTGCAATCGAGCATGTTGGCAAGTGAGAGGATGTCATAAGCATAGTTTCCTTGGCCCAAAAAAAGACCAGTTTTGGTTGTAGTCACCTCAAGTCCAAGAAAGTAATTTAGATCACTTAGATCTTTTATTGCAAACTCGTTATGTATAGAAGTAATGAAGCAAGTAATAATATCTTCGTTTTTACCCGTGTGTACGATGTCATCAATGTAGACAAGAAGATAAAGAAGACACGAAACCTTGATGAATACGAAAAGGGATGTATCGGCTTGATTGCATGTAAAACCTTGTTTAAGAAGAACGGTACTAAGCCAATAAAACCAAGCCCGGGGCGCTTGTTTTAGTCCATAAAGTGCTTTCTTGAGTCGACAAATATGGTTAGGAAAACGACAGTTGATAAATCCCAGCGGTTGTTCCATGAGCACCGTCTCGTTAAAATCTCCATTTAGAAAAGCGCTTTTTAACGTCTACTTGATGTAGACGCCAACCCCTTGTAACCGCAATAGAGAGGACAACCCGAACCGTAGATGCTTTAATAACCGAGCTAAACGTGTGCGAATAGTCGAAACCAAGAATTTGACTAAAACCTTGGGCCACAAGTCTCGCCTTGAAACGGTCTATGCTACCATTCGATTTATACTTGATTCAGAATATCCACTTCAAAACAACAACGTTTGTGTTGGAAAGTCGGGGAACTAGGTCCTATGTGTGATTTTTATATAGGGTCGTGAGTTCTACTTTCATGACAAACAACCAACGTGGATCTTTGGAGGCTGATTTGAAGCTTTTTGGTGTAGTTGTTGTAAGAAGATCCGAACTGACAACAGAAGGCATTAAGGTGGCCACGTCGGCTCTTTGTTTGGGCTTACTATTTTTGGTTTTTGTTCCTGTGAGCATTTGGTGAGAGTGTGTTAGTGGTGGTCAGGTATTTTATTGGGCCGATTCATGTGCTTGCAACGAGATGGGTGCATGGGAATGGGGCTGTGAAGATGTAATAGTAGATGTAAGTTGGTTGTTTTGAGGGTGGGGTTGTTCAGAATCGTGAGAGTGGGAAGGTGGGTTCATGTGAGGACAAAGATGGCAAGTGGATGTATTGGTAGGGGGGGGGGGGGGGGGGGGATAGTGCACGGTCCTCCCAACCGCCGGAGTGATCTCACTCCGGGAGCCGCTACCCGACCAAGCTAGCTCCGCGGTGACTTCCCCATGCCGAGTTCTTACCCTGGGCGACATATGCCACTCCCAAGACTCGAACCCGGTACCTCTGGGAAGAGGTGGGTGTCGGTGGCCAACTGGGCTACCCCAGTTGTTTGTGGATGTATTGGTAGGTGTAGGGATGGAAGGTAAAATTGGTGGGTTAGCTGTAGCTGTAGTGAGAGGTAATGAATTTTCTTCCAAATAGGTGGAAGGAAATAAAGTCGAAAGTTTTATAGTGGACTATTGACCCGAGCATGTTGAGTAATATATATCTGAGAAGACAGAGGATCGAGGCACCGGTAGCCTTTGTAATGAGCACTATAGGCAATGAAAATGCACGGAATACTTCGTGGCTCCAACTTGTGAGATCAATAATCTCGTAAACATGGATATACTTTACAACCGAATGCGTGAAGGTTAGCACATTGTGGTGTGTTATGATATAGAAGCTCAAAAGAAGACTTATTACCCAGATAATTTTCAGAAGGCGATTAATAACATGAGCCGTTGATGCAAATGCATCAACCTAAAGAGTAGCCGGGGCATGTGCTCCAAATAACATTGCAAGCCCTGTTTCAGTCATGTGGTGATGCTTTCTTTCGGCCCGCCCGTTTTGTTCGGGCGTGTAGGGACAAGATAGTTTATGCAAGGTCCCATTTTCCAAGAATAAGCCTTTCACTCGTCTATTAACGAACTCGGTTCCACCATCGCTTTGAAAAACCTTGACTTTTGTATTAAACTGTGTTTGTACAAATGCAAGAAATGCTTTAAGGGTTTCAAAAAAGCCATACTTGGTTTTAGTGGATAAAGCGAAGTAAATCAGGAAAATCATCAATGAATAAAGCATAGTATCGATAACCATCTGTAGAGGTGATGGGTGCCCGTCCTCATAAATCACAATGAACCAAATCAAGAACCCGATTAGGATGCTTTTCATTAATATTCAAAGGTAAACATTGTTGTTTTGTCAGCTGACAAGAAGAACACAAAGTCGATTTATGTAGTACCGAAGTAACATTCAAACAACCGTTCTTATTTAACAATGAAATAACATTAAAAGCTGCATGGCCTAATCTAATATGCCAAACTTCAAAAGATGTTACAGTAGAGTCCATATTTGCTTGCAAAATTGGACTCAAAATGTAAAGTCCATTCTCATGTCTCCCTTTTGCGATAATTTTCTTTGTCTCCCGGTCCTGAATAGCAAAATAGTTTCGAGAAAAGAGAACATCAACGGGGAAATCATGGGTTAATTTACTAACCAAAAGTAAGTGCTTTGATAGATTTGGTATGAGAAGAACATTCTTAAGTGGAATATGTTTAGCTATAGAACTATTGACAATATGAGATATGAATAAAACATTACCATTGCAACCTTCCGGGATCCCATATACGGTTGAGACGATTGTAGAGAACCGGTGATGGGAGCCATATGAGATGTAGCACCCGAATCTGCACACCAATCTGGGATTTGGTCATTGTTGCAATTTTCATGGAAAGCATGGGCTAAATGGGCAACATTTTATGACGAATTCTGAGCGAATGAGGAGGTAGTCGGACATGCTGGTGCATAATGACCATCCTGTCTACATGGTTGACATTGAGGTGGTCGTTTTCCACGACCATGATTCCCTAAAAAACTAGATCCAGAGGACCGACTTGAGCGTCCTCTACTATGGTAGGATTGATTTCGTTTGTTTTGAGAAGGTTGTTGTCGGGCAGAGAAAGCCACCTGTGGCTGAGAAGATCCATGTAGAGATGCCAAGAACAACTCATGGCTTTCGGCTTTGGAAAGAAGATCACGAAAAGTCAGCTGAGGATGAATTGTACGTTGGGCAATAGAGAAGGTTTCGAAAGCCGAACCCAAACCACATAAGAGCCAATGTGATTTGTCCATATCAGAAACTGGATGTCCAATAGCAGCCAATTGATCGCAAATTGCTTTAACTTTTTTTTTTTTTATCAAATTCAGACTCATTAGAGGTACCTTTACGAAGTTGATGCAAAAAGTCTCGTAAATTTTGAGCGCGCTCTTGAGACTCATGAGAATAGGCAAACTCTAGAGCCAACCATGGAGATCGAGTGCTCTAATACTTCAGCCATGGTTTCTTCTGTAAGTGAGGATTGCAAGAGAATAAAGACCCGTTGATCTGCTTCAATCCACGAGGAATAATCAGGATTTGGAACTTCTTTACCATCAGGAATGTTTGTCTTCGAGGGTTGGAGAAGAGACCCATCAACATAGCCCAATAATTGCTAATGAGAGAGGACGGGCTCGATCTGATGTTTCCAGAGTAGATAGTTTGAAGAGGATAACTTGATTGTAAGCATATGCAAGAGGGTAGCCATGGGAAGGGTGGTGTCAGATTTTGAGGAAGATAAAGTGGTCAGTTTTTTGTGAGGGTAGAAGATGACGGCATGCAAATTAGGGGTGCAGAATACAGAGGCGTGGAAGGAGGATTAGGCCAGAGGATCATTGGCTGATACCATTAGAGAATTTATTCATTGTGCCTTATTCACGTGAAAGATACAAAATATATACAAAGAAATTAGAATGATCAACCCTATTAAAAAGGAAATTGCAACAAACATTTAATTCTTAAAACAATTCAAATTTTGGCTCCAACAGAAAAACTAGGTATCAGTATTGCTAGCAAAAATATAATAATAATTTGATATTCACATATATTTTAGGTTATTTGATTTTGTACTAGTTATTAACTTGATTTTTGTGTAAGCAAGTTGATAGACATCAGAATATCATCATAACTTTGTGCTTTCAGTGGCGGATCCATGAATATTTTCCACCGGGTTCCTTTAATTTTGTTGATTTTCACTATTTTTTTCCAAATCATATAAGGTTTCCACTAATTTTTTTTCCATTTTTTTTAAACAAAGGGGGTACCCGGGAACCCCTAAAACACCCCTGGATCCGCCCCTGTGTGCGTTTCTAATAACATTGTATTTTTAAATATTTGTACTAGTTATTAACTTGATTTTTGTGCAAATCAAGTTGATAGACATCAGAATATCATCGTTACACCCATATAAAAGTTGATGTGTCCAGGAAGGAAGTACATGTGACATGATAACCTATAGCAGTTGTTTTTTTTTTACTAGAATCAAAGTATTTTCCTAATACATCAACAAGCAAAATTTGTTTTCTCTTTCCACACTTCTCTGGCTGACAAATTGTCCCAGAAAACTGCTACACAACTTCTATGGATGAAGCAGACTCATATTAAAAATATGTTGCAACATCAATATCTTTGACTTGTATTCAGTCAAGCATATGAATATTATCAAATATCAAAGAGTTCATGAGAGAGTATGTGAAGAAGAATATCATTTAGGCATTTCACAGACTTGAAAACTTGAACATATATCAAGTGTTATGAATGAATGGAAGATATTTGCAATCATATATAGTCTTTAGTTTTTACACTGCTCAATATTGAGCAAGACCAATGGCTTGATGTGGACTCAAAACACAAATGTAACATATTAACATAATGTTTTGACTACAACCTTGAATCTTTGGGGCACATCAAGCTAGGATAGGAAACACAAAACACACTATAATTACGGCATGCATCTCTAGCTATGAGGAAAGTAACATTCATGATCCTAGTCTTGTTTTTTTTCTTCCTTGTTAGCAACTCCTGCTTCCTTCTCGCGTGCTTGAGCACTCGGGGGAGTTGCCATTGACGCATACTTCTCAGTCTTCCCCAATACAATCTCGATCTAAATCTCAGTTTGAAAGAGAAATTAGACCGACACATAATCAAATGCATGTTAGCACATATCAATATTTGATGGTTCATTTACTTAATGAAAGCGTATTGTTATGAGGAAACTTACCCTGGCCTTTTGAATTAGTCGGCCCCGTGTTTCATCCTTCATACCGATGGTGGACGTCACGACCTCTGTCAAAAGCATATTGTTGTTATCGACAAGCGATATATGATTTGAAATACGAATAGGGACATGGATACATACTTTTCTCAACAGCAAGTCCATTGTTCTTGAGTATCTCAGCTACTGTAACAACTGTAGTAATTGCTATAGCAAAATGAAAGAATAAAGTTTTGTTTATAGATATATATCGTTATATATGATATTGTTTATGAGAAAATGAAATAAGATTATTGATACTAGAGAGAGAGGTTGTACCCATGCCCAAAGCCGAGAGCTCAACTTCATCATGTTGTTGAATGTACCTCTACAACACAATTAACATACAGACAAATGTATAACATAAATCAATTTATTATTCATCACTAAATATACAAATATATGTAAAAACCGAGCCCAAGGTCTAATTCATCACGAAAATTTATTTGAATTATTGTAGTTTTGTAATCTAATCTTAACTTCTTGAATTTATAATTTGTTTCTTTTTTTACTTTTCATGAATTAAAAAAAAAAACTAGTGTCATTTGTTTATAAAAATAATTATTTTTACCGACGAATTACACAGTGTAATTTCGCCGGTTAAATTAAAGGATCTCGTTGGTAACCCATCTGGCACTTTTGACGACCTTACAAAAAGTTCCCGCGATCCCTGTAAGGAGTATGTATGTGATCCCTCGGTAATATCTGTTAGTAATTTGTCACAAATGACGTTACCAAAAGCCATATTTCTGCGGATTATCGATAGATTTGGCCATCGGTGATACTTCGTGAACAAACGCATGCATGATTACAAAACAATGTTAATGAAAATGCAATACAACGTAAGTAAGACATACCTTTGCAAGATTGACATAAAAGAAAAGAGGTTTTTTGGTGTTAGAGACTTGAATCCGGTTCTTCTTGGGATGTTCGGGGCTCGTGAGAACAGGAGCGATGGCAGTTTCAGTGGTCATATTTGCTTGGAATTACTGGTCTCTAAGAGACAATGTATACGTATTTGTTGTAAGTATATATCTATATTTACTGCCTCTCTCCCCCTCTCTCGATCTCTTATGTATTATACAGTTGGTACTTGTGGTCGTAGAACCGTATCAAGTGTTAGAAAATGGTGCATATATACACCTTAAGAAATCTTGATTTTAGAGGGCCATTTTTGTGTCCGAATGAGTGGTTGTACGAAATTATTGCTATGTCGCATGTTTATATTAAATTCTATCTATTTGTATCACCATGGCTACTTATTCGCAAAACTCATGGTTGAAGGGAATAAATTATTTTGCATCTCTAATTTGTATTACAGAATCTGTATTATTATAGAATATGGTAAATATTGATCTACCGTTAATCTTTTTTTTTTTTTTTCTATTAAGTGTGGTTAAGTACTCAAACTTTATATTACACCTTCAATTTTATATATAATCTTGTTTAGGATATATGCATATTACTAATCCTGGCTATGAAGTGGTCGATGGGGGGATCAGTTTGATCTAAAATTAAGAGTTAAATGCCCGGATAGTCCCTGTGGTTTGCCATTTTTCACCTTTAGTCCCTAACTTTCTAAAATTACAGCTATAGTCCCCAACGTTTGCAATTTCGTTCCCGGATAGTCCCTGGCGCAGATGAGTGTTAGTTTTCTCAGTTAAGTTGGTGTGAAATGACTATAATGCCATTGCTATTAAAAATTAGAAAATAAAAGATTAAAAAATACATGTGCTAACCCACCCCACCCCCACCCTTTCTCCCCTTTCCACTCTACTGCAACTATAGTTCCACCATCACCACCACCATAACACCTCCACAAAAGTCCAAACCACAACCACGATAACACCTCCACCCTGCCGTCGCCAGAAAAACGCACGAAGCATAACATCTCAAACCCGCCGCCACCCACCCCATCCCTATCCCTTCCTCTGCCGATAAACCCATGACCATAAAACGGTTCGCATGGTTCTCCGGTGGCTGCCGCTGCCACAAAATCAAGATTTGTTCTAAGAGAGTCTTGAGGTATTTGTAATTCATATATGCTTCTCGCCATTCTGATGCAGGAGCATCCATTGGCACCGTCTTAAAGCAGATTCTTTTATAATGGTCTAGTTTTACATACATTTCAAATTTGGAAGAAACTAACCAGCTTCCGGATTCATGCCCATTATGTTCTGGCCTTCTGGCTTATGAAAGAAACTAACCAACTACTCATCCACTGCCGCAGTTTGTGATGGTGGAGGTGCCTGATTGGTCTGGGTAGTTGGGTTACAGGGTGATGTTCGCAGTGGATGAGGTTGAAGATGATGGTGGCAGTGGATAGTTGCAGTTGGGATGAAGAAGAGGTGGGTGGTAACTAGGTGGGGCCCACATTTATTTTTTAATCTTTGATGTTATGTTTTATTTGTTAATTTTTAATAGCAAGGGCATTATAATCATTTCACACCAACTTAACGGAGAAAACTAACCTTCATCCGCGCTAAGGACTATCTGGGAACGAAATTGCAAACGTTGGGGACTATAGCTGTAATTTTAGAAAGTTAGGGACTAAAGGTGAAAGAAAGGCAAACCACAGGGACTATCCAGGCATTTAACTCTAAAATTAATTATACCATGAAAAAAATGTTATAAATTTTAACCACATGAAAATTTGAAAATAAGTAAACGACCCCCATAAAATTTTTACACCGACCCCTAAGAAAAATTTAGTTTAAAATCTTGAAATTTTTTGATATATAAACATAGTCAAATCTTAATAACAAATATGAAAGAAGTAGTTTAAATAATTTAAGCGTAATTTAAACAATTAATTTGTTCAAGCCCATATTAATTTTTAAACAACTATACAATTAAGGCTTGATTCTTAAACAACTAAACAATTAAGGCAATTAAGAATCAAACCCCTCTTAACCTAATTCAAGGTATTTTTTTAGTAACCTTTATCCAATTTTTTTTTTTTTTTTTTCGAAATGACTTTTCTCTAAATTTTAGCTTATTACTTTATTTATTAGTTGATAAGTTACCAGATCATCTGCTAAAACTCTTGAATATGTTGACTTAGTTGGATAATTATCGTTCTATCAAGAACAGAAAAGCAACTCAAAATTGAGGTAATTTTTGAAACTTTTTTCTCTAAATTGTACTACATACATTAGTTCATTATATTGCTAGATATGTATTGGGTTATTGATTATAGTTTAAGTTCTCATGTGTTACACGAGTTGTATAAAGGATATGACGAAAGCACCAAAGGGAAACAAAAATAAATAAATTTGTGATATAATCAAGGGTTATTGGATTTTAATAATCCGAAGTTTCACCCGTTGGCCACTAATAATCCCAACTTCAAAAATTCCCTGTGACAATCCCAACTTGTAAGATTTTGGCCCGCAATGATCCTTTGCTAACTGGATTATAACCCAGTTAGTTTTTTTGCTGACGTGGCTGATGACGTGGACACAACTTTGTTATTTGTTGACTTGGCTTCTTATGTGGCACCATCACCACCTCCACCTCCACCTCCTCATCCTCCTCCTCCTCCTCCTCCTCCTCCTCCTCCTCCACTGCCACCACCATCTCCTCCAGCCACCACCATTTTCTACCACCATTACCTCCGACCACCTCCACCTCCCCCACCACCCACAGTCTTCCACCAACGGAAAAACACTATCACCTCCGACCACCTCCATCATCTGCCACCGGAAACCTCTGTCACCATCACCACCTTCACTCCTGTAACGCCCCGCGTTCCGATACTCTTAATATCTTAGCAAGTCTTACCCTGCTTCCGATCCAGCGATACTTTTACACTCGAGACGATCGATCATAATGAGAAACGGGATTGTTTGAATCTTAATTGTGTTAAACTATGTGAAACTATTACTCTATGTGATACTTCTTATATGTGAACGATGTATTTACCCTAGAATCTTGACTCTTTGAGATGCTTTGATACTTAATGAACGAGAAACTAGCTTAACACGAACTCGAGCACGAAATTACCCTTGTTATTTATGCTATTTGAACATCTAGATGTAATAATACTATATGTAATGACCACTCACAATAATACGCAACGCAACACTTAATCTCGCTCACAAACGAACAAAAGATGGAAAAATTAACAAACGCGAACCGGCCGCCCGAATGGCCATTCGTCCGAATGGCCATCCGCCCGGATGACCATCTAGACACTACCACTCGCCACCGACTTAACTCGTAGCCATCCGAACATAACCAATCGAATGGGCCTGTCACTGTCACCTATAAATAGTGGACTTAACCTCCATTTTCACCTTTCACTGCTCATTCGCTCTCAATCCTTCAGACACGACTCAAGGCCATTTTGTAAGTTTTTTTCACTCGAATCTTGTTCAATCTTCATCTTTATTCACTTCTACTCCATCTTCTTCATCAAAATCACACACACACACCTTAACATTTTCTCAAAAACACTGATTTTAGACTTTCCGAAGGTGCTTTTCACTCGTTTTGCTTAGGCAAACTGTGGTGAAGCACCAATGAGTCGGGATTGGACTAAGATCTAGAGGATTTTCACATTCTTATGCAAGATCTAAAGGATTTTCACATGTTTTCGGCTCAGATCTGATAAACTTTCACGTTTTACAACTTATTTCTTAACTTTTCTTCTGTTTTACGCAAATATGGATGGAATCAGGACTCAATCAGGCTCTCGACTCGTTCCTTAGTCAAGAGTCGGCTTGAAAACTGATTTCCACCAAAGAGATGGACCGATCAACGGGTCAAATATGAATGATTATCAGAAACAGCACATTTGTCCGAAAGGGCTGAGCCCATCTGGTCGAACGAACTGGATTTGGTACATTCCGTTGTTTGACACGTCATCACGCTGTCTCCGTTGACTTAAGACTTCCGTTTAGAAAATTTTATAAAAACTTCAACCACAGATCATCTCACTCGAATGGCCATCCGTCCGGATGACCTGGTCATTATAATTTCCATTTTTTAAAACGCTTTTAACTAAACTTTGAATTTTAACGATTTCACAAACACCCACACACTGTTTGAATGGCCATTCGTTCGAATGGCCATCGGCTCGAATGACCATCCGCTCGGATAACCATCCGTTCGGATAAACTGTTGAACACTTAACCAGCTCGACACGTTGTTTACACTCCGCTCAAAGACTTATGTTTCTGATTCCGCACGCAGGCTGATCTAGCGCTCCCTTCAATCCAACCAAACTGTGTGTCTAGGTTCTAAGCAATCACTGTGAGTATACTCGATCCCCTTTTGTTTTAAACACTTTGGGATGCAACATGTATTCTATATAAACGCACGACACTTGAAACTTGTTTATAACATACTCTATCCACTGTTAAACATGAAAACATGATACTTGTGAGTCTTATGTGTTACGTGAACGTTGAATCTTATTTTTAGCCACCTTGACAATTATAGCACTATAGGGTTAACGCACCGCCCTTGAGACTTGGGGTATTGTTAAGTTTGACTCTTTTACCTCCTCTTCCTGGTGACGATGTAGGAAAGGCACAGTTAATGCGTTGGAAACTTAGGTTAACATATTAATTACGTTGACTTAGCATGTTGAAACTTGTAATATGTTATTCATATTGGATATGAGGAAGTCACAGTTTAAACTATTTAAACTATGTATTAAACTTGTATACTCGCCAACATTATTGTTGATTTTATTTTAATACGTGTTGAAGGTTGATAGTCGCAGAGAATCAAGCTAGGGTGACTTTAAATACACACCTTAGAAAAATAATATTTTGGAAAATGTTTGAATTTTGTGATGTTGATACAATTTTGACAAAATTTTGGGTTGTATGACAATTTAGTTATCATTATGAAATTTTGATTAATTTATATTGAAACAAGTAGCGTTATGATGCTTTGAGCGATTTGTTCGTCCCACCCCGATGTTTCCGCCATCGGTTGGAGTGTGACAACTCTATCATCTTTAAACTTTACCACTAATTTCAATTGATGAATTCTTCAATCCACCCATGGTCCCGCTTCATGGTAATTTCTTAATCTGTGCTAATTTAGGTTTTGTTTTCTGGTTCATTCAAATACAACGGGTGCAACATCCTTCTTATTCACAGAGTATCAATACGTAGGCATTTTCATGGTTGTTTTCTCAATCGTGATCTTTCTATTTCTAGGTTCTATTGAGGGACTCAGCACAAAAACTCAACAATGCACCTACGATGTTCACCGAATGTGCAAACCTACACTTGCTACCGCTTTATTCAGCATTGTATCCTTCTTACTAGGAGCCATTACATCCGTCATCTCGGGTTTTCTCGGTATGAAAATCGCTACATATGCAAACGCAAGAACGACACTAGAAGCAAGAAAAAGTGTCGGGAAAGCGTTTATTACCGCGTTTAGATTCGGTGTTGTTATGGGTTCACTATTATTCGGTTCGGTTCATTGGTTGAGTGAATCGGGTTTTAAAGAATCCATGGGTGGATTGAAGCATTCATCAATATAAATTAGTGGTAAGGTTTAAAGATGATGGAGTGGAGGTGGTGATGGTGACAGAGGTTTCCGGTAGCAGATGATGGAGGTGGTCGGAGGTGATAGTGTTTTTTCTGGTGGTGGAAGACTGTGGGTGGAGGTGGAGGTGGTCGGAGGTGATGGTGGTGGCAGTGGAGGAGGAGGAGGTGGACGTGGTGATGGTGCCACATAAGTAACCAAGTCAACAAATAACAAAGTTGAGTCCACGTCAGCAAAAAACTAACTGGGTTATAACCCAGTTAGCAAAGGATCATTGGGGGCCAAAATCTTACAAGTTGGGATTGTTACAGGGAATTTTTGAAGTTGGGATTATTAGTGGCCAACGGGTGAAACTTCGGATTATTAAAATCCAATAACCCTATAATCAAAAGAATACATCTGATTTACACCGATAAAAAACAATTGTTCTGTTGGAATCGATTAGGTTCATTGTAACGGAATTCAGTAAGTAAATTGAATAATACTCTTACCTTTGGAGGTATCTTTACCCATATCTCCCTCCCTGGATGTATTGCCATAAACCTAAATTGATAGAGTTGACTCTGCGTAAATGATTTTGAGTATTTGTTTGTATTATATCTCATGAGTTTGCATTTGCTCCCTCTTTGGTGGAGGAGCCTAAAGAGTGACAAACAGGCTTGTTTGGAATAAGGGCAGTTACTGTAAAGAACTCGAGTAAAAGTAAAATATAATTAAGGACAAACAAAGAGAAATTTTATTCCATCACCAAAATGTAATTAAGAACACAATATGTAGAACTTTTCGTTTCTTTTTAGAACCCGGGATGTATTTGTACAAGTAAAGTAAATCATGGATATCCGCTGCAAAAATTGGTCGAATCTTGCACCAATTAGAAGTAACTTGCCACAACGCATAGGCGAATGCACAAAAGTCGACTCCTCAAAATTACAGTAGAAAACTCACCAAACATAAGACACCTCCACGCACCTCCTTCGTAATACCACCAAAGTCGGCAACCTATCCAAGCTTGCTCTCCAAGCCACCAGACCCACATTCTTTGGTACCGATGAGTTCCAATTAAAAACTGACCCTGTAACCCCAACTGACCCACTCAGCTGTGTCTTTAAACTTTTAACCAAGAATATCCCAGAAGCGTCCAACCCCGACTACCAATGATCCACTGCCAATGTTTAATACCACTAAACTAAGAACGTGGAAGTTCATATTCTGATGGAGATGGAAATGCGATTTGTAATCGTTTATTACGTTTATAATAAAAACAACACAAGAAAGTCATCTATAGAGTTCTTAAGAATATGACCTAGAAATTAAAACGATTATTCCTTACAAAATACGTGACTTGAAAATAGCATCATCCAGTATTGAAAGTATTAATATGAGAGTTAGGGGGTGTTTGTTTTTCGCAAGAAGTACTTCCTGACATCTTATGTCTGCGCCGCGCAGACCACGCGTAGACCTTTGGGTCTGCAGCGTGTTTGTTTTTTGGAAGATATTTCACTAAAAAACCTCTTCTAGAGGTCTTCTTCATGCAGCTCTGGACTAGCCTCTTCAAAACTCTTCAAAACACTTCTCTCTTTCAAGCCTCAAAACCCTAGCACCCATCTCACTTCTCCAGCGACACCTCACCTCCTCAGCCACCCCCTCAACCTCCGCCACCCCCTCCACCTCCGCCGCCCCTCCACCGTTGTTCACCCCCTCCAGCCGTTCAACCTTCTCCATCGTTCACCCCCTCCAGCTATTCAACCTTCTCCGCCACCCCTTCCACCTCCGCCGCCCCTCCCCTCCCTGCCGTCGCTGCCCTCAAAGGGATCTTACATTCAAAGGGATCCTAAAACTACTGCTGTATCTGCCTGAACACAAACCAAACAGAACATACACACAAATCAAGAAAACCCAACTTCAGTTATGCTAAAAGAGCCCAAATTAAAGTGCGAAAAGTGAGTAAAGATTCGATTTTGACAAGTGGGTTTGTGAAATTGACCTTTTTTATGGAATTGTTTGGGTATGTTTTAATTGTTTTGTTTAATATCATTCTAATCTATATTTGGGTATGAATTATCTGTTTTAGTTTATGATTTTCTTGTAATTTTGTGGGAATTGTTGTGTAGGATGTTAATCTTTTGAGTTTTTCTTTCAAAGCTTTGATCTTTTTTAAGAAATCTGGTATGGGTATGTTCTAATTGTTTTGTTTAATATCTTTCTTCAAGAAGCTATATTTGGGTATGAATTATTTGTTTTTGTTCATGATTTTCTTGTAATTTTGTGGGAATTATTGTGTAGGATGATAATCTTTTGTGTAGGATGTTAATCTTTTGAGTTTGATGTTAATTGTTCAAATTGTTTAGTGTTAATTGTTCAGATTGTTTGATGTTAATTGTTGTGATTGTTTGATGTTAATTTTTGCAGAAGTTAAAAACAAACAGTCTTCTTGTTGCAGACTGCAGAGGTTTGGTCCACCTCTTCTGCTACAGATGTCTGCAGATGTGGTCCGCAGACCTGCAGACGTTTTACCTCTGAAAAAACAAACAGCACCTTAGTTACCATTGAATTCGAAGAATAACAATACATGCATCATTCTTAATAGCTACAATACCAAAGTTCATCAAATATTTACATTACGCCTAAATAGAAACAAATACACACACCTAAATAGAAACACATACATACATATTGAAACAAATAAAAAATAATGTGCACTCAGAGAGAGACCTGATGAAGGAAGCGAGCATTGCCTTGAGGTAATATAGAACAACGAAATCTCCATTTAGAATCAATATTATTTTTTCGGATCGACAGAGGCATTGTGACTTGTAAGAGGAGACATGGGTTACGGATTATGAGATCTGGTGAGAGAATGGATTTGGAAGTAGATTCGAGCTTCTGTAAGATGGTAGCGGAAGACGCGTGGTGGATGTAGGAGGAACATCCACATGGCCCAATCTCACCTACTACCACTTTACGTGTCATAACTCACTCCAACCTAGACCTGCTTTATATATAACTACAACTATTGATTTAATCGGACGACCCAAAATTAAAAAAGTACTATTCCCAACTTTGTGTTATAAATATAACAGCAATTATGTGCAGATAAAAAATGAACCAAAGCTTTCACCTTGTCAAAGTTGAAAGCTAATCACTTTTAAAGCCAATCAAGTAATAAATGTGAAGTGATTTGCTCGGTATAATGTTCGTTATCATAAACATAGATAAAGATTTCTTATATTACCCCAGGAATAGCCTGTTAGATATCAAAAGAGTTGACCCGTTTTAAACTTTCATGTCATCAAGTTCATGTAGTTACAATTATATTATGTCCAGTGAATAAGGTAGCTCATTTGAATTGTAGTATTAGCTTGTACTTTCACTATCTATGTAGAAAATTAAGTCGTTTATTACTATATAAGATTTAAGAGGTTTTTGAATGAAAGAAAAAAACTAATTCCAAATTTACCAATGAAGAATGTAAGGAAAATAGAATACTCTTCTCTTGGAAATTTAGTGAAAACGAGTTTTTCACTAAATATTTTGGACATTAATAATATTTATATATGTGTTGTATAAATAATTATTTATGGGTCTATGTCCAAATAGAGCTAAGATGAATGAGATATCGAAGCTTCAAGTTGTATGTTTGGAACAAACAAAGATGAATAAAATGGATTGAGATTTGTCACATTGTCCCACATTGGTGGGATGACAAAATTTAAAAGTGGTATATAAGGAGGAGCACTCCTTGTAAATTGTTTCCTTAAAGGCAAACACTAGTGGGGACCCAAAGGGTGCATCGCACCCGCACATATGCGCGCGTGACATGGGCTATAGGCCCAATGTGGTGCACTTTGAATTTCGTACACCGCCTTTGTATTTTTTCCCATGAGCGCGTGGTCAGATACATGGCGGGTCCGCTTATGGCACACCCTTGGGTGGCGTAGGCGGATGCCATGGCATGGTACATGTCGATGCGAAGCGAGCTCCTTAGGTGCATGGCACACGTCATTGGCTATGGCGAAGAATGCAAGTGGCGCACAAGTTTGGATGGCGCATGACCAGGTGGCGTCCTGATATGCATAGTGGCATCCGTGTGGCGCGCAAGTATGGATGGCGCATGACCAGGTGGCGTCCTGGTATGCGTAGTGGCATCCGTGTGGCACGCGGCTCCATATGGCATGGCGTGAGGTATCTCGTTGATATGCGCGCTCCTTAGGCGGATGTCATTGGTCATGGCAGATGGTATACGAGTGACGCATCCATTGGCGTGAACACCAATGGCGTGACTATACTACTCCAGGCGGCGCATGGCGCAACATGTGGTGTCTCACGTGTGGCACGAAGACTGCATAGTGTCACACCCCGACCACGTAAAACAACAAATCGTGGCGGAAACGTCGGGGAGTGTTGTAACAGAATCATTGTTTCATAACACATAGAAATTTGAAATTTTGTTTTATTGATTAAAAGAGTTACAATGTCTTAACAACAAGGAAGCATAACATAATTAACTAGTCTTGCATCTTTTATTGTCACTAAGGCCCAAGTCCGCCTAAGTGTAACTTGATCAATCCTATGCATCATTTCCTAAAACACATGTGAAAATAGGTACGTCAGTATAAAAATGCCTGTGAGATACATAGGTTTTATTAATTTAGGATTCATGACTTGTAAGTTTAAAGAAAAATGTTTAACAAAAGTAGTCATGAACCTTGTAAAATGTTTTTGTTTTATAAATCATATAAAAACCAATAACAAAACAGATGATATAAAAGAATAATGTATGGTTAAATGAATAACCAAGTAAAAATGAGTTTTTATAAAATATGTTGTTTGTAAAACAATGTTTTGTAAAGATATGTTAATTTGTGTAAAATGTAATATGTCAAAATTGAAATGGTTTAAATAACGCTACAATATGTAATATCATAAAAGCACTTATATATAGGAAGTACCAGCGGTGTATCCACCATGCTTTTATCATATTACACACGTCTCGTTACTTAAATCACTTACCCAAACAAACCACCAATGTAAAATGTTCATGTATAACTAAATGTAATGTTTTAAACAAATGTTGAAATGTTATTGTGTAAACAAATGTAATGTAGAGTGAATAAAAAGCCTTTATCGATTAAAAGCATTTACTCGACCCTATAAGAAAGAAATGTACAAAACAATGCAATTGATAAATTATAATCAAAATTTATGTTTTGTAGAATAATGCATGTGTTAGGAAACTTTATTTGTAAGTATTGAAGAAAATCACAATCAACTGGATCTATGAAGAGATCACAGTCCTGAAGATCACAAACAAGAAAAAGAAAATCAGATGGGACAACTCGAATGCACAGCATCTACTTCAAAGAATCACAAGTTGATCAAGAGCTGAATTGGATTATCAGAGAAGGTCATTTCTAATGGGTCATGAAATATCATCAGTTTCTGACGATTCTGATCATCAGGATTTTTCTGATGATTTGTTCATCAGAATTTCTGATGAAGTGGTTTATCAGAATTCTGATGAAATATCCCACTTGTCTGAAATTGGCTCTATCCTGCCACACTTACCGAAGCAAGTTGACATTATTGGATATCATGATGAAAAAGGCAACTTGAACGTTGGATTCAATGAATATGCCAATTGGGCACTTTTTGCAGGACTTATTGCATGAATAAACTATTGTTTATTCATGCACCCAGCCTTCTATAAATAGAAGGCTCAACCAGGAGAAGCAAAGTGAGTTTGAAGCTTAGCATTCACACATACATCAAAACTCCATTGCCCTCTCACCCACAGAATTCAAGATTCATTTGTATTAGATAATAATCTTACAATCACCTTGTAAACCATTTTGTTTCAAAGTGATATAAACTTGATAATTCTGTAGGTCTTGTTTCTTGAAAGTTTGATTTCCATTTCCGCACATCTTTTTCACATCTACTGAAATCACTTGCCATATTACGTGAAAAGAAGTTGTTAAGGCCATACTGGGTCCAACAATTGGTATCAGAGCAGATTGAATAAACTATTTTCAAACGATCAATTGCTCATCTTCTTTTCTCTAAATATGGCCAGCTTTCAATCCTGGAATAATGCTTTTAACATTGGTTCTATGTCCAAACCTCCGACTCTGGTCAGAGAGGAATACCCCAATGGAAAATCAGGATGGTCAATTTCCTTAATGGTCATGACCGAGCTCTGTTTCAATCCATTGAAAGGGGTCCACATACACCAATGATAGATATACCAGCTATTCCAGCAACTGACCAATTGTGACAACCCTTACCAAACTAGGTATCCGTACGAATTAATTAATATTTAATTAATTCTTAATTACAGTGCTTGCTTACAACTGCGGTTAAACTGCTTCTTGATTTCTGATACATACATACTCATGCATCACACATTATACTGTCACTCTATTACTTACACACAAACATCAGTGACAACTTTGATGCACAAAAGCACAGTGAGCACACTATACGGATAACCCAGTAAACATGCTGACATAACCAGCATCAGACAGACACTGTCTCTGAGGCCAGTATGAGCCGGGAATAGATTACTACACCAGTAGGGAGTGTAGGGAGGCGAGGATTGTAGAACTGCGTCACTAGGTGATAGTTATAGTGACCGGATGTGCCTAAAATGTACTTTAAGTACAAAATTCTGCACTTTAAACAAAAATTCAGCATTTAATATAACTAGTAAAGTGCAAAAACATGGGAAAATAATACTAGACACTTTCCAAAGTGTCGGGAATTCATTGTGTCACTAAAAGTATATTAACGACACTTTAAATGCTTATTTAGCACTTTAACGGATTAATATCCAACCGAACAACCGGACCTTACCCGGAACATAAAAATATTGACATGACATAGTTTTTCTTTTTTCTGAGCTAGTTAGGGTCCCCGAATACCCTAACACCCGTTACAAAACATAACACACTAATACACTAATTTAGTTACTTAACTAAACATAACTAAGCATTAATTATTTAGTTGAAATTGAACCAAGTGCCCACCCCTTATAACCGATCAGTCACCACAAGGGTGACATACCCTTGTCCTTGATGATTATTTTAATCTCATTGTCTAATATCTTAAGAACATAGTGCATGATGGACAATACACCCTAAGTGGTTTATAAGAATAACCAAGAGAACACTCACTTTCATTCAACAAATCACAACACAAAAATTTCTTTCTCTCTTTCTCCTTTGGCTACCTTCGGCCGAGAGCATCCACATACATCCAACCATTTTCAAGTTTTGATCTTGCAATTCCAAATACATACAAAGGTGAAGGATCACATACAAGGAAACTCGGTGCTTACGGAATCGCAAGGACCTCTCTACATCGCTATTAACCACCTAGTTTTCGTCTTGAATCTTCCCTAGCCTTGAGCTAGTTGTAAGTGCTTCAAATCACTCTCTTGTTCTTATTTAAAGTGGTTAATAAGAGGTTTATCGGATAAAAATCGAGAACACTAAAGATCAAAACTAAAAGACTTGATAGTATGATGAACTAGTTGGTTAAAAAGAAACTAGTGGTATAAATCATGATAAATCTGAAATAAACAAACCATAATCTTCTGTAACAGACTCATGATCTGATTTTAATCATATTAGAAAGGTTGGCGAACGTATGGGTGCGTTTTAGTAACATTTAACCTTCAAACAGCAAGCTGGTCTGCACTTTCAGCCGACTTTAACTGGCTGTAACAGGTCCTTAACTAAACAAAAAGTGTATTTTATAAAGTCTAGATATATGTGCTATGAAATACGGTTCTAATGGCACCAGAATCATAATTTTTGGACTTCGTTTACTATTTTTAAGGTGTCATTTTGTAACAGCAGCTAGAGCTGCATTTTTACAGCAGTAAATGGGAGTTATGTTTTCCATCATAACTCGAATTCCGTGTAGAGTTAAATCATGAAATTTTTACTGTAGATGACCACCGATGTATTTGTAATTATCCCACTGGAATTTCGTAAATCAGACTTACGATGAATTTTAAATAAATTATTCCGTAGACTGTGGTCAGAAAAAGATAAATCTGATTTCGGTCCAGAAAATGATTTTCTATAAAATATTAGTGATGATTTGGACCCCGATATTTTTGTACAATAATTTTTGGTTCGTATAAGACATTCTATAAAAATTTGGGAATTTTTGGAATAAGATAATTATTTTATTAAAATACTCGAAAACGGCCCAGTTTTGTATAATAAAAACTGAAACGATATAAGCGTGGACACCTCCGTTTACATGTCTGAATGACGGGTTGGTTAATTGAAAACTGATTGAATGATTTTACAAAAGAAAATGATACGCTAGTAAGCGTGGACACCTCCGTTTACAGAGGAAACTCTGGCGAAATTTTTCTAGAAAATATAACACTTAGAAATGTTTTTGGTGACAAGTGTTATAAATATATTTTTAACTTGTTCTCAAAATATAAATTTCGTCATGATTTTTATTACAAAATAACCAAGTGTCGGAGGTGGATTTTCGTAAATAAAACCTGTTAAATATATATATTGAGAATATATATTTCGTAATAAGACGCTTGTGTGCTTACGTGATTATTTTACGAACTTGAGATATATTATTTTTGGTGTAAAAATAATATTACTTGGAAATATATATATTGGGGAATATATTGACGTATTTTTCTAACACACCGGAATACAACGCCAATACATGGCAAGATATACCAATACAAGAAATACGAATACACAAGTACGAGATACTCCCATCATTGGGAAGGAGAGACGAATACGAATACCTGAGAAGTCTTAATACATAAATATCGTATAAACAATTATTCCAAAACCAAACATAATCATTATAACTTGGAATAATACCAGAAACGTAACTCAAAAATAATAAATACTAAGACAAGGCACGACCTGTCCGTCTAATAGACGTTAGACCATTGTAGGTAGTCGTGTTTGCTGAGGAGATTTGGGTTACGAGTTACAAGTACCGAAGACGCAATACAGTGAGTTCATGTCCCCCCCCTTTTCTCTTAACTGTTTTCAGTTTTTACACTTCGGGGATGAAATACATGTTACATTTACTACAAACGTTTTATACATGGTATGATTAGCTAAGGAACTTACTACTAGATCACGTGAATGGATAGGCTATTATTGTAAGACCATTAATCCTTGTATAAGGACCGAGAGGCATGAGTGATAGATCTATCGGGTGTTGCGAGCCCCACACATGGGCCAGCGTGTGGCTGCATGTGGTGACTATGTCGTTCCGCCGGAAGGACCGGTATGAAATCCGCGTTACAGGTTTGAGTGCTTCCTAGGCCATGTCACTTATTAATGTATTAGCTACACATTAATTGATCTCTTTTTCCTTATTGCTACATACCAAGAACATACATTCATACAGACATGTTACAAAGGTTTATACATACTCACTTACACATGAACTCGCTCAACTTTATGTTGATTTTTCAAACTACATGTATTTCAGGAAACCAATGGATCTGGCACGGTATGCACGTATTTTCAAGCTGCGTTTGAATAAAGAAGTCATCCAGGGTTTAGAAGGTGTAACCTCTTCCTGGACGGGTTACATACCCCTAAACCTAGTATTGTTTAAAGTCTCCTGCTAAGTCGTTATAAACTCAATTAAATCAAGTTAAGGTTTGTAACTTATTTTGTGATTGTTGAAAATGGGATTTTTCTAACTTTATTAACGGATGAATATCTCATGTTTTTATCATATAGCATTGTTATGATTGTTGCTATGGTATTAAGAAGTCACACCAAATAAACCCACGCTTCCGCAAAGCCAGGGTGTGACACCAATCACCAGCAATCCCTGCCTCCCGCGCTCCTAAAAGTGAAATAAACTGGAGCGCAGAAGACAAGGAAGTGGTGGCTGGGGATGAAAGGGCAAAGTCACATTTAATTAAGGCCATCCCCAATGACATATTTTCACAAGTTGATGCATGTGCATCAGCCAAGGAAATATGGGATCAGTTGGAAAATCTTTGTGAATGAGGAGAAAGGATGAGAAGAAACAAAAGAACAAATAATGTCTCATCTTATGAAAGGTTTAAAAGTTTGCCAAATGAAAGGTTAAATGATACATATCTAAGATTCACAAAACTTTTAAACGAGCTAAAGAAATTTGGAATAACTAAGTCAAATGATGAAAGAAACATAAAATTCTTGATGCCCTTCCTAGAGAATGGAGAAGTCTTACAATGACTTTGTCTTCAACTTTAGAACTAGGAAACATGAGTCTCCATGACTTATACAGCATCTTGATCCCCAGAGAGGAAGAAATATTTGAAAAAACCATTCAAAGAGGGGGATCGTTAGCTCTTATCTCAAACTCACAAAGATCAACAACTTCCAATGATCCACAACCATCAAACAGCCAAAATCTTGAAATTTCTGATACATCATCAGACTTTTCAGCTTTTGCTGAAGCAATAGCACTGCTCACCAAAACATTTGAGCAGAGGTTGAGGGGAGGAAGCCAGAGGTACCAGAGAAGTGACAGAGGAAGGATGGATGGGAGATCTAAAGAGGAATTTAGATCTAAGGATAAAGGGAAGGCTGAAGTTGTGTGTTACAAGTGCAAGCAGAGAGGTCACTATGCTTCAGAATGCAAGACCAAAAAGCTTAAAGATGTTGCTTACTATGAGATAAAGCTTGAAGAAGCAAAGAAGCAGCAACAAGTTAGCTTAATTGCTGGAACAGATACATGGTTATCTGATGATTCTTCTGATGATGAAGAAGAAGAATTGGCAAACTTCTGCCTCATGGCACTTTCTGAAGGACTACCAGAAACTTCAGAACAAAAGGTAAATTTAGACAATCTTGATCTTGAACACAAGCTAAACAAGCTCATGTCAGATTTTCTAAATCTGCAAGAAAAACATCAATCAGACATTAGAAAATCTGATGAGTTGCAAAGGACTTTGAATAAAATCATTCTTGAAAACCAACTTCTTATAGAGGATAGTTTAGATCAAAGAGCTAAAATTGAGTTTTATGAAAATGAAAGAAAAGATCTTTACAAGAAAATCAATGACAAAGAAATCAATGTAAGAGGTTTTCAACAGGCCAAAGAATTCATAAATTTTATTGAGTCCACACCAAAGAAGAAAGGAGAGGGTTTAGGTTATACAAGATCAAATGGAGGTAAACCCACTGTCTTTGTAAAAGCAACTCATCAGATTTCTGAAAAATTTACATCAGAATCTGAATCTTGCAAAACAACATGTTCTGAATATTCTTTTAATAAACCAAACTTCAAAACAAACATAAGTGAATGCAGTCAAGAATCTGTAAAGACTCCAGAAGCAGTTCACTCATCTTTTCAAAATTATCCAATCATTCCATCACAAGAAAAAATATCAGAAAATTCTGATAACTCTTGTATGTGTGTTGACATACTGAAGCTTGTTCAACACCATATTCAAAAGAAAAATGTAAAATCAGTTAATGGCTCAGCATATAACAGAGTTTCTGATGCAAAACCAAGAAGAAGAAAAAACTAGTTGATTAAAATTCCATCAGAAACAGTACCCAAGCATGCCTGGGTACCAAAAACCCTCTAATCATTCCATTTCAGGACCATCATGTGCAGCAGATCTGGTACTGCGATTCAGGAAGCTCCAAGCACATGACTGGGGACAGGAGCTTACTCAGCAACTTTGTTTCAAAGCTGGGTAGAATGGTAAATTTTGGAAATGGAGTGAAAGGGAGGATCATGGGATATGGATGCATAAAGTATGGATGTTTGACCATAGAGAAAGTAGCCTATGTTGAAGGCTTAAAGTATAATTTGCTGAGTTGTGGTCAATTCTGTGACAAAGGTTTTCAGGTAACCTTTTTACCAGAAAAATGCTTGTTAACGGGTATAGATGATAATAAAATCTATTTAAGTGGGAAAAGAATAAGAAAATCAATTTACTATTTTGACTTCAAAGAAGAAAGTGAACATCCAAAACTATGTTTATTTTCAAAAATCAACAAAGGTAGTAGTTGGTTATGGCACAAAAGGCTAGCCCACTTAAATTTCAAAAACCTAAGCAAACTAGCAAGCAAAGGTCTGGTAAAAGGATTACCTTTGATATCCTCAAAGAAGGATAAAATTTGTGAAGCATGTGAGATGGGTAAATCCAAGAGAAGCTCACATAAATCAATTTCTGAGTCTTCTATTTCACAAAATTTGGAACTGTTACACATGGATTTGTGTGGACCCATAAGTACAGAAAGTTTTTCTGGAAAGAAATACATACTAGTAATAGTAGATGACTTTTCCAGGTACACATGGGTAGAATTTTTGAGGAAGAAAAGTGAAACTCCTGATCTGATCATAAATTTTATCAAGAAAATTGAAAATCTGTTAAAATTAACAGTTAGAAGGATCAGATCAGACAATGGAACAGAGTTTAAGAATTCAAAAATTGAGAATTTTCTTGTAAGTAAAGGAATTTCTCATGATTTTTCTGCTCCAAGAACACCTCAACAGAATGGGGTGGTTGAAAGAAGAAATAGGACCTTGGTAGAAGTTGCCAGAACCATGCTTGCTTATGCCAAGCTGCCCACTCATTTTTGGCCAGAGGCTATAGCTAATGCATGTTTTACCCAAAACAGAACCATAATCAACAAAAGGCACAACAAAACACCTTACAACATTATCAATGGAAGAATTCCAAGTGTAAAATTTTTGCATACATTTGGTTGTAGATTGTCACACCCCGACCACGTAAAGCAACTAGACGTGGCGGAAACGTCGGGGAGTGTTGTAACAGAATTATTGTTTCATAACCATGGCATAAATAAATTATGTTTTATTGAATAAATGAACTCATTGTTTTAATACAATCAAATAAATACAACTATGATCTTCCAAGTTTTAAAGTCGCTAAGGCACGAGTCCATCCTAAATGTAGCATGTATCAACAATCATTGCAAAGCAGTACCTGAAACATGTGTAAAAATAGGTACGTCAGCATAAAAATGCCTGTGAGATACATAGGTTTTGTGAAATAAGATTCATGACTTATGTTTAAGAAAATGTTTAGTCATAAACCTTGTAATTTGATTTGTCTTGTAAATCATTTGAAAAGCAATAAGATCAGATGATACGTATAAGTAAAATAATAGTGTATGGTTAAGTGAATAACCAAATAGAATGAGTTTGTATAAGAGAAGTTGTTTTGTAAAACAATGTCTTGTGAAAAGTATGTTATTTGTATAAAATGTTATATGTCTCAAATTGAAATGATTCAAATAACGCTACAATATGTAATACCATACAAACACTTATATATAGGAAGTACCAGCGGCGTATCCACCATGCTTGTATCATATTACACACGCCTCGTTACTTAATCACTTACTCAAACCAAACCAACAATGTAAGATGTCTATGTTTAAACCAATTGCCAAATGTATTGAATAATATGTCAAAATGTTTATGTGTCCAATGTAAATCATGTAATGTATAACCAATGTGATTTGTATAAATAAATGTAAGATTTAACAAATAACCTTATAGTAGCATATTAAAAGTATACTTTGGATTTGTAAGTAACATATTAAACTATGTTTTGGTTTCATAAATAACATATCAAAATATGCTTTAGATGTGATAAATAACATATTAAACTATGTTTTGGTTTTGTAAATATATGTTGGTTTTGTACAATACCACACATGAGAGTATATCAAACTATACTTTAATAGTGTGATTTGAGAATTCATTCAGACCTGGTGCATCAAAATACACCTTTGAGACTATAGAAATACCACAAAGACAATCCCTATTTGGATGGAGCAACAAATTGGTTTCAGACATTCCATGACAACAGGAATGGGGTGTCAAATCCTATAGCGCTATATCATACTAACAATCGGTCTGGTGAACATAAAATAAGTACAATTCAACAATTTATTTTATGTTCTTTGAGAAATCAATGTTTAAACCATAATTAGTCATTCAGTTTGTCAAATGATAAGTAATAACATGTATAATCAATTATACTTTTGGAAAACATGAAAGTAACAGATAGGTACACATGCTTCACCCCAAAACAGTTTGGAAAACAGTAAAATAGGGGAACTATGTACTCACGTTGAGAGTGCTTAGGAGTCCTTGTGTAACAACCAAACAATGCTAGAGATCACGGATATCAAACGGCACCTAAGATAGGTAGCTATGTTAATAAACCGGACCTAAATCGGAGGATTTAGATAGAATGAGGGTTCGTAAACCAAACGAGTAAAGAGACTCGTGTCATATGGTTTAACAAAGCCTACATACTAAATGAAACCTATCCTATGTGTTTTCGACCCATCGCGACACATTAAGGTAGCTTATGCTACTTTAACGCGTTGTGCGCGCAAAAGCGCACTCGGACCGCCTAACTAGTCCTATGACAAGTGTTATATGCCTAAACATGTTACATAATCAGTTATGTGACAAACGTTTAGGTTACATATGCTTAATTACCAATTATACATGAAAAGGGTATTCTGGTAATTTACCTAAGGCATATAAACTACCTATCATACAACTACTTAAACGATGTGACCATAAGGTATAACCTCGGAAGGTTATCCCCTACACTATGGTCACCTAATGTATTTGGTCGGATCCTAATGATCGACCAAACTGGGTCGGGTTCGAAGGTATAAGCGATTGATCAGATCGCTTACCCTACGACCCTAGACAACGTGGTAATTAGTAGGTATAGTCCCAAGGGACTATAACCATCGTGATTACAATCACGTTGCGAAGTTCAAACGAACTTCACATTGACCATTACTGGTCAACGCTGAAAGTCAAACAAAGTTTGACTTTCGGACTCAAAAAGCAATAAAATAAGGAAAAGAACGAAAGAATACTTACGAAGGGTCCCCGAATGCTAATCTCGATTCAAAAATCTCAGGTATGAAACAAATGTTTCAACTTAGAGTTTCTCAAATCAAAATTCTAGTGATTTTAAAGCATGGGGGGTGGGGTATTTATAGTTTTCGGGTAACCGTTAAGATCGTTTGTCGAATATCGTGCCTTAATCGTATCCGTACAAGTGTCGGAAAGTTATGGTGCCTAAAAACAATCCTTATCAGCTGAATATGCAAGTGGTGAGTGTGTGGTGGTGGTTAAAACAGCTGGAACACGCTGACTGTTCGATCTGATCTGATCAGGGAGTCGGGCGCGGCCCGCGTGGGAATGTTAAGAAACTGAGGCGGGCCGCCTGGCCTGCACAGATCAGCAACATGTTTGCAGAATTACAGTTTCAGTCCCTGTTGATGTTTTAAGCCATTTTCGACACTTCTAAGGCCCGTAAAGCAAACTTTAAGGCCCTAAAATGTTGCCTAAACATTGTGGACATGAAACATGCTCAAAAATATGCCGGATGTCAGTTCGTTTGGTCGTACGAACGCGATGTTCGCTTAATTACGACAGAATGCGCCTAAGCACGAAAAACAATCCAAATGACGCGACGAATGGATTTTTGGCAAGCCAAACACTAAAGCATAATATAGTCATGCTTACATAAATTTTTGGATGTCCGGATGTATTCAGAACGTAAGTTATGCGCGAAAATGCAAACTTGTGCACTTTTTGACACTTTTAGTCCCTGAATGACCCAAAAGTTTATTTTAGCATACCGAACCCCTCAAAGCCTATTTCTAAGCTATGTAAAGGATATTTATGGTATGTTTAACTTATGGTCATGTTCCGGAATGTTCGTTACAGTTCAAATTGGCATACTTTCGCAGTTTGTCAAGTTTAGTCCCTGTAAGCGAATTAACTTGTTTTTGCCATACCAAAGCCTTCAAAACTTATTTCTAAGTTATGTAAAGGTTATTTAAGGTATGTTAAGCCTATTTCACTATTCCGGAGTGTTCGTTGGATTAAACTGGTTATATTTACGCATCAGAGCGCGTATAACCTTCCAGAAAGCGATTTAAAGCTTAAAATCGAACAAGAGTTGATATGTGCAAATGATACACATATTTTTACAAATCCCAAGTATGAAATACAATATTTCGTTGGTTTGGCATTTGTTTGATGGTTGAAGTGACACAGGTGTCACAGTCTCCCCTACTTTAGGAAATTTCGTCCCGAAATTTAATTCTAGAGGAAACTTGTGAAGACAGCGGTGACGATTTCGCCTTCTAATAGATCCATTGAACCCTTAAGTAATACTCTGGGTCATGTTAGGACTCTTAGCGAATTTGTTAACCCTCAAAGTGAATTCCTTGTATTAATAGAACATGGAATTTTTTTTTTGAACTACAGACAGAAGAACGTTTCTTATGAAGACTTATCATAGGAAACTTGGTGTGTGATTGAAATCAGAATTGGGGAGTGTAAGAATAAATGACATCGGTCAAAGTCCGAGACTTCTCCCGTATCATTATTCTCGTCACTTTAGGTCTTAACACATGACAAAACTTCTTGTGGTTTCTGTGCACTGACTTCCATAATTATGTAGGCCTCCATAATTACTTAATTCCTTGCACAGTCCGCACAGTTCATTTCAGAATGCGTAGAGGAAAAATCAATTGAATAAACATGAAGCGACTTGACTAGATCACCAAAGGATCTTTTTAACTAAATCAACGAACGATCTTTTTAACTAGATCAACATATGATCTTATTAACTAAACCGTCGTACGATCTCCTTAAATAGACCACTTAAGGGACCTAATTATAGAATAGTACTTTAAAATCCAAGGGACTTGACTACAACGTAGAAGTCCATTAAGGATTTAAGATAGTAGCTTTGGATATCCTATTATGAATCTCTCGTATGAGATATGAAAGATTTTACGAGGATTTGGATGGATCACTTACAACCACAAACATGTAAGAAACACATAAGCAAAAAAATTAGTTAACTTGATTCTTTAATTTGTTATCTTTGAGCATGGATAATTAAAGCACACTAGAAATCCAATCCATGAATTTCATTCGGTACTTTAATCATTTTCAAGGATCCATCTATAAAGATAGAAGGATTCTCAATAAAAGTTTGGCTTTGTTTCTTAAAAGAAACGAGTGTTTAAGGTTCTTGGGGAGATCACAAGTGATCATAAAATGACAGAACCATATGAGTAGTCTGTCTTTGAGTTGACATCATAAGATTGTATCCAACGTTCACACAATCGTATCAGTTTTGCAAAAATAAAACGACGAATTTTTATTTATATAACAACTGACTTGTCTTTAAACGTCAAAGATAACAACCAAGGGAAATAACAAAACACTAGTTGTTCACTGCCGCATCATTGTTCATGTTTGCCTCATTGATGTTAAACACTCGTCCACGTGCTGGAGGTATGTTAACAAGTCTTGGGCAATTGTTCCTGTAGTGGGTAAGGTCACCACAGTTATAACATGACCCTGGAGGGAACCGTGCTTGAACAGCAGCAGGGTTTGCAGCAGCTTGATTTGCATAACGACACACATTGATCAAATGTCCCAACCGCCCACAGTGGGTACATTTGTGACACTGCTCTTGCTCTAGATGATGACGGTTGCACTTGTTGCACAAAGGTACAGTTCCAACATAGTTTTGCCTTTTGCGAGGTTGTGCTGGTTGGTTTGGTGCAACCTGTTTGTCTTGAGTAGTTACAGCGCAGTTCTGAGAGGCTTTGCGCTTCTTCTTCTTGGATACCTCAGCATGTTCTTCCTTTGGTTCCACTTGAGCAGTCTTGTCAGATGGTCTTGGGTCGCCTTTTCGAAAAAGCTTTTTCTTTCTGATGTGGGATTCAGTTAGAGTAGCAGACAATTCAATGGCTTGTCTGACAGTAGTAGGGTTACTGCCAGTAACGATATCCTGAACTAGGTCAGGAAGACCATCCGTATATTTCTCGATCGCTTTGTCCACAGGAGTTACCATAGCAGGACACAACAGGCTCAATTCTTCAAAACGGTCAGTATAGGCTCGATGCTCACCACTGTCTTGCTTCAAATCATCAAACTCCCTCTCCAAAGCTCGCAATTCATGACGAGGGCAAAACTCCTTCATCATAAGAGCCCTAAGCTCAGCCCAAGTCTGTGCTAATGCAACCTCAGCACCGCGGTCTCTCATCACCCCGTTCCACCATGTAAGAGCCCTCTTCTGAAACACACTCGAAGAAAACTCGACCTTGCGATTTTCAGGACACTGAACGTGACGGAAAGTATTCTCAATGCTCTCGAACCATTGAAGAAGCCCAGTTGCTCCCTCAGAACCACTAAACTTGAGTGGTTTGGCCGAGTTGAAACTCTTGAAATTGCATGGAGCATTGTTGTTGTTGATGGCTTGCATCATTTGAGCATAAAGATTTGGGAAGGCAACAGCCATTTGCTGCGCGATGATTTCCGCTAGTTCGGCATTTGCCATCTGATTGTCGCATCGAGGAGGCATTCTAAAAGAGGAAACATGAAAGGAAACGAGTGAGAGAAATAGACGAAAAGAATGAGATGAAACAAATTTGATGAAGGCAAGAATAGTGGTCATTTGTTCGCTTTACAAAGCAAACAAACTACACACAGTGACTAATCAAAGTAAATGGGTCAAAAATAATGTATCGCGAAGACATGCTCGCCTATAAGTGAACACTCATCCCAAGAATTCCCAGGTAAGCACAACTGGTCTCGCGTCTGATGAGATATATACGAAGTGCTTGCCTAGACAGAAAACTCAGAATACAGGCATTCACTCTTCCAGTTTGCACGTGTTCACATTATTTAAAACCCAAAACCTTGACGAGATTTTGAAAACTCTAAGGGGTTCAAAACCTTATAACAGAGGGTTCAAAACCTAGTAATCAATCATCCTAGAACAGATGATTAGTTTTCAAAGTGGTTTTGAAATTTATGCTATTGTTGTGGTCATCGCCTAAGGATAGGTGACGGTATCGTTTTATGACTAAACGCAAGTAAACTCGCGTTAGGGTCCTAAGAAGGTTATAGACTAGGTCAAAGCATTACTAATAACCTAATTCCCTATAACCATTGGCTCTGATACCAACTTTTCTGTCACACCCCGACCACGTAAAGCAACTAGACGTGGCGGAAACGTCGGGGAGTGTTGTAACAGAATTATTGTTTCATAACCATGGCATAAATAAATTATGTTTTATTGAATAAATGAACTCATTGTTTTAATACAATCAAATAAATACAACTATGATCTTCCAAGTTTTAAAGTCGCTAAGGCACGAGTCCATCCTAAATGTAGCATGTATCAACAATCATTGCAAAGCAGTACCTGAAACATGTGTAAAAATAGGTACGTCAGCATAAAAATGCCTGTGAGATACATAGGTTTTGTGAAATAAGATTCATGACTTATGTTTAGGAAAATGTTTAGTCATAAACCTTGTAATTTGATTTGTCTTGTAAATCATTTGAAAAGCAATAAGATCAGATGATACGTATAAGTAAAATAATAGTGTATGGTTAAGTGAATAACCAAATAGAATGAGTTTGTATAAGAGAAGTTGTTTTGTAAAACAATGTCTTGTGAAAAGTATGTTATTTGTATAAAATGTTATATGTCTCAAATTGAAATGATTCAAATAACGCTACAATATGTAATACCATACAAACACTTATATATAGGAAGTACCAGCGGCGTATCCACCATGCTTGTATCATATTACACACGCCTCGTTACTTAATCACTTACTCAAACCAAACCAACAATGTAAGATGTCTATGTTTAAACCAATTGCCAAATGTATTGAATAATATGTCAAAATGTTTATGTGTCCAATGTAAATCATGTAATGTATAACCAATGTGATTTGTATAAATAAATGTAAGATTTAACAAATAACCTTATAGTAGCATATTAAAAGTATACTTTGGATTTGTAAGTAACATATTAAACTATGTTTTGGTTTCATAAATAACATATCAAAATATGCTTTAGATGTGATAAATAACATATTAAACTATGTTTTGGTTTTGTAAATATATGTTGGTTTTGTAAAATACCACACATGAGAGTATATCAAACTATACTTTAATAGTGTGATTTGAGAATTCATTCAGACCTGGTGCATCAAAATACACCTTTGAGACTATAGAAATACCACAAAGGCAATCCCTATTTGGATGGAGCAACAAATTGGTTTCAGACATTCCATGACAACAGGAATGGGGTGTCAAATCCTATAGCGCTATATCATACTAACAATCGGTCTGGCGAACATAAAATAAGTACAATTCAACAATTTATTTTATGTTCTTTGAGAAATCAATGTTTAAACCATAATTAGTCATTCAGTTTGTCAAATGATAAGTAATAACATGTATAATCAATTATACTTTTGGAAAACATGAAAGTAACAGATAGGTACACATGCTTCACCCCAAAACAGTTTGGAAAACAGTAAAATAGGGGAACTATGTACTCACGTTGAGAGTGCTTAGGAGTCCTTGTGTAACAACCAAACAATGCTAGAGATCACGGATATCAAACGGCACCTAAGATAGGTAGCTATGTTAATAAACCGGACCTAAATCGGAGGATTTAGATAGAATGAGGGTTCGTAAACCAAACGAGTATAGAGACTCGTGTCATATGGTTTAACAAAGCCTACATACTAAATGAAACCTATCCTATGTGTTTTCGACCCATCGCGACACATTAAGGTAGCTTATGCTACTTTAACGCGTTGTGCGCGCAAAAGCGCACTCGGACCGCCTAACTAGTCCTATGACAAGTGTTATATGCCTAAACATGTTACATAATCAGTTATGTGACAAATGTTTAGGTTACATATGCTTAATTACCAATTATACATGAAAAGGGTATTCTGGTAATTTACCTAAGGCATATAAACTACCTATCATACAACTACTTAAACGATGTGACCATAAGGTATAACCTCGGAAGGTTATCCCCTACACTATGGTCACCTAATGTGTTTGGTCGGATCCTAATGATCGACCAAATTGGGTCGGGTTCGAAGGTATAAGCGATTGATCAGATCGCTTACCCTACGACCCTAGACAACGTGGTAATTAGTAGGCATAGTCCCAAGGGACTATAACCATCGTGATTACAATCACGTTGCGAAGTTCAAACGAACTTCACATTGACCATTACTGGTCAACGCTGAAAGTCAAACAAAGTTTGACTTTCGGACTCGAAAAGCAATAAAATAAGGAAAAGAACGAAAGAATACTTACGAAGGGTCCCCGAATGCTAATCTCGATTCAAAAATCTCAGGTATGAAACAAATGTTTCAACTTAGAGTTTCTCAAATCAAAATTCTAGTGATTTTAAAGCATGGGGGGTGGGGTATTTATAGTTTTCGGGTAACTGTTAAGATCGTTTTTCGAATATCGTGCCTTAATCGTATCCGTACAAGTGTCGGAAAGTTATGGTGCCTAAAAACAATCCTTATCAGCTGAATATGCAAGTGGTGAGTGTGTGGTGGTGGTTAAAACAGCTGGAACACGCTGATTGTTCGATCTGATCTGATCAGGGAGTCGGACGCAGCCCGCGTGGGAATGTTAAGAAACTGAGGCGGGCCGCCTGGCCTGCACAGATCAGCAACATGTTTGCAGAATTACAGTTTCAGTCCCTGTTGATGTTTTAAGCCATTTTCGACACTTCTAAGGCCCGTAAAGCAAACTTTAAGGCCCTAAAATGTTGCCTAAACATTGTGGACATGAAACATGCTCAAAAATATGCCGGATGTCGGTTCGTTTGGTCGTACGAACGCGATGTTCGCTTAATTACGACGGAATGCGCCTAAGCACGAAAAACAATCCAAATGACGCGACGAATGGATTTTTGGCAAGCCAAACACTAAAGCATAATATAGTCATGCTTACATAAATTTTTGGATGTCCGGATGTATTCAGAACGTAAGTTATGCGCGAAAATGCAAACTTGTGCACTTTTTGACACTTTTAGTCCCTGAATGACCCAAAAGTTTATTTTAGCATACCGAACCCCTCAAAGCCTATTTCTAAGCTATGTAAAGGATATTTATGGTATGTTTAACTTATGGTCATGTTCCGGAATGTTCGTTACAGTTCAAATTGGCATACTTTCACAGTTTGTCAAGTTTAGTCCCTGTAAGCGAATTAACTTGTTTTTGCCATACCAAAGCCTTCAAAACTTATTTCTAAGTTATGTAAAGGTTATTTAAGGTATGTTAAGCCTATTTCACTATTCCGGAGTGTTCGTTGGATTAAACTGGTTATATTTACGCATCAGAGCGCGTATAACCTTCCAGAAAGCGATTTAAAGCTTAAAATCGAACAAGAGTTGATATGTGCAAATGATACACATATTTTTTCAAATCCCAAGTATGAAATACAATATTTCGTTGGTTTGGCATTTGTTTGATGGTTGAAGTGACACAGGTGTCACATAGATGTTTTGTTTTCAATGATTTTGAAAGCCTTGAAAAAATTGACAGAAAAGCAGAAAAATGCATTTTTCTGGGATACTCTTTGTCCTCAAAAGCATATAGAGTTTTTATTCTCAACACAAGGACAATCAAAGAAAGTTTGTATGTCTCATTTGATGACTCATCAGAAACAGAGGTTTCTAATGCATACATGAAAGAAATAAACTTTTCTGACAAACAAGAAAATTATGAACATCTCTTTGAAATGATAACTGAAGATTTCCTAGAACATGATAATGCTTTCAAAAACAAATCAAAAGATATTTCATGTACTAACTCTGCAGAACAAAGGTGTAGTACATCAGAGCCTCAGAATTCTGATATCTTACACATAAATGAAGCACCTGTTCAGGGGGAAACTTCAAATCCATCAGAACCAACAACTTTTCACAACAAGTTAAGATGGATCAAAGGACATGTTCATTCTGACATCATTGGCAATCCTGCAGATGGTGTCAGAACAAGATCTGCAACTGCACATGAGTGTGCATTTTCTGGGTTCTTAAGCAAAGTAGAACCCAAATCTGTCAAAGAAGCTCTAAGTGACCCAGACTGGATACAAGCTATGCAAGAAGAGCTTGATCAGTTTGAAAGGAGCAAGGTATGGGATCTGGTACCCAAGCCAAAAGACAAATCTGTCATAGGCTCAAAATGGGTATTCAGGAATAAATCTGATGAGAATGGCATAATCACAAGGAACAAAGCAAGGTTAGTGGTCAAGGGTTACTGTCAACAAGAAGGTATTGATTATGACGAAACTTTTGCACCAGTAGCTAGGTTAGAAGCTGTAAGAATTTTTCTTGCTTATGCTGCATCCAAGGATTTCAAAGTTTATCAAATGGATGTAAAATTAGCTTTTCTGAATGGTAAAATTGAGGAAGAAGTTTACGTGCAGCAACCAGAAGGCTTTGTTGATCCAAAATTTCAAAATCATGTTTACAGATTAAACAAAGCCTTATATGGGTTGAAGCAAGCTCCTAGAGCCTGGTATGAAACTTTATCAAACTTCTTACTCAATTCTGGGTTTACCAAAGGTACTATTGACACCACACTTTTCCTCAAAACACACAAAGGTCATACTTTGCTGGTTCAGATATATGTTGATGACATTATATTTGGATCAACAAATGAAAAATTTTATAAAAAATTTCAAAAGTTGATGACCAGCCACTTTGAAATGAGTATGATGGGTGAGTTAACATTTTTCTTAGGGTTACAAGTTAAACAAAGAATTGATGGAATATTTTTGAGTCAATCAAAATATGTAAAAACAATTCTACAAAAATACTCACTTGAAACTGCTCTGTTTCAAAAACTCCCATGGCAATAGGGAACAAGTTAGATTCTAATAAGGATGGAATAAGTGTAGATATTAAAACCTATAGAGGGATGATAGGATCACTGCTATATTTAACTGCAAGCAGACTAGATATCATGTTTGCAACATGCTTTCTGGCCAGATATCAATGTGATCCTAAAGAATCCCATCTAAAAGCTGTAAAAAGGGTTTTCAAATATCTTAAAGGCACATCAGAACTTGGTCTCTGGTATTCTAAGGATACAAACCTTGAATTAATTGCATATACAGATGCAGATTATGCAGGGTGTAAAATTGACAGGAAAAGCACATCTGGTGCCTGTCAACTCTTGGGAGAAAATTGGTATGTTGGGCAAGCAAGAAACAAAACTGTGTTGCCACATAAACAGCAGAATCAGAATATGTAGCAACAACAAGTTGCTGTTCACAAGTGCTGTGGATGCAAACTCAACAGAAAGATTATGGAGTAACTCTGACAAGAATTCCAATTCTATGTGACTCAAAGAGTGCTATTGCAATAACAGAAAATCCAGTTCATCACTCAAGAACCAAACACATAGACGTCATATACCACTTCATAAAAGATCATGTGGAGAAAGGTAACATTGAAATGTATTTTGTTCCAACTGAAAACCAAATTGCTGATATCTTTACAAAGCCTCTTGATGAAAAGAGACACAATTTTTTTGATCAGCAAACTTGGCATGGTTAATCTAAATGATGAAGATTTTTCAGAAAAGACAAGGACACAAATTGAAAACCAAATTGATGATCATCAAAGTTCTGATAATCAAAGAACAAATCAACTGGCTTCTGACAAAACAATCCATCAATCTGATGGAACATCAGAAAATCTGATGAATCATCAACAAATGATGAAAACAGATAATCTGAAGAAATATCAAAATATCTGGTGAAATCACCAGAAGTTCTGATATAAAATCAGAAACCAGGTTGAAATATCATAATAATTTGTAATCATCATAACCGTCCATCTTCATGCATATCCCAAACACAGTATATTTTCTTATTTGTGTATATTTTGTTTTTGTATTTCTTTTTATTTAAAAAAAACGCAAAAAGGGGGAAGAGTAACATGCATAAAGATAAAATTCTATATTGCTGTGAAAATAAACCGTTTCAAATTTTTTCCAGATTATTGAATTTCATTTTTCTTCTGCCAATGCATGCAACGTCATTTTTTCATAAGAAACTTAAGTGACACGTAGGCACTAGAATCATTAGGAGCTATGAAAGTAGCCGCCTAGGCATTAAATGCTTACTCACACATGGGGCTTTGTAGACTGTCATATTCACTGTTACATTTCACTGTTACATTCACTGCAACAGATACCGTCTTAATTGAAGAGAAAAGGGTTGGTTGTTAATATCATTTATAGGGAACCATCACTTTCATCTATAAATATTAACAACATGAAAAGAACTTACCTCACACCAAAATCATCTCTTCAAAAGCCCTACGACAGAATTTTTCTTATCTTTAAATGGGTCGCACAAAATTGATGAAAGCTACTCAATTCCCTCTCCCATTTCACAGACTTCATAATCTTAGATTAAGATCCAACTTGGAAGGACCTGCATGGGAGGACTGCAGGTTTGTGTACAATATCATGTGAAGTCCTTCGGGCTTTGCTGTATCATCACATGTCACCATTTATCCAAAACTTCTCCAAGAGTTCTGGTGGAACTTTCAAATCATTTTTAGTGGTACTTCCGTGTGGATTGAAAGTGAGGTTATGGGGGTAAAAATTACCCTAAAAGAGGAAACAATCAGAAATGTCCTCAAACTGGGTAATGATCATGAAATCAAATTTCTGGATAAGGCAAATGTGCAACAGACCTTGACTGAAATGGGCTATCATACAAACAACTCGTCAAGGGCTGTTAGCAAATCTGGTTTTATACCACCTTTCCAGTTTTTGGTAACACAGCTAATTGTCTGCTTCTCCAAGAAGATTGGACACTTCAACGAGCTGTCTCATAAGATGATGGAAGTGGTTCATGCTGTTGTACAGGAAAAACCTTACAACTATGCTAAGTTTCTCATGAGAGACCTAGAAGCAAACATCCACGACCGTCAACCCTTTCTGATCTACCCTCGATTCGTAACCAAGGTGATCACAAGTCAGCTGGACTTCGGAGGAGTGAGAAGTTGCTATCCAAGGGCCGAGCTGATACTTCAAGAAAACATTAGTGAAGCCACCCTGACGCCATCAACGAATCACACCGGTCGAATAACCAGTCTTTGGTTATATGTGAAGTGCATGTACAACGTGTTGGAGGAGGAGGAGGAGGAGCAGTAGTTGCTGTTTGTTTTTCCTTGTTCTGTGTTTTATATTATATATATATATATCATATTTGCTTTAATTTCCTTTCATTTTTTTAAATGTGTCAATAGATCTAGGGGGAACTAACACAACATGTCTGATAAAAACAAAGAAAAATCTGGCATTTATTTAGAAAACTCAACAAGTCACACAAATCTGATCATTCACCAGAAAATTTTCAAAGTAACCAGAAAATCTGAAAATAAATCAGAAAATCAAATTTTTATCAGAAAAATCTCTTGAAAGCCGGGAAGTTTGACATATCATCAGAAAAACAATGCTTTTAACCAGATTTAAAGAAACTTATGACCATCTAAATTTTTTTTAAATAAGTTTCTTTCAAAGGTGTGGAGTTCAGAACAGCAAGACTGCAATGTAAGTAAAAATCTCGGAACTCTACTTATTCCCTCTCATCTAAAAAAAAACGATGATTCATCCTCTGTAAATGAATCAAATGAATTCTGATGATATATGAAGAAAATACAACTCTTAAAAGTCTTATTCAGAATTTTTCTGATATATATCATCAAGAGGAAAACCTGGGAAGATACACAAACTCGGAAAAGGTTTCTATTGGACCTTTTTGAAACTAAAAGGGTCCCACATGGAGAAAAGTTGCAAGTTGGACATTAGTGTTTATCCGCAAAATCATTGGAATCTCTAAGTCTCATTAAAGGATTTACATTAAATTAGAGATAAACCAAAGGTTTTTCAAAAACGGTTGTTTCCTTAAAGGATTAAAACATCATAAAGGTGTCATTAACCACCTTGAATACAAACAACCCACGACAAACACTCAAGAATCTCTGTCTGTACACACTATAAATACCTCATTCAAAAACAGAGTCTTCCATCTTCAACCTTCAAATTCAAAACCCTAAAACCCTTTTCCGAAACAAAAACCAAAATTCTCAATGGCAGCTATCAACATCAACATACCACCAACTGAACACTTTGTTCCCTTCATCACTAAAGCTGAATTTCGTCCATTAAAGAGCAACAATGAAGCAATGAATGATAACATTGAAGAGTATGATTTGAAGTGTCAAATTCTCATTGAATTTCTGACCAGATGCCCTATAGCTCTAGCCCTCACAAAGACCAGAGAGGTACCAGAAGAACTCATACAACAAGTTGTAAAAACTCTCAAAGTCTCAAATCAACTCGAGCTAACAGCACATGTGTGGGGAAATATCTTTATTACAATTTCACCGAAGAAAATAAGGGAATGTTTGGAACTTCCCATAAGCCAAAGCTATGAAGAAGCACCAGCAAAAGTAGATATGTTCTCACATCTTGATGCTGTAATGGGCTACAAAACAAAGATTTCAAAAATCAATGAATTCAAGAGAAACAAGCTACCTGCCTTCTGGCAAGTTCTAATGGAAATTCTGAACAAGTGTCTATCTTCAAAGATTGGAGGTACAGATCAGATAAATAAGAACATTCTAACAATCATGTTCAGTCTCATTAGTGGGTTGAACATTGATTTTGGAACAGAAATATTTATGCTGATCAGAAGATCAATTCTGACAAACACTAGAGGGATAGATTCACATCTACCCTTTCCCAGATTTCTGTCAATCATTATTTCTGATGCCTTTTCTGAAAGGAACCTAGAAATTCCAGCATCAGAAAATATGTGGAAAACAGAAATAATGAGACCTTGGACTGCCATAGGGTCTTGGAAGTCAGATTATGATGTGCCTGCTCTATCAGAAAATATGATGAATCTGATACCAGAAGATTCACCATACAGAGAAGAATATCTGAAGATGTTGAACAAAAGGCCAGAAAACAAAGAAGTTTTTGAAAATGTGTCCCCCATGGAACATGATGCACAAGAGTCTAGCACACCAAGAATGGAACAGCAGGGTGAATCTGATCCTCATCCAGCTAATGAAGATGTGAATATGAGTCCTGTGGTAGAATAACATCATGCTGAAATCTCACATATGGGAGAAACAGGTGCACAACACTCCAAACTTAACTTATTTCATTTCTCTGAGAGTGATTCTGATGAATCAATTCAAGGAAAATATGAAATTTTACATAGAGGCACCATTTCTGCAAAACAAAATGTGAGTAAAACCAAAGACCCATTTTCTGAATCAGATTCTGAGGAGGAAAATGTGGTGGCAACAAGTGGAGATCAGTCTACTGATCAAGGAAACCTGGATGAGAAAACTAAGAGTTTCTCAACAACTCATGGAGAACCTGAAAAGGTTCAAGGATATGAGGAAAACCAGAACTTGAATGTGTTTCAATTTTCTGGTGAGGACATAGAGAATTTGGAATCTTCAAATCCTCTTAACCTCAGAACAGCAGAAAATGTGTTTTCTGCTGGTGTTAGAAGGGGAACATCTGTTGTTTCTCCTATTTCCCAAGGACATCAATCTATGTTCCCTAAACAACTTCAAAAGGAACTTGAAGACACAACTGCTACTGTGAAAACAGCCACAGAAGGAAAACTTGATCTGATACTAGAAGAAATCAGAAATCAAAAGTCAGATATCAAGGTTTTGTCAGAAACTGTCAAAGCTGTGCAGAAGCAAACAGAAGACAATGTTGCAGCCCTCAACAAACTACAAAAGTCATCAGAAAACAGGGAGAGCTCATCAGAATTCTAGAAGGCTCTCAAGGAACTGCGTGATATCAAGAAAAAGATGGTTGAGGTTGCAACTGCAGGAGAAAGCTCAAGTTCAGGGAAGATTCTTGAAGAAATACAGTTCCTCAGAGCCAACAATAGCAGCATGGCTGAGGCTTTTGAGAAACTGTTGATGGAATTGACTGCACAAAGAAATCAAGAAAACCAGGAGTTTCAGAAAATGAAGAAACAAGAAGAAACAAATACTCAACTTCTCACTAATGTTCATTTATTAGTAGAGAGATTGCAGTATAATGTTGCTAGATTAGCAAAAATCGATCTTCATGAACTGAAAGCCCCAATTCCACACGAAAGACAAGCAAGGAGATCAGAAACTCCTCAACAACAACCAGAAACCATTCAACAAGTTCAAACCAAACAAACAGAAACTTCAACAGCTCAAAAACAGAAGCAACCCATGGGTCCACCACCAGATAAACAAAAGTTACTCATGGGTCCTCCACCAAATGTCCCAAAGCCAGACACATCAAGGGTACAGCAGAAAGACCATGTTCCAGTTCAGTCATCTTCTACAGCCATCACAGGAGAAACAGAGTTAAGCATAAGGATGGATACAAAAGAAAAGAGAAGAATGGAACTTGAAGTGACTTCCTCAAAAAGGCCAAGAAAAGAAATGATAGAAGATTCAGAGGGGAACATCAGAGAAATGGATGTGCTAAAAGGTGATTTACACACTATTATGTACCCTGAAGAACATCTAAAGCATTACTATTGGAAAGGTCCAGAAGACAACCCAAAGAGACCACTCTCTCCAATGAGTAAAGGTATTGTTGAAAACAGAAACAATGGAGGTTGGGTAATTCTACACAAGCACATGACCAATCCAATAGTATCAATTGAAAGAATTGATACTTTGACCACTGGAGGAGGCATCTTAGGTTATGAAGCACAAAACAAATATACCCTGATCAGAAAATATAACAGTGAACAAAAGGTTACTGATGCAAATCTGGCTGATGATATTCACCCAATGGGAATAGTCAAAATGAAGAATATCATTGATGAAATGAAAGGTAATTCAACTGTGATCAGAAGAGCCCTTGAAAGCCTCAAAAGTGTAGGAGCAAAGCTATACAAAAGGGCTGCACTGGCAGACTTTGATCTATGTATCAATTTTGAGTACAACAACAAGGTATTAATACCTCCTCCCAACACCAGAATTCCAGCTGAGATCCCTTCCAAACTAGTGAGAACTGGAGCAATCTTTGACCAACCAGAAATGTGTGTAGTCTTCAAAGATGCTAATGAAGAGAAAGCTCTGTTCAGAATCAGTGATATATGCAGGTATTCAAATCAAACTCTAAAATATATAAGGAACTGCATGAATGAAAAACAAGAGCAGCTCAAGAAGAAGGGAAAGAACAATGAACAGCTGAGAAAAACAATTGAAGAATGCATTGAAAACTGGATGGAAGCAAGAGGATGGTACAAAGAAATGTACAAAGAAACTCAAAAGGCAATTGATCACAAGAAAAGGCTGAAACCAGGAGACAAATACAGAAGTGGCTGAAGATCAATTAATGAATTGATGAGATTAAATTCCTGTTTTTGAACAATATTTTATTTTTGTCTGATTTATGGTTGGTTTGACTATGTTCTATGTTTCTGAACTTAGTTGTTTTTAAATTTCTCTTTCAAGAAAGTTATTTATGTTAGATATAGAGATAGTTCATTTTCTTACAATACTTAGGGGGAAACTGTTAGGAAACTTTATTTGTAAGTATTGAAGAAAATCACAATCAACTGGATCTATGAAGAGATCACAGTCCTGAAGATCACAAACAAGAAAAAGAAGATCAGATGGGACAACCGGAATGCACAAGATCTACTTCAAAGAATCACAAGTTGATCAAGAGCTGAATTGGATTATCAGATAAGGTCATTTCTGATGGATCTGATGATATTTCTGATGAAATATCATCAGTTTCTGACGATTCTAATCATCAGGATTTTTCTGATGATTTGTTCATCAGAATTTCTGATGAAGTGGTTTATCAGAATTCTGATGAAATATCCCACTTGTCTGAAATTGGCTCTATCCTGCCACATTTACCGAAGCAAGTTGACATTATTAGATATCATGATGAAAAAGGCAACTTGAACGTTGGATTCAATGAATATGTCAATTGGGCACTTTTTGCAGGACTTATTGCATGAATAGAAGGCTCAACCAGGAGAAGCAAAGTGAGTTTGAAGCTTAGCATTCACACATACATCAAAACTCCATTGCCCTCTCACCCACAAAATTCAAGATTCATTTGTATTAGATAATACTCTTACAATCACCTTGTAAACCATTTTGTTTCAAAGTGATATAAACTTGATAATTCTGTAGGTATTGTTTCTTGAAAGTCTGATTTCCATTTCCGCACATCTTTTTCACATCTACTGAAATCACTTGCGATATTACGTGAAAAGAAGTTGTTAAGGCCATACTGGGTCCAACAACATGCTTTACTGATATAAACATCTATGCGGTGTTATGAAAATGCATACATTCAATCCTTGAGACTGTGGCGATAAACCCTTAAATGAATTAAAGATTTATTTGAGTTATGTTTATCGAATTCGGTCATTCCTTCCATCCAAACATACCTAGAATGTCAGGAACGGGAGTTGTCAATTCCTATGGTACCACTACCTACTAACGAACGGCGTAGCTAATGTTAATGAATGTATTTTTGAGCCATTTAAACAAACCAAATGTCATACCAAAATGTAAGCATGTTTTATGAAAATAATGTACTAAGTATGCAACAAATGGACATACTTAGCATGAAATGAAATGTAAAACAATGTACTAAGTATGCACTAAATGGACATACATAGCATAAAATGAAATGTAAAACAATGTACTAAGTATGCACTAAATGGACATACATAGCATGAAATGTAAATGAAAACGATGTACTAAGTATGCACTAAAAGGACATACATAGCAAAAACATAATGAAATCATGTACTAATAGTGTACTAATGAACATAGCAAGTATGATATAAAAACATGGAAAGCACGAAAGTAACAAGTAGGCACATGTGTTTCACCCCAAAATGTTTGGAAAACAGTAAAAGAGGGGACTATGTACTCACTTGATGGTGCTTAGAAGTCTTGAATAACAACCAAGCAAAGCTAGAGGGATCACGGAAATCAAACGGCACCAAATATAGATAACTATGTAAATAAACGGACCTAAATAGGAGGATCAGATAAAATGAGGTTTCATAAACCAAATGAGTGTAGGGACTCATGTAATATGGTTTAACAAAGCCTACATTCTAAAACGAAACCCTACCTAAGTGCTTACGACCCATTACGACCCGTTTAGGTAGCTGAAGAAACACTAGATAAATGGTCGGAACCGAAATATCTAGGGGGTTTGAATCCGCATAATGTGACAACTGGCCCAAACCGGTAATTTCCGTACACATTAGTTATTGCTTAATGACTGCAATTATGAGTTTAATTGTCAGCAATGTCTGAACACATGATTAAACAAGTGAATTCATGCATGTTGTATACTACAAAAATATTGCTTTATGCATAAACGAGAGCGTTGCGTCAGAATAATAGTAAACTCACCGGTAAGACACACTGTGTCGACTGAACTGCAGAAAGCAGACAGACAATAAAATTGGAGCCTAGGTGTAGGTCCGACAACAAGAATGCATTAAAACCCAAGAGTACATACAAGGGTTAATATATATGCAATACGAAAGCAAAAATAAGCACTAAAAAGCACCCGAAACGCACTTTAAGTGCAGAATTTATATAATTCAGCAATAAATCAGCATTTAGACATATAAATATTATACAGAAATGTCGTTTTATTATCCAGAATATTTCCCTAAGTGTTGGGAATTGAAAGGGTACAAGAAAGGTACTTAAAAGACACTAAAAAGTGTAATTTAGCACTTTAACGAATCAGTGTCTAACCGAACAACCGGATATTACCCGGAACATAAAATATTGCTAGAAGCATTACTATTATTTTTCTGAGCTAGTTATAGTTCCCGAACACCCCAACATATGATGTAAAGCATCATACACTTAAAACACTAGACACTATACTTAACCTTCAACTAATTAACAAGTTACCATTTAAATTTACAACTAACCCCCCCCCCTCTATATATTACGGCCCAAGTGAGTGGCCCCACCACAAGATTCCTACAATCTTCACCAAATCCTAATTGATCTTGCTTAAATCTCCTTAAGATATGGTAAGATCATGTTGGTACTTTGTGAAACACATAGACCAATGGACAAGAAGATTAGATTGTCATAAGTAGCCAACATAACCACCATCTTGATCACCTACATCTCTCCTCTCTCCCTCAATAAGCTCACGGCCAACACCCCCTAAATCACCATCAATTTTTCCAAGCTATTCCAAGACTATCCAAGGGTGACCAAAGGTGCAAGGAGCCATATAAGAAGGTTTGGTGGTCTCGGAACTTGAAGGACCACCTTTGTTTGCTTTTATCCACCCTATTTGCGCTTAGATTCTTCCCTAGCCTCGAGCTAGTGGTATGTTGCTTAAAACACCTTCTTGAACTATTCTAATGTGGTTAAAACGATATATGACGGTTAAAGCTCGTTAACTTACAAGATGATACTTTAAAGTCTACTAAAAATGCTATAAGTGTTGGATAAAAGCTCATATGTTGTGTAAATGTTGTAGTAATTGAAATTTGTGAATATTTAGACCCGATTTATGTTGTGGTAGCTCGGATCATCATTTAACCCGGTTTGGTCATGATCATGAATCATGACATAAGGTTGTTTTGAATAAAACAAGGGTTAAAGGGTGAAACTCTACCACACACGAATCGTGAACTTGTGTAAAAGCGTTTTACTTGTGAAATAGTGTTTAAAACTAGCCGATCTATGTATCTACAAGTGGTATTTTCAAAAGACCAAGCATCAAAAGAAACCACATGTTCTAAACCGGATCTTACACAAACAAAAGTGGTTTTTGTGAACAAACAATTGTGTGGACACTTGTGTAACAAAAGTTTTAACAAAGAAATAATTTTCATAAAAACCGACTAGAAGTTGTGAAACTTCATATTCTTTAAAAATAAGATTTTTAAGAAATTAAACTTATTTTTAAAGATAACAAGACTTACTAAATGTGCTAGTAAGATACTACACAATTTTGGTAAATATCCAAGTTCATGAAGTGGGGAAAAGTAGTGATTATTGTTGATAATTATTGTTAATGATTGTTGTTGATGATTATTGATGATTGATGATGATTTAAAAGAAAATAAACACACGTTTTGAAAACGTGGGAAACCTCCATTTTTAGGGGAAACTCTGTCAAAATTTTTATAAATTTTGACATTTAGAAAAATATAAGTTTTTGAGAAACTTATTCCCTAAAAATGTGTTTAAAAGTATTACTAAGGTTTCCCTAATTTTTGGTGATAAGAAATGAGGATTTCTCCAAGAATAAAATGAATATAAGTATGTATATTTTGAGAGAAAAATATATATATTATTTAATCACCAACTTATGTGCTAAGTGTATATAGTATGTGTTATACGTACTAGTGTATTAAGACATAAAAATACACATACAAAATACAAGATACATAATTCGGGTGCAAAGTGCAAAACACAAAAGACTTATATTTATTTTAGAGGAAATAATATAAGTAAGATACGTAGTTAAAAATATGAAATACTTTTAACACAACAATACGAATACAAAAGAGAGTGACTGTACTTGTGCGATACAAGTCTAGTGACTAACATTAAGAAAACGCGTATAGGTTACGACGTTAATTAAGCAAATCCGGTGAAGTTTACGACGCTAGGAACGCAAAGTTGTGAGTTCATGCTCCCCCTTTTCTTTTAACTGTTTTCAGTTTTTATAACGTCGGGGGTGAAATACATGTACAAAAGTACAATATTTATAAATGGTATGATATAAATACAAGAAGTACACTTGGTGAGAACGAGAACCAAGTGTGACAAAATATAAGACAATAAGAAACGCGCTTGGTGAGGACGAGAACCAAGTCGGACGCGTTATGAGAAATGATAACAAGAAACGCGCTTGGTGAGAACGAGAACCAAGTAGGATGCGTTATGAGAAATAGTGTCACGAATAGGGTACAGAAGCACCATTAATCGTGTACATACTTAGACCGCAGAACAAAAGGTTAGATCTAATGGGTTCCGGGCAGCCCCACTCTTGGCCACTCTTTTACCAAGCAGTGTTTTTGTGTCTCAGTCGTGAATCGACTACAGAAAAATGCCTATGGTTTGGTGACTTCCTATGTCGTGCCACATGTTAATGGCTTTGCAACCCATTAACAATTTGATATTTACAGAAATACTGTATTTACATAAAATACATACCATACTAAAATTAATATATAACTTGAAGTACGTGGGGTACTCAAGAAGATTGAATTATACTTGAAGTACGTGGGGTACTCAAGAAGAAATTGAATTATACATGTGTACGTGGTGTACACATGAAACTGAATTTATATATGAAAACTTGATTTACTCACAAACTATGTTTTCATACAAAGTATACAAACATGAATTACAAAACTGCATGAATTCACACCAACATTATGTTGACGTTTTTCCAAAACTCACATGTATTTCAGGTAACTAGGATGGATGTGCGCGTGGTCTTGCTTATGCTCGTGGATGTCGCTTGTGTTTAACTTTAAATAAAGTTGTAAACTTTTAAGACAATGTTTTATGCTGTCTGGCGATATAAACGCTAAACTTATGTTTTCAAATTATGGTATTTGATGTTATTTTACGAGCATGTAGCATGTTTACTCTTCGTATGCAATGAGAACCTTTCATGATCACACCTCGTGCTTCCGCCGTAGAAAGGGGTGTGACAGATTGGTATCAGAGCTGCGATTGTAGTGAACCAGGATTCCTTCTCGAGTCTAGTCTACAATCTCTAGGATCCTTTCACGAAAACAATTTTCAAAGAGTTTTCATTGCATAAAACGTCCCGCGACATCCACTACCTGAAACTGTCTACATGAGTCTAGAAAAGACACTACGAGACTTAGAGTGCACTTGAGTAGCACTTGTCATTGACTAGAAACTACTTGCAATTATGTGTGATAATTAGCATGAACTAGAAGTAGAATGTCACAAGTATATGTGACTTTACCTGAAAGCAATGGCCTACCTGAAGGAAGAAATACGAGGATGAAACGAACTGTGCGGACCGTGCAAGGAGTTACGTAATTATGGATGCATACATAATTATGAAATTCAGTGCACAGAAATCACAGCAAGTCTTGTCACGTGTGGATTCCCTCAGTGCAAGCCTACTAAGTACTCTGCTAGAGTAATAATTGTTTGATGTCACTTATGTGATATATACCTGTGAATATATATATACTACTACTGCCTAGTAGGACGATATCAAACAAATGCCTAACCCTGTTGTGTTATGTTCTGTCAGAACATGGCACCCAGGAAAGCTGTGAATGCTCGCAATGACGATCAACCTCCTCCTCCCCCACTGCCAAGAACTGCTGAAGAGCTGAACGCTTTGCTAGAGGAAAGGATCTCCACTGCTATCGCCCAGTACGAGGCAAACCGAACCCAATACAGTGGAGGACCAAGCAACGCTAGGCGTAATGGGAATGGAGATTCGTCTGGAGGCAATGCAGCTCAAGGTAACCTTGAGACACTGTACTAAGCATGAGGAAATTTATGAATGGTCTTTGTTTCATTATTTCTTCGATTGCTCACATGTGAATTGGTTGAATCAATTCCAGGCTGCACTTTCAAGCAGTTCCTCGACTGCAAGCCGATAAACTATGACGGCACAGGAGGTGCAGTAGCATTTGTGTGCTGGACGGAGAAGACTGAAGCTACTTTCCGCATGAGCAAGTGTACCACGGATCAATAAGTCACCTTTGCTACTGGGTTGTTTGTCGATGAAGCTCTGACTTGGTGGAACCTGCAAGCCCAAACTTTGGGTGATGATGCCGCTTATGGCTTAACTTGGGAGGAACTGAAGGAAAGAATGAGAGAGAAGTACTGCTCTCGTGCTGAACTCCAAAGGCTAGAGACGGAGTTCTGGCACTTGACTATGGAAGGTGCTGACATCAATGGTTACACTCGAAGGTTCCACGATCTGTCAAGAGTGCTACCCTACATGGTGACTCCGGAATTTAAGCGTGTTGAACGCTACATTTGGGGACTGGCCTCAGAGTTTCGTGGCATGGTGACGTCGGCCAAACCACAAACAATCACCGAGGCTGTAACTCTGGCTGTCAGCCTGACTGAAGATTGTGTTCGGATGAAGAAGCTATCACTGAACCCAACAGAAAACACCGAGACGCATGCTGAGTCGTCCAGTGACAAGAAAAGGAAACATGCAAACTTGAATCAAGCAACTCGTAACAACAAAGGTTCCAACAAGAAGCGTGACCCTAACCCGCCTCAAGGGGCGAAACCTCTTGCAGCCATGAACGACGCACCAGCAAGGGGATATCGGGGTATCTCGCCCAAATGCCATCGGTGTAAACACCATCATGATGGAGCTTGTCGCATTCCAAGGTGCGACAAATGTGGTAAATTGGGTCATCAAACAGAAGACTGTTGGGGAAAAGGAAAGAACCGAAATGGGAACGGTGCTGGTAACAAGGATGGTAACGGGAAAGGGCAGAACCAAGGATGCTTCAAGTGTGGAAGCAATGATCATTTCATGAAAAACTGCCCAGAGAGAAACAACGCTCCGGCTCGAGCATTTGTGATTGGAGCAAGAGACGTACGCGAGGACCCTAACGTGGTCACCGGTACGTTCCTCATTAACAATCACTTTGCATCCATATTATTCGACACTGGCGCCGATTATAGCTTCATGTCTGTGGAATTTAAATGCATACTTGGAATAGAATCTAGTAGATTAGAAATTCCTTATTCCATAGAACTAGCCAATGGTAAACTTGTTGAATCGAGCGAAGTTGTCAGAGGCTGCACACTAGAACTTGGCGAACGAAATTTTAGCATCGACCTCTTGCCTATTCAATTGGGTAGCTTCGATGTAGTAGTCGGAATGGACTGGTTGTCCAAGAACAAAGCTGAAGTTATTTGTCATGAGAAAATCATTCGCATCCCTTTAGCGAATGGTGAAACTCTCATAGTACATGGAGAAAGACGAAACGCGCCTCTATGAATCATCAGTTGTATGAAGGCACAGAAGTGCTTAAGGAAAGGATGTGTTGCTTTCCTAGCACACGTTGTAGATACGAAGACTGTGGAGCCAAAACTCGAAGACATTCCTGTGGTGAAGGAATTTCCTGATGTGTTCCCTGAAGATCTGCCAGGACTACCTCCGCAACGACAAGTCGAATTTCACATAGACTTGGTTCCAGGAGTCGCTCCTGTAGCCAAGGCTCCATATCGACTTGCGCCATCCGAAATGCAAGAATTATCTACACAGCTTCAGGAGTTGTTGGATAAAGGATTCATAAGGCCAAGCTTCTCACCTTGGGGAGCTCCAGTATTGTTCGTGAAGAAGAAGGATGGAACACTGCGGATGTGTATCGATTACAGGGAACTAAACAAGCTCACAATCAAGAATCGGTATCCACTACCGAGGATTGATGACTTATTTGATCAGCTGCAAGGATCAAGCTACTATTCCAAGATCGACCTTCGATCTGGATACCATCAGTTGAGAATCCAAGATGAAAGTGTGCCAAAGACTGCATTCAGAACACGCTATGGGCACTACGAATTTCTTGTGATGCCGTTTGGATTGACGAACGCGCCAGCGGTCTTTATGGATCTGATGAACCGCGTATGTAAACCATATCTCGATAAATTCGTGATTGTATTTATCGATGATATCCTGATTTACTCGCAAACGAAAGAAGAGCACGAACAACATCTCAGAACCATCTTGGAGCTACTGAAGAAAGAGAAACTTTATGCAAAGTTCTCAAAATGCGAATTCTGGATTCGCGAAGTACAATTTCTTGGTCACGTGGTGAATGAGAGGGGCATTCATGTAGACCCGTCCAAGATTGAAGCAATAAAGAATTGGGAAGCTCCCAAAACCCCAACTGAAGTTCGACAATTTTTGGGCTTAGCGGGCTATTACCGGCGATTCATCGAGAATTTCTCAAAGATAGCTCAACCGCTAACGACCCTTACACAGAAGGACATGAAATACGACTGGGGTCACAAACAAGAAGAAGCCTTTCAGCTACTTAAGAACAAGCTCTGCGATGCACCGATACTATCGTTACCCGAAGGCACTGAAGACTTCATGGTATACTGCGACGCCTCACGACAAGGCTTGGGTTGCGTGCTCATGCAACGCCAAAAAGTCATCGCTTATGCTTCAAGACAACTGAAGGTTCATGAGAGAAATTATACCACTCACGACCTGGAGCTGGGTGCAGTGGTATTCGCCTTGAAGATTTGGCGACATTACTTATATGGTACTCGATGTACAATCTTCACAGATCACAAAAGCTTACAACACATATTTGATCAGAAGGAATTGAATATGCGCCAGCGACGTTGGGTTGAGCTGCTAAATGATTATGACTGTGAGATTAAGTACCATCCTGGAAAGGCGAACGTTGTAGCGGACGCGTTGAGCCGAAAAGAAAGGGTTAAGACCCTAAGGGTTCGAGCATTGGAAATGACGATTCGAACGAACCTCACTGCACGCATTCGAGATGCACAACAAGAAGCTCTTAAAGGAGAGAACCGTAAAGCTGAATACCTACGGGGTATGCTTAAATATATGGCGCCAAATGAAGAGGGAGCCTTATACTTTAAAAAGCGCATTTGGGTTCCGCTCTATGGTGGCCTACGAGAAGTCATCCTTGATGAAGCGCACAAGTCAAGATACTCGATCCACCCAGGGTCGGACAAGATGTATCAAGACTTGAAAGAATATTATTGGTGGCCGAGACTCAAAAGCGACGTTGCTGTCTATGTTGGAAAATGCCTAACATGTGCTAAGGTTAAGGCAGAATATCAGAAACCGTCCGGCCTACTACAACAACCAGAGATTCCCGTATGGAAGTGGGAACAAATCTCGATGGACTTCATAACAAAATTACCCAGGACCCCGAGAGGGCACGATATGATATGGGTAATAGTTGATCGATTGACGAAGTCCGCGCATTTCCTACCAATCCGAGAGAAGGATAGCACTGGAAAGCTTGCAGAGATATACTTAAGGGAAATTGTGGCACGTCATGGAGTGCCTATCTCAATCATTTCAGACAGAGATGGACGCTTTGTCTCAAGAATCTGGCAATCATTTCAGGAAGCCTTTGGATCTCAGTTAGATCTAAGCACGGCATTCCATCCGCAAACGGACGGCCAGAGCGAACGGACTATACAAACGTTAGAAGATATGCTTCGCGCATGTGTCATGGATCTAGGCGGCAGCGGGGATACTCATCTACCTTTAGTTGAGTTTTCCTACAATAACAGCTATCATACGAGCATAAAAGTCGCGCCGTTCGAAGCTCTGTATGGCCGCAAATGCCGATCGCCCTTATGTTGGGCAGATGCCGGAGATAAACGTATGGTTGGTCCTGAACTTGTACAAGAGACAACCGACAAGATTGCGCAGATCCGAGAACGCATTAAGGCGGCTCGAGAGCGACAAAAGAGCTACGCTGATCCGAATAGAAAATCGGTAGAATTCAAGGTGGGAGACAAAGTATTGTTAAAAGTCTCACCTTGGAAGGGCGTAGTCAGATTTGGAAAGCGTGGAAAGCTGAATCCACGATACATCGGACCATTCAGAATATTGAGGAGAATTGGTACCGTGGCATACAAGTTGGAGTTACCGGAAGAACTTAATGGAGTACATGATACGTTTCATGTATCCAACCTGAAGCAGAGTCCAACACAAGAAAACATGACCATCCCGATGGATGAAGTGCATATTGATGAAGCCCTCCGATTTACAAAGCAACCCGTTGAGGTTACCGACTGGAAAGTCAACAAGACCAGGAGGAGCAGCGTAAAACTTGTCAAGGTACGTTGGAACTCTAAGCACGGACCCGAGTACACATGGGAACGTGAAGACCAGTTCAAGAAAAAGTATCCCCACCTATTCAAGAAGACTCCAGCGAGAGTGAGTTCAGTCTGAATTTCGGGACGAAATTCTTTTAACGGGGGGAGACTGTGACAACTGGCCCAAACCGGTAATTTCCGTACACATTAGTTATTGCTTAATGACTGCAATTATGAGTTTAATTGTCAGCAATGTCTGAACACATGATTAAACAAGTGAATTCATGCATGTTGTATACTACAAAAATATTGCTTTATGCATAAACGAGAGCGTTGCGTCAGAATAATAGTAAACTCACCGGTAAGACACACTGTGTCGACTGAACTGCAGAAAGCAGACAGACAATAAAATTGGAGCCTAGGTGTAGGTCCGACAACAAGAATGCATTAAAACCCAAGAGTACATACAAGGGTTAATATATATGCAATACGAAAGCAAAAATAAGCACTAAAAAGCACCCGAAACGCACTTTAAGTGCAGAATTTATATAATTCAGCAATAAATCAGCATTTAGACATATAAATATTATACAGAAATGTCATTTTATTATCTAGAATATTTCCCTAAGTGTTGGGAATTGAAAGGGTACAAGAAAGGTACTTAAAAGACACTAAAAAGTGTAATTTAGCACTTTAACGAATCAGTGTCTAACCGAACAACCGGATATTACCCGGAACATAAAATATTGCTAGAAGCATTACTATTATTTTTCTGAGCTAGTTATAGTTCCCGAACACCCCAACATATGATGTAAAGCATCATACACTTAAAACACTAGACACTATACTTAACCTTCAACTAATTAACAAGTTACCATTTAAATTTACAACTAATCCCCCCCCCCCCCTCTATATATTACGGCCCAAGTGAGTGGCCCCACCACAAGATTCCTACAATCTTCACCAAATCCTAATTGATCTTGCTTAAATCTCCTTAAGATATGGTAAGATCATGTTGGTACTTTGTGAAACACATAGACCAATGGACAAGAAGATTAGATTGTCATAAGTAGCCAACATAACCACCATCTTGATCACCTACATCTCTCCTCTCTCCCTCAATAAGCTCACGGCCAACACCCCCTAAATCACCATCAATTTTTCCAAGCTATTCCAAGACTATCCAAGGGTGACCAAAGGTGCAAGGAGCCATATAAGAAGGTTTGGTGGTCTCGGAACTTGAAGGACCACCTTTGTTTGCTTTTTCCACCCTATTTGCGCTTAGATTCTTCCCTAGCCTCGAGCTAGTGGTATGTTGCTTAAAACACCTTCTTGAACTATTCTAATGTGGTTAAAACGATATATGACGGTTAAAGCTCATTAACTTACAAGATGATACTTTAAAGTCTACTAAAAATGCTATAAGTGTTGGATAAAAGCTCATATGTTGTGTAAATGTTGTAGTAATTGAAATTTGTGAATATTTAGACCCGATTTATGTTGTGGTAGCTCGGATCATCATTTAACCCGGTTTGGTCATGATCATGAATCATGACATAAGGTTGTTTTGAATAAAACAAGGGTTAAAGGGTGAAACTCTACCACACACGAATCGTGAACTTGTGTAAAAGCGTTTTACTTGTGAAATAGTGTTTAAAACTAGCCGATCTATGTATCTACAAGTGGTATTTTCAAAAGACCAAGCATCAAAAGAAACCACATGTTCTAAACCGGATCTTACACAAACAAAAGTGGTTTTTGTGAACAAACAATTGTGTGGACACTTGTGTAACAAAAGTTTTAACAAAGAAATAATTTTCATAAAAACCGACTAGAAGTTGTGAAACTTCATATTCTTTAAAAATAAGATTTTTAAGAAATTAAACTTATTTTTAAAGATAACAAGACTTACTAAATGTGCTAGTAAGATACTACACAATTTTGGTAAATATCCAAGTTCATGAAGTGGGGAAAAGTAGTGATTATTGTTGATAATTATTGTTAATGATTGTTGTTGATGATTATTGATGATTGATGATGATTTAAAAGAAAATAAACACACGTTTTGAAAACGTGGGAAACCTCCATTTTTAGGGGAAACTCTGTCAAAATTTTTATAAATTTTGACATTTAGAAAAATATAAGTTTTTGAGAAACTTATTCCCTAAAAATGTGTTTAAAAGTATTACTAAGGTTTCCCTAATTTTTGGTGATAAGAAATGAGGATTTCTCCAAGAATAAAATGAATATAAGTATGTATATTTTGAGAGAAAAATATATATATTATTTGATCACCAACTTATGTGCTAAGTGTATATAGTATGTGTTATACGTACTAGTGTATTAAGACATAAAAATACACATACAAAATACAAGATACATAATTCGGGTGCAAAGTGCAAAACACAAAAGACTTATATTTATTTTAGAGGAAATAATATAAGTAAGATACGTAGTTAAAAATATGAAATACTTTTAACACAACAATACGAATACAAAAGAGAGTGACTGTACTTGTGCGATACAAGTCTAGTGACTAACATTAAGAAAACGCGTATAGGTTACGACGTTAATTAAGCAAATCCGGTGAAGTTTACGACGCTAGGAACGCAAAGTTGTGAGTTCATGCTCCCCCTTTTCTTTTAACTGTTTTCAGTTTTTATAACTTCGGGGGTGAAATACATGTACAAAAGTACAATATTTATAAATGGTATGATATAAATACAAGAAGTACACTTGGTGAGAACGAGAACCAAGTGTGACAAAATATAAGACAATAAGAAACGCGCTTGGTGAGGACGAGAACCAAGTCGGACGCGTTATGAGAAATGATAACAAGAAACGCGCTTGGTGAGAACGAGAACCAAGTAGGATGCGTTATGAGAAATAGTGTCACGAATAGGGTACAGAAGCACCATTAATCGTGTACATACTTAGACCGCAGAACAAAAGGTTAGATCTAATGGGTTCCGGGCAGCCCCACTCTTGGCCACTCTTTTACCAAGCAGTGTTTTTGTGTCTCAGTCGTGAATCGACTACAGAAAAATGCCTATGGTTTGGTGACTTCCTATGTCGTGCCACATGTTAATGGCTTTGCAACCCATTAACAATTTGATATTTACAGAAATACTGTATTTACATAAAATACATACCATACTAAAATTAATATATAACTTGAAGTACGTGGGGTACTCAAGAAGATTGAATTATACTTGAAGTACGTGGGGTACTCAAGAAGAAATTGAATTATACATGTGTACGTGGTGTACACATGAAACTGAATTTATATATGAAAACTTGATTTACTCACAAACTATGTTTTCATACAAAGTATACAAACATGAATTACAAAACTGCATGAATTCACACCAACATTATGTTGACATTTTTCCAAAACTCACATGTATTTCAGGTAACTAGGATGGATGTGCGCGTGGTCTTGCTTATGCTCGTGGATGTCGCTTGTGTTTAACTTTAAATAAAGTTGTAAACTTTTAAGACAATGTTTTATGCTGTCTGGCGATATAAACGCTAAACTTATGTTTTCAAATTATGGTATTTGATGTTATTTTACGAGCATGTAGCATGTTTACTCTTCGTATGCAATGAGAACCTTTCATGATCACACCTCGTGCTTCCGCCGTAGAAAGGGGTGTGACACATAAAAGGGTTAGCTCTCTCTCGGTTGATTCAGTTGCAGCTGATCTTCTTCTCCGATGATTCTGCAAAAAAGATCACCGTTAGCCTCGCCAAGGGGAGAAGAGGGTTCTCTCCTTGACCCGACTCCGGTGTGAGAATAAGTATTGGTAATGGAGAAGAGAAAGTATTTGAGAAGTGAGTGTGACTTGAGTTTATACCTGAACAGTTCTCGTATTTATAACCGGGAGTTTGGGAGGGAAAACCTGTTATTGAAAAGATGACGGAAGATGCTAACGCCGTAGCGGTTATATTTTCTTTCGTTAAGTTCTTTGATCCAACGTCCAGTTGTCTTGATCCGATGTGAATGCACACGGATCGTGGTTTGATCTATGGCTGGGGAATTGCCACGTGGATAGTGATTAAGTGGAGATTATTCTTCACTTGCATGCCTTCGTTGTGATTTCAGGGATGCCTGTGGTAACGACACGTGTCCAGACGGTTATAACCTTTTGGGTGGTGCACGATTGTATTTATTTCTAGAAGATTACTGCTCTAATCTGGTGTGACACCTTGCTGTGTGGACACAGACGAATAAATCCCAAGTCTGGGTAAAATGATATCCAAGTCTGAATATTTGGGCGGAAGTATTGATCTCAGGATTTTTATCCTTTGCTAATGGGGGAAGGCGCAAGGATTTATGTTTTCCTTTGGGCGCGCGATTATAGATTGCTGATTTCTTCTTCCTCTTGTAAGACCAATGCGCGGCCGCGCAAGGTCAAAAGGTTAAAAGGCTGGTTTGTGGTATGGTCTCAAATCCTTTTTATGAGGTTTTTGGGACCTTACCCCTTCAAGTCCCCCCAGTCTAGTGTTGTACTTATGCAAATAAGTGGAGCACTGGACTTATGAGAGGGAAATGTTTTTGGGCGCGAAAAAATAAGAAATCTTCTATGAGAAGATTGAATATTTTTGATTTTGTAAAGATTTTTTATGGAAAATCTTTGACTTTCAACGAGACTGGTGCAGTAAATTGATTTGACAACCTGTCATTGTCAGTTGTTTTTTACTGTCCGTGTCTTACACGCGCGCATGTAAACGCGTGTGTGTTCTGACATTTCCTTTTTCTGCTGCTTGGGGAACTGTGATACCCGGAACAGTCGCTGTGACGGTTACCGATGCTATTTATTGCGATAAGTATATATAACGTTTGGGTAACCTTCTCTGTTTAATCATTGTTTTGTTGAAGAGCTTTTCATTCCTTTTTCTCTAAGAATAAAAAATTCCATCATTCATCCTCTTATGTCAATCGGAGAACATCAAGAAGATCTTGTTGAAGAGATGTCGACTGAACTTCCACCGTTGAAGTGGCCTAGAACATCCTTTGATGGTTTGATTCGGAATCTCAAATTCCCGAAAAACTGGGGAGCTCTATTTCCTGAAGAGGGGCAGACAGCGGCGGATGCTCCGGCTGGGTATATTACCCTCTTTTGGGATTTTTTCTGTGATGGTAACTTTCGTTTGCCTGTTACCGGATTTTTCCTTGAAATTCTTGGGTTTTACAATCTGCATATCTCCCAACTCCACCCTATTGGTATGGTTAGGGTTCGACATTTCAAATTCGTATGTCGGACGATGCATGTGGAGCCAACCGTTCCCCGATTTAGGGTTTTTTATCAGATGCATTGTACCCAAGGATTTTATTCATTCGTTCAGAGGGCTTCTGCAAAGAAGATTTTACATCAACCCCCAAAATCTTTTCATGATTGGAAGCAAAAATTCTTCTTTATCAAAGCTGGAGTAATTCCTGTGAGGATGGTTCTTAGGGGGAAAGAAGATATTTCGATCGAAACCCTTCAGACTCCGGTTGATGAAAACTGGTATCAGGATTTGAAGGATGTGCCCAATATTGCATTGCCGGAGAAAGCGCTTGTCGGAGCCAGCATGAGTTTAAATTGGAAGATGGAACGTGATGACAAACCCGTATACACGGAGGATGGTCATAGTAAGTTTGGGGTTCTTTCTAACTTTTTTTTTTCCTGCTCTCTCTTCAAATGTAGTTGTTTCTCTGTATGTTGTTGCCTTCAAGAGGGAAGGCGGAAGAATGGGTACTATCAAGAAGAAGCCTGAAGAGGAGCTCTGGTATCATCGTATCGTGAGAAATTTTGTTCTTCCGCGGGATGCGGACCTATCTGTTCAACCAGCTGCTGGTGCTGGTGAGTTGATATCTGTTTTTCCTTTCCTTTTTGCTTTGAGTAATTTTTTGTCTTGCGGTTTTGTAGGTGAATTGTTGAATTTGGTCGTAGGCCCTGAAAAGAAAAAACGCGCAACTACTTCCACTTCCGCGCCGAAGAGAAGTGAGGCTGTTAAAATTCAACCTTTGAAGGCGAGAAATGTTGGAGAGAAGAAAGGTACGCGCCGTTCTTCTGTCTCCAGGTGTGATTATGTGGTGGTTTCTGACTTTTTGGAGGGTCTTACTCCTGTAGTGACTATGCGGGAACCGAAGCCTGAACCAAAGGATTCTGCCGATATTCCCCCTTCTAACCCGAATGAGCCTATCGATCTGGATTCCAGTCCCGAACATTTGGTTCATAGGAAGGTTGGTAAAAGAAAGCAAGCTGATACTGATGCGGAGGGTCAACCTCCCAAGAAAGTGCAGAGGAAGAAAATTACCAGAAAAGCAAACCTTGATGCTTTTGTTTCAGAGTCTGTTCCTGGTAAGTGTTGTTTTCCCTTGCTTTCTTTAAGCGGATGGAATTCTTACAAACTTTTATTTGTCCAGAAGTTCCTGTTTCCTCTGTTCCTACAGAGGTACCATCTGTGGTTAATAAAGAACTTCCCCCTACTCCTCCGCGTGCTGCTGTTGCAGACCCGCTAGAACCTTCAGAGATTGCTGGGGAAGGTGTAGAGAAAACTGTTGAGGCTGAGAAGCCTGTTGGTGTTAATACAGAGGCGGAAAAGATTGTTGAACCTGGCGTGGTAGATGATGCTGATAATCCACCGACCCCGGAAACTGTTGCTCAGGATTTGGGAAAAAAGGAAACTGCTGAAAAAGTTCAATCTTCTCCCCCTAGACCTTCTGAAGCTATACCTGAGCATACTGAGAAGGTCACAACTGAGGAGACGGGTTCATTTGCTGATGTTGATAAACAATCTCCGATTCGTCCAGAAGAAACTCTGGGAGAATATTATTACCGGACTTATACGGAAAAAGATGCTTCTGATCCTCATGTCCCTGTTTGGAATGTGAAAAAAGGTGATACCTTCTCGGATTGGCGTGTATGCCAAGATTGGTTGCAGGGGATACTTCCACCTGGTGAGATTAAATTCCAGGAAAATCAGCCTTATGAACAGACCTATCAATCTTATCTTGCAGAAACTGCTTCTCATGTTTCTACTACTCACCGTATAGTGCGTGAGTGGTATAGCATGCATAAGGAGCGGGCATCTTTTATAGCATCGCAAAAGAAGTTTGCTAAAGATGAAAAACATGTGGCTCAGTTGAAGGCTAAATTAGAGACTGAGCGAGCCAAGTTTGAAGCTGAGCGTAAGACTGAGGAATGGTCTGTTGCTGGCTGGAAAAGAAAGGCTGAAGCTGAAACTGCTCTCCTGTCTGAGGAAAGGAAAAATTGGAGGAGAATTTGTGAGAAGGACAATGCTGAGAAGGCAAACCTCCGCAATGTCATAAATAACCTCAAGGCTGAGGTTGAAAATCTGAAGAATCAAGATGCGGAGGTAGAAAGATTGAAGAAAGAAAAAGCTGATATGGAAGCTATGTTGGTGGAGGCGCGTTCTCATAGGGAACGAAGTGAGCAATGGGAGGTACAAGCTTTAGCCACTCTTGCCGTTAAAGATAAAGAATTAGAGGAACTTACTGCTTTGGTTTCTGACCAGGAACAATTGAAGAAGGATCTGGAGCTTGCGCACTCCGAGAATACTGAAACCTCCCGCCGTTTGACTGAGGTTGAAGAGAAATTGTAGAATTCAGAAATGGCACGGGTTTCAGCGGAAAGCGAGCTTGAACCTTTAAAGAATGATATGGCCTGGTTGAAAGATCGTGGGATTGCTTGTGTAAATTTCTTTCCTCTTTTTGTTGTGAAATCATATATGCGCTTTTTTGATGCTTATTTTCGCTTGATTTCATAGGTTGCTGAATCTGTGTTAAACTCTGAAGAACTGGATAAAACTGTTGCTAATTTGATGGTTGCTGCACGACGAGATGGATACGCGCAAGGTTATGCGGAGTGTTCCCAACATGTGAATAGCGCGTTGAAGGCTAACTGGGATGATAGCAAGTCTGCTACCTTTGGCGTAAATACTGCCGCCGCGCTTGCTTCCATGAAGACAGAGTTTAATAATTTGCAACTTCCAGTTATGGAGTTGATAAATGTGGCGCTGCAATCGGATGATCACGTGGCGCAACTCAAAGAAATCTTCCCGGATGAGGGTGAAGATTTAGAGTAGGATGAAATTGTATTGAACAATTTTTTATGTGGGATGTAGATCCTTGTTTTGTCAGTGCGCTGTTGCGCAAGGATTCTAATCACTGCTGTGTTTGAAGCTCTTTATAGTATGTTTCTATTTGTTTTGTTAAATGACTTTACAATATTTTGCATGAGTACAATTGCTTTTACTTGAGTAAGGCGAATGAAGTTGGTATGAAGCTCATGTGTGAGTTTATGGTCGTTTGTGACGTGATCACTGACCGTGCATGGAGCTTGTTTTACACTACCATAATGTTTTTGCGCTTACTAAAAAGAAATTGCATGCATTTTGTAAACACAAAAATAATAGAAACTTTGTAATTTTATTCATGGATAGAGCTTAGAGGCTTTACAAAGTTTGTCTGATAATTAAATGGAACTTAACTTACTCTCTGATAGTTCCGCCGCATTTGATAGGTCATGTCTTTTCCGCGGAAAACTTATAGAGTCCTTTAAGTTTTGGCCCGTTTGCTTGAGCTTTCTTCTCCCCGGGTAATCTGCTTAATCTCCTTGCGCATGTTCTGGAGTAAATGCGTAAGTTCTCCATTTTTTAGAGCTTTCTCTATTTCCGTGCGCAGAGATATGCAGTTGTTCGTGGTATGCCCGTTGTCTTTATGATATTCGCAGTATTGCGCCGGGTCTTGACCACGTTTACTCTTCATCGGAATCGGAGGTTTGAACTGATAGTCCTCTGTACTTAGAACCTCCGCCGGGGTCTTTGTTAGGGGAGTCCACTGCCTCTCCCTATTTTCGTGCTTGTTCTCTCTTTGTGCAGAGAGCTTGTTGATTGTTGTGCGGGCATCTTCAGAGGAACGACTTCCTGATGACTCGCACCATGATTTTTTGAACCTTCTTTCGCCAGTTGCGCTTAAGTCTGCGGGCCTGTTGTGTGGTGGTGGTGGCCTGTTTGTAGTAAGGTTTTTCTCGGTCTGCGCATAAACCTTGGCCGCCGCCATTATTTTTTCCCAACTCTTGGGAAGGCCCTCTGTTCCAGATAATACCTTAACCATGTCGTCACATCTAACCGCGTACTTGAACTGAGCGCGGATTAGTTGCTCGTTAACACCTCCAATCTCCAACACTTCTTTATTGTATCTGGTGATAAAATCCTCCAGATTCTCATCATCGCGGCGCCAGATGTTCATGACGTCGGATGTATCACGCATGGAACGCCTTTGTTGGCTGAAGTGTGTTAAAAACTTTTCACGCAGATCTTTCCACGACTCGATCTGTCCCGTTGGTAGGTTATCAAACCAGATTCGCGCTGGGCCGGTTAACGTTTGTACAAACAAATGACACCATAGCGGAAGAGTCCAACCGCCAACCAACCCTGCGCTGGTGAATACTCTCAGATGATCATCAGGGTCAGTTAACCCATTGAATTTCCCAACGTTAGATGGTAATTTTGCCTTCTCCAATGGAGCCAGAGCTATCTCTAGTATGAACTTCGAGTTTTCCGCCGCTTCTGCAGGGCGATAAACTAAGTCATAGTTATGCTCTGCCTCAGGGTTACAAACCGCTCGAGGCCTGCATTTGTTATAGTTTGGCTGTAGTCTGTTGAATACGCTGGTGTTTGCACTCAAACGATATGTTTGATCAGATTCATCAGTGTGAGTGTCCCGTTGGGAACCCAACCTATCATGAACCGATTATCTTCGACGAGGGTGTGGTTCTCCATGGTGTTGTCTCTGGTAACCGCCTGTATCATCATAAGTTGATTCTTCTCGCTGAGAGGCATGAGCTCTAGATCCCGGCCTCCGTGATTGGGTCACGGGAGCAGTTTGAGCACATAACTGTGTGTACACTGCGTTTAATGCCCCTTGGGACCGGACATACCATGATATCGGAGTTTCTCCTGGTGGTAAAATTGATTGAGCAGGGTTTGCTGGTAACATTCCTGGAGTAACAGGATCATTTGCTCGATTGGATTGAACCTCATTATCGTCTGAGGCCTCTTCTACAATCCCTTCTACTGGTAAATTGTTTCCGACGTTTGGTCGAGGACCAGGTTGCCGGTGAGATGACGAATTTTCTGCCATGTGCAAAAACAGAAAACGGAATGAACTGAATCGAAACGAGGTAGAAACTAGAAAAACTGAGAAACGGTGGGCGCCAATGAAGAAACACTAGATAAATGGTCGGAACCGAAATATCTAGGGGGTTTGAATCCGCATAAAAGGGTTAGCTCTCTCTCGGTTGATTCAGTTGCAGCTGATCTTCTTCTCCGATGATTCTGCAAAAAAGATCACCGTTAGCCTCGCCAAGGGGAGAAGAGGGTTCTCTCCTTGACCCGACTCCGGTGTGAGAATAAGTATTGGTAATGGAGAAGAGAAAGTATTTGAGAAGTGAGTGTGACTTGAGTTTATACCTGAACAGTTCTCGTATTTATAACCGGGAGTTTGGGAGGGAAAACCTGTTATTGAAAAGATGACGGAAGATGCTAACGCCGTAGCGGTTATATTTTCTTTCGTTAAGTTCTTTGATCCAACGTCCAGTTGTCTTGATCCGATGTGAATGCACACGGATCGTGGTTTGATCTATGGCTGGGGAATTGCCACGTGGATAGTGATTAAGTGGAGATTATTCTTCACTTGCATGCCTTCGTTGTGATTTCAGGGATGCCTGTGGTAACGACACGTGTCCAGACGGTTATAACCGTCTGGGTGGTGCACGATTGTATTTCTTTCTAGAAGATTACTGCTCTAATCTGGTGTGACACCTTGCTATGTGGACACAGACGAATAAATCCCAAGTCTGGGTAAAATGATATCCAAGTCTGAATATTTGGGCGGAAGTATTGATCTCAGGATTTTTATCCTTTGCTAATGGGGGAAGGCGCAAGGATTTATGTTTTCCTTTGGGCGCGCGATTATAGATTGCTGATTTCTTCTTCCTCTTGTAAGACCAATGCGCGGCCACGCAAGGTCAAAAGGTTAAAAGGCTGGTTTGTGGTATGGTCTCAAATCCTTTTTATGAGGTTTTTGGGACCTTACCCCTTCAGTAGCTTACGCTACTTTAACGCATCGTTTGCGTGAAACGCGTTCGGACCGCCTAATTAGTCCTATGACAAGTATTATATGCCTTATCATGTCTAATAATGTTACCTAATCAGTTTAGATGTAAAAATTTAGTTACATATGCTTAAAATAAATTTATGCGCAAAAAGGGCATTTTGGTCATTTACCTAAGGCACATAAACTACCTATCATACAACTATTTAAATGAAGTGACCATAAGGTATAACCTCGGAAGGTTATTCCCTATGCAACTATGGTCACCTAATGTGTTTGGTCGGATCCTAATGATCGACCAAACGGGTTGGGTTTGAAAGTATAAGCGATTGTTTAGATAGCTTACCTTACGACCCTACATATGCACTAAACCTAAAGTGACGAGCTAAACATGTTAGAACATGTTTAACAAATTTTGAAAACAGGTTTGGTATCAAAACAAACGGTTTTGATACCTAAAAGTAGTTTGGTTACAAAATACGCAAGAATACGCATTTTGGCCGAAACTACGACTCGTCACTATGCCTAAATAACGTGGTAATCAGTAGGTATAGTCACAAGAGACTAAAACCATCATGATTACGCTCACGTTATGAAGTTCAACGAACTTCATGTTGACCATAAACTGGTCAATGCAGAAAATCAAACAAAGTTTGACTTTCATGCTAAAAACGCGTAAAAGAACGAAAGAGGACTTACAAAAGGTCCAAGAACGGAAGTTTGACCCGATTATTCTCAGGTATGAAGTGAAAGCACCTCAACTTAGAGAAATATCAGATCAAATGTGAGTTTTGAAGCAAGAGGGTGGGGGTATTTATAGGAAAACCAAGACCGTTAGGATCGTTCATCGAAAACCGAGCTTCGATCTGGACCTTACATGTGTGCCCATGGTTTTAGAATACCATGGGTACCCCAAAACAAGCCCCTAGTTTCATTAAAACCATGTGCAAATGAGGGGAACAGCTAGAACAAGCTGGAAATCAGATTTTCAACTTTGGTCCCTTCCTAAGATAACTATGGCAGATTGTTAATTTTGGTCCCTGAATGTGCAAAACATGGTTTTTGATGCATTTTTGACACGTTTAAGCCCCGTTAATCCCATTTCAAGGCTCTAAAATGAAGTTAAAGTATAGGGAACATGAAACATGCTCAAAAATATCTCGGATGTCGGTTCGTTTGGTCGTACGGTTGCGTTGTTCGGTTAATCACGACGAAACACGAACGAATGCGAAAAACAATCCAAATTACGCGACGAATGGAATTTTATCATGCCAATCACTAAAATAAAATATTTTAATGATTACATAAAGTTTTGGATGTCCGGATGTATTCAGAACGTAAGATATGCGCGAAAATGCAAACTTATGCACTTTTTGACGCTTTTAGTCCCTGAATGACCAAAAAGTTTATTTTAGCACACCGAACCCATCAAAGCCTATTTATAAGCTATGTAATGGATATTTAGGGTATTTTTATCTTATGGTCATGTTCCGGATTGTCCGTTACAGTACGAATCGGCATACTTTCGCAGTTTGTTGAATTTAGTCCCAGTAAGCGAATAAACTTGATTTTGCCATACCAAAGCCTTCAAAACTTATTTCTAAGTTATGTAAAGGTTATTTAAGGTATGTTAAGCATATATTGATGTTCTGGAGTGTTTGTCGCATTAAACTGGTTATATTTACGCATCAGTGCGCGTATAACCTTCCAGAAAGCAATTTAGAGCCCGAAATCGAACAAGAATTGATATGTGCAAATGATACACATATTTATACAAATCCCAAGTATGAAATAAAATTTTTCATTGGTTTGGTATTTTTTTGATGGCCGTGGAGGCACAGGCGTCACACATAGCACGCGGCTTGCTTGCGGGCGGATCACGCGGCTTGCTGGCGGGTCACACTCAGTCAACCCAGTTTCCGTCAGTTACAAGAAAGATTTGACTACCACTTAAATCCATTAAAAATGATATTAAACCTTGTTTATTATATTATTAATTGTCTAACTCATGACAATAATAATTGGGGTTTAATGGCTTCTTTATGTGTGTGAGTATAAGAAAAGGATGATGGTTCATTCTAAATATTATCGAAAAATATAGAGAAATACACACACATGAAAGAACTTTTGTTCCATGGAAATTTAGAGAAGAGTATTCTCAATATTGTCCTTTTACATAATTCAATATTTTCCTACAAAATGAAGAACACCAAAGTACCCGGTGTAACCTCGGGCACGAGTGCCATCTCCGGCAGTACAACTACTGCTTTGGTTGTTGTACCCTGGGAGACAGAACCATCTGAGAGGAGGCGTGAAATCTGTTTTAAGGGAAGCGTGTTGAACACGTGCCTCAACCAAAACCGTAAACAATTTTGCTTGTCTTGCAGCGGAGTTTCGATCTGGAAGGTGCGGTTGAAGTTTCCAAAGACGCTTGCTTGAATCAAGATTGGTACAATTATATTGTATTTTATATTCATTTATTTAGTTTTTGTAACCGGTATCGTACTAGTCGAATTTCCCACAAATAACGAGAGCCTCGTTATTATTTATTATTTATTTTGTAATATATTTTAATAAAAAGTGAACCTAGCTCCTACATCTTCAATGCAAGGCAACCTACAAAGCATTATCCGCCAATGTGAGTCTACAGACTAACACGAAATTAAACATGAAAAAATTCAAACCTGGTTATGACACAGAGGTAGGCAAACGTGTTATAGTAGTTGCAACGACACAATGTCAAATAACAAACATACCTTATGTAGATATTTTAACAAACAAAATGTAACAACCCTAAATAAACATTCCTAACGACAGCCCGTAATAAAACCCCAAATATGCGCGACGAAGCTTGTAATACTCAATCAGAACTTAACGGTTAAGAAAACTTGACGGTTGATGAACCAACCCGCACAAAAGTACCCTTACTGTCACACCCAGGCTTTGCGGAAGCGTGGGTTTACTTGGTGTGACTTCTTAATACCATAGCAACAATCATAACAATGCTATATGATAAAAACATGAGATATTCATCCATTAATAAAGTTTAGAAAAATCCCATTTTCAACAATCACAAAGTAAGTTACAAACCTTAACTTGATTTAATTGAGTTCATAAAGACTTAGCAAAAGACTTTAAACAATACTAGGTTTAGGGATATGTAACCCGTCCAGGAAGAGGTTACACCTTCTAAACCCTGGATGACTTCTTTATTCAAACGCAGCTTGAAAATACGTGCATACCGTGCCAGATCCGTTAGTTTCCTGAAATACATGTAGTTTGAAAAGTCAACATAAAGTTGAGCGAGTTCATGTGTAAGTGAGCAGGTATAAACCTTTGTAAAAATGTCTGTATGTATGAAAATCCCTGGTATGTAGCAATTAAGGAAAAAGAGATCAGCATTGGGTTGCAAAGCCAATGATATGTGTGAAGTGCTGTAAGAAGACTCAAACCTAGCAGATTTTTGCGTCGGGCTCAAAGTCACCACCTGGTCCACTAAGCGGGCTCAGGGGTTGGGCTCGCTACACCCAGATAGATCTACCGCTAATGACCCTCGGTCCTATAATGAGGATTAATGGCCTCCAATTCTCGCCTACCCACTCACATGATCTAAGTAGTAACCCTCCTTAAGCTAACCATACCATGTAAGTGAAAGTTCGTAATAATCGTAACATGTATTTCACCCCCGGAGTATAAAAACTGAAAACAGTTAAGAGAAAAGGGGGGACATGAACTCACAGAAGTGCGTCTCGAAATAGTATCTCCTAATCAACCTGCTGCGTGACAACCTACACGTACTAACTTCTATTAGACGGACGGCCGTGCCTTGGCTTAAGGTTTAACGTTTTTGGGAAATAGTTAGGCAACTATTTCGTATTTACACTTCGTAATTATTTATAGTTATATTCCTTCCCAAGGATGGGGGTTTTAATACATGTGCGTTTTCGTAATCCCAAAATATATTATTAAGTCTCACTTAATAAAATATATTTTTATTCATTTGTCTAAAATATTCTATCTCCAAATTATACATATTTTTCCCAAAAATATTATATTTTATTCCATACAATCTTCCAAAATAATACTTTTATCAAAATATGCATTTAAGAGTATTTTCCGAAAAATACGTAAGTTACACTTTACAGTTCGCGTGATAATAATAATACCGGTGTAACTTAAATATTTGTTTGTGAAGGCGTTGGTATTATTTTGGAGTCGTGTTTTCACAATGTATTCCAGTTATATTATTTTTACTCTAAAAATAATATATGTGCAGTTCGTAAAATAATCATAAAATCACGCAAGCTTTTTTACTACGAAATATATATCTAAATATATATTTAGCAAGTTTTATTTACGAGAATTCCACCTCCGACACTTGGTTACCTTGTAATAAAAATCATGGCGAAGTTTGTTTGGAAAACAAGTCAAAAATATATTCATAACACTTGTCGCAAAATATTCTAAGTGTTATTTTCTGGAAAAATTTCGCCAGAGTTTCCTCTGTAACTGGAGGTGACCACACTTACAAGCGTATCATTTTCTTTTAAAAATTCAACCAACAATTTTCCAATCATCCAAAACACAACTTTCAAACATCAACTAGTCAAAAAAAAAAATAAGTATAAATCGCGAACGCATGAACTTGTAAGTTGTGTAAAAGTATGTAGAATCTTTCCCAACATTTTTAGTAGATCTTTCTATCTTTAAAAATGAATCGGTTTCCTGAAAAACTTTATTTTTAAAGAAGATGTAATCTTACAACTTCTAGTTAAAAATTACGGAAATATTTCTTTGTTAAATCCTTTTGTTACACAAGTGTTTACACACTTGTTTGTTCACAAAAACACCCTTAGTTTATGAAAGATCCGGCTTTAAAATAAGACTTGTATATTTTACTTAGTTCTTCGAAAATACCACTTGTAGATCTTTAGATCTACTAGTTTAAAACTCCATTATACAAGAAAAACTGTTTTTACACAAGTTCATGTTTATGTATGAAAGGGTTCGCCATCTTGTAACTTTCCTACTTAACATAATGCTAGTTCATGTTCCATGAACATGATCTAGCGTGGTTAGATGACGATCCGTTCCACTACTAGCATCCAACAACATAAAATAACCATAACTAAACAAGATTCATGAGTTTTACACCATTATTTACTCTTTAACCACCCTTTTTATCATTCTTACAAGACTTTAAGTTTTGTTTTCGCATGTTCTTGAGTTTTAACCGTTAAACTTCTTATTAACCACTTTAAACATGATCAAGAGGGTGTTTAGAATCACTTACAACTAGCTCAAGGCTAGGGAAGAATCAAAGCGAAAAATAGGTGGATAAAAGCAATATAGAGAGGTCCTTGAGATTCCGTAAGCACCGGGCCTCCTTGTGCATGACCCTTCACCTTTGTATGTAAGTGGAATTGCTAGAACAAACTTGAATGATGGAGAGGTGGTGGGTGTTGGGTTCGGCCGAGAGTCTCCAAGGGAGGGAGAGAAGGCAATTTTGTTTAAGTGTTGGTGAAGTGATGTGTGAACCTTTCATACATACTTATAATCCATGTTTCCTAATTACCCATTATGTAATGTGTATGGAAGATATTAGACATGTCCAAATAAAATAATCAAAATTTTGTGGAGTGTCCCTACATGGGGAAACCGATCGTTCAGTGACAAGGTTAAGCACTAGTTAGATTAGTTAGGGACTTTAAACAAGTTATTAGTGTGTTATGTATTATAACGGGTGTTAGGGTGTTCGGGTACCCTAACTAGCTCAGAAAAGGAAAAACAATGTCATTGACAATATTTTTATGTTCCGGGTCAAGTCCGGTTGTTCGGTTGGATATTAATCCGTTAAAGTGCTAAATAAGCATTTAAAATGTCGTTTATATCATTATTAGTGACACAATGAGTTCCCGACACTTTGGAAAGTGTCTAGTATTATTTTCACATGTTTTTGCACTTTACTAGTTAGCTTAAATGCTGAATTTTGTATTAAAGTGCAGGATTTTGTAATTAGAGCATGTTTTAGGCACCTCCGGTCACTATAACTATCACCTAGTAACGCAGTTTTACAATCCTCACCTCCCTACACTCCCTACTAGTGTAGTAATCTATTCCCGGCTCATACTGGCCTCAGAGACAGTGTCTGTTTGATGCTGGCTATGTCAGCATGTTTACTGGGTTATCCGTTCTTTGTGCTACTGTGCTTTTATGCATCAAGTTTGTCACTATTGTTTGTGTGTAAATAATAGAGTGACAGTATAAAATGTGATGCATGAGTAGGTATGTATCAGAAATCAAGAAGCAGTTTAACCACAGTTGTAAGCAAGCACAGTAATTAAGCATTAATTAAATATTAATTAATTCGTATGGATACCTGGTTTGGTGAGGGTTGTCACATTCTCCCCCCGTTAAAGAAATTTCGTCCTCGAAATTTGTACTGCCCTACTCCTTATGATTAAGTCACACACGTATGTATATGAATAATATCGAAGTAGATAATCATCAAATCGAAACAAACATTACTCACATTAGGTGAGTCCAAGAATATATAACAACCCGAATCCTAGGGTTGAAAGGTGTGTGCTTCTAGCATTGGATGTCAAAGGTACAAGACGCATTTGACGTATAGTCTAGTGTAATCCAGCTAGCAGGGGTTCCACAAAAGTGGAGTTTTGACTAATAAAATTTTTAAACGATCGGTTGCAATATGCAAACGAGTTTTCACAAACCATAGCACCCGCTATAAGAACTCAAAGGCAACAACTCAACGTAATAGTAAAATGATCTGTCAACTCCTGAATAAATGTCTGGTAAGGTTTAGTGTGTTGACATTTTTGAATGGTGAAGATACACCGAATGGATTACAAGCGAATCTGGTGTATCATTGCCTCGATTCGTAGTTGCATCAGAAATGTTTAAATGATAAACCAAACAAAAGTATGTGTGGTCTCGTGTGAAACGGTTAACCATGATTAGCACAAGCTACAAGTTTATGATGACACCACAAGGTGTTGTAATGGCATTATCCAAAAATAGTGGTGTCTGAACAAGTTCACCGTGTTTGAAATCAAATGAAAGCGTACTGAGACAATCTGAAGATTTGATTTATACCATGTTATAGAGTTTCCAATTAAATACGGAACATCAAAGAACCACTGTTTCCAATCGAAGATGAAAAATAATAAGTATCGCAAGGCATTTGATTGACAACGAGAGAATCATTAGGATGCACATTGTGCTTATGAAACGAATATATGTACCCTTGCCTTAACACACAATTGTGTTGAGACTGCTTTGATCGTGAAGATCCAAAATGGATTGTTAATAACTAAATAGGGAATTGAATCCGTGTACGAAGTGAGTAACCAAATTAGCGCAAGCTTCAATTTTGTGAAATTATCACCGCAAGGTATCGAAACAAATCAAACGTTTTAGTGGAGTCGTAGACCAACCAAATCTACTACGACTCGAAATGAAAGAATCTCTGCAAAAATAGTTGAATATGATGCTCCCAATACATCAGATAGCGTTTCAAGTTAAACCTATGAACTGGATAAGTTCAAGCAATTGAACTCGGTTTCAACGTAACCCGACAATAAACGTATGTATCAACAAGGAATTCTTGGCATGGTCGTAAAATAAACCATGAATGTAGGTCATTCGAATCACGAATCAGTAATTAGGTTTAGCAAGGTAATATTTAAATTTCAATGAAGTGTTTGTTCGAAACAAAACCACATGCGTAGCAAATGATGCATGTGTGTCATGAAAGTTTCCGAGTACTGAAACAAGGAGTGCTTGCTAAAATGAAAAAATGACCAAGTATCGAAACAAATGTGTGTTCGCTCTCAGCAAAGAAAATTTGTGTGATGCTACTACCATTAAGGGGAGTAGAGATGCAAACATCTACTCGCCAGAAGTAAAAGAAATCCAAGTACTCTCTGTTTGGTCAACGGAACTGGCATATGCGCCAGGTTAATGATGGTTGATTGAGTTGACAGATATGATTCCTAAATAAAAACCCTTACGAGTTTGGACCTGGGTCCCCAAAGGTCCTAATTATATGTTTTCTAAATCCTCCAGATTTCGTGTCCCGTGTGGATCCGGTTTGTACATTGTGTAGGAAGCATCGTTTTTGTGTACGTCTAAGAACTAGTCATTGTCCCACAATTTTCACCGGTAAACTTTCTTCTTGAATTCACTGCTAACGACGCTCGATTGTCGACCAGTCGTGTAATAGTAGTTGGGTCCTCATAGTCGGTTATGTAAGAAGTTCGTTAGTTCTCAGCAAGAGCCACCGACTCTGGTTGGCTAGCTCGTCCGACTCCCGGTCATTTGAAAGTCATTCGTCCTTTCTTTTGGCGAGCAGAACTGAGGTTATCCAAAACAAAAGTTTTGGTCTGTTATCTTCCTTCTTTATCAACCACTGAGGTTACACTGTCAATCCTTGCATCTCCAGAAGTGTAAGTCGCTACGATGCATCGGCTACAGGCGCGGTGCCTGGGATTAAATCGATGCGAGACTCGACTAATCGTTGAGGAGGTGATTCCGGCAAGTCTTCGAGGAAGACTTCAGGATATCCTCTGATCACGGGGGTATCTTCGAGTTTTAGTTCTTCGGCTCCCTTGTCCCCGTCATGAGCCATAAAACAACCCATCCTTTCCGCAACAACTTTCGTGCCCTCAAGCAATTTGTGATCTGTAGAGGCGTATCCTGCTTTGTGAGTCACGATCATCCCTACATTCGTCATCGAGGTGCGGATATCAACCTCCGCTCGACCGCTTGGCAACTAATACACTCCAATTACCTCGTCGAAGCTTCCCAGCTCAACTGGCAGTAGATCTATCGTAAACTTACACTCTCCGGTTTTTATCTTGTCGCCCCCAGTTACTGCGTTGGTTTCCACTAGCTTCCCCTAAGCTAGTTCTAATGGGTACTGGAACATCCACTTATTCGCTACCTAAACCAATTACACTCTCGAACTCTAGAGGTGCGAATCGTAAAATTTGTAACAGTATTTGGCAATACAGATGCATAACATTAAGTAATTCAGGACGTACCGATATCCATACTTGAATCCCTGGCGTGTCTCCCTAGCTCCGGTGGGGAGCTTTCATTCTTGTGCCTGATTGTTTTTAGGGCAATATTTTCTGAAATGCTTTTTGCTTCCACAGTTAAAACAACCTCGGGCACGTTCCTGTTTATCACTCATTCTGCCTTGACAATTGTCATTGTCGTTGTCCCCTTCGTGATTCTTACTACCGTCTTGGCCTCCATTTCTACTTTCAGTACCTTGCCAACAAGTTTCTTTAGGATGCCCCCCTCTTTCCACAGTTAGCACATTTTCCATATCTACATCGCCCGACATGATAACGTAAACAATTGTCGCACTTAGGTAGGATACCCATGTAGTCTTTTCCCTTTTTGGCCTTCTTCTTGCTACTCCCCCGAGTAACCATCTTGAAATTTACGAGCTTTCTCTTGTTATCCCCAGATGCCTCTATTGCAGTCTCCTTATTCTCCTCCGCAGTGGAAAATTTTCCTCGTCTAACTGCTTCTTCCGTGAGTGCCATGCTTATGTCGATAGCTTCGGTGATCGTCGAAGGTTTAGATGTGGTTACCAGGCTTAGAATCTGGGGTGCCAATCCCCTTATGAACTGTTCAATTCTCTTAAACTCTGGTGCCCCAGGAGTATGGCAACTTGTGATAATTCGTTAAATCTCTGCACATACTCCGCTATCTTTGGTCCTTCCATTTTCAAGTTCCACAGTTCTGTTTCCAACTTCTGGACTTCTGCCCTCGAGCAATATCTCTTACGCATCAGATCTTTCAGTTCGTCCCACGTCATAGCATACGCAGCGGTCTCGCCCATTGTCCGAACTTGATGGTTCCACCATGACAGAGCCTCATCCACCAATAGTCCAGCTATATACGTGACCTGATGTTCGGGGTCACATTTGCTCAATCGTAAAACAGAATCCGTCTTTTGAACCCAGCGCACGAAGGCTAAGGCACCCCCAGTGTCGTCGAACTCTCGAGGTTTGTGGTCCAAGAACTGCTTGTAGGTGCAGCCTGCGATGTAAGCAACATTATTCGCGTAAGGCCTTAGCAAGGCACTCGTGGAAATGTCCAAACGTTTTGTAATGTGTCTTAAAGGACTAGACATTACCGTTGGGGGGGTTATTTCCCGAGGTACCTCCGCTGCAATCGGAGCGACGGGCCTCGTACCGTGCGATGGCCTGTAAGAGGCGCTCTTGCATTTCTGCCTCTGTTGTCGGTAGAGGGTTGTTGATATCGGTGTTCCCTTGAGTCGACATCTTCCTAGAAGAAGGTCGGTTAGGTCAGGTCTAATTAGCTTCGTGCGTGCATTTGGTTGTTTAGTGGTCATAAGTACATACACATAACAGGTTACCATACCAACCAATCAAATAATAATATAATCATAGTATGACCAAGTAATTCGGTAATTATGTTTAATGAGAGCATAGCAAGTAAGCACGTAGTATTATAATTATAGGACACACACATAGATCAATGACGTGCTTAGCGAGGACCTAGCGACTGAGCTTTCATTGGTTATTGGCCACAAAGTGTTGTCGCATGTTTAAAGATGATTGGGCTTTCATTATCCTTCGGCCACAATCACTGTGTCTAACAAAATGCATCACATCGAAAGGGACACAGGGTCACCCTACCCTTGTCCAATAAGTATATTAGTGCATCAAAATTTTGTAAACAGAAGTGGTCCTCAAAAGTCTCTGCAATCCCGGCTTATCATTAGTGTCTTTACCCAAGTGTAATGCAATCTGCATAATCCAGAAACCAACTATACTGGTGACTGAGGTGGAGGAGGAAAGAAAAGTGATTGCTAGCATGCGTAAACTCCTCCTCGAGATTGTATATATATCGAAGTAGTTAGCAAATCTGCCGCCCGATAGTAAAGAAATAAGTATCAGAATCCTGGGAACGGTGTAATAGCAACGGTCGAGAGCGCAACAGGAACCTTGATGTATGTGACGAATCAAAGTATGCTGGCAATAGACAGGGTGGAGGACGGGGTGTCTTACATAAACTTTTTAGGCAATATGCTGTCTTGTGATGTAGTCACTTAAATCATGTTTTCGGTTATGTAATGTTTTGCCTTTGAACTTGCCAATTGTGGTGTCAGCTCAAGCTCCAACGTTCTGCGACTCATATCCTCAACTGTAGTTGATGTTACAGGAGTAACTCATCTCGTATGTGGCTTCCATATCGTGAGGGATGGTAAGGGTCTATCATTAGCATAGTGTATTATAGGAACCATCTAAGTGGCTCGTCTGGTGTTGTAGAGGTGAATGTAGCAAATGGTGCGACCTGTGCAGTTGGGAAAATGTTGTTGTAGCAGATGAATCGTTATGCAGGTGCTGACCTGAAGTACCTTCCCGGGGTGCGGTTATATCTTGAAAGAAAGCGATAGGCATGTTGGCGCAATGGACGTAGGTCTTCATAGGGGAAAAAGGAGCAACGTCAGCGGTTATGGATGCAAAAATAAACGTCTCAACCATTAAGAAGATCATCAGATGCAGGTACTAGGTCAGGTATAAGGGTGCAATGTCTGGTAAGCCAAAAGAAAACAGGGTCATAATCAAGCAAGGGTGCAAGATCAGTAGGTGCAACATCAAGCTGACCCAAAAGGTGCAGAAGCTAGCTCAGGAGCAGCTTCTGGGTCGTGTAATGGTGTGGTGCCTAGAGCAGGTGATAGAGCAGCAGCCACGTCATCGTCGTCTGTGTTAGTAGTAGAAAGTTGTATTCCAGCTGTTTGTAAGGTTGTAGATATCACAGACTCAAAGGAGTCTGAATGCATGCTAGAATCAGAGGGTAGCTTGTTAACAGGGGTTTTAAAAAGTGAAATTGGCAATAACGTTCTTGTCTAACTTTGCATCATTATGGGCGTTATCGGAAGAATCATCAATATCACGCCAATATCACTATCAATTGTTCGTCGAGTAACCAACCTTCAGAAGGAATGTCCACAAGAGGCGCATCGACGAGGATCGGAGCCATGGGGTGCTCATCATCGGGATGACCAGTGATGAAGTGGTCATGGACCGAAACAAGAGTGACAGAAGGATTCTTTTCAGAGAAGCCATCAGCAAGGGTAAAGTATTACCAGAATCTGGTAGCGCAGACTGTTGGAAGTCGTCCTCGTCCTTGATCAGCATGTCAGGGTCACTCTCAGTGTCTGACGTAAACATTTCTAGCGCAGGTACAGTCTCATTATTTGTGGCGGTGACCGTAGGGTCGTTATCATTTGATAATTCGTTCCCTGCGGAAAGTGACGTGTGTACTGGTATTTAATAGTCATAGCATGTATACCCATAGTAGTTGTTAACAATTAGTGTGTGCAAATATTTACCACATGTGCACGTATATCAATAATCATCAACTAAGTAGCATGTAATCATCCTAGTCTTCCCCAGACTATCCTCTCAGCCTCTCAGATTGAACTTCCTAGTCTAAAATCTCCCAATCTCTCAGACTGAATTCTCAGTCTCTCAGACTAAGCCTCCTAGTCCCACTAGACTACTCCCTCAGCCTCTCAGACTGAGCCTCCTAGTCCCACTAGACTACTCCCTCAGCCTCTCAGACTGAGCCTCCTAGTCCCACTAGACTACTCCCTCAGCCTCTCAGACTGAATTTTTCCCCAGTCTCCCCGACTGGACTATAAATTTTGAAAAGTGTATTTGTGCCTTTTTATTTGTAAAAAGGTTTGTTCCCTGGATCTGGACGTATAGTGTATGCAATGTAAAAGTGTTTTGAAAACATTTTCGTGAGAGCCCTGTTGATCATAGTCTAGACTCGAGAAAGAATCCTAGTTCGCTATGATCGTGGCTCTGATACCAAGCTGTCACACCCTGGCTTTGCGGAAGCGTGGGTTTATTTGGTGTGACTTCTTAATACCATAGCAACAATCATAACAATGCTATATGATAAAAACATGAGATATTCATCCATTAATAAAGTTTAGAAAAATCCCATTTTCAACAATCACAAAGTAAGTTACAAACCTTAACTTGATTTAATTGAGTTCAAAAAGACTTAGCAAAAGACTTTAAACAATACTAGGTTTAGTGATATGTAACCTGTCCAGGAAGAGGTTACACCTTCTAAACCCTGGATGACTTCTTTATTCAAACGCAGCTTGAAAATACGTGCATACCGTGCCAGATCCGTTAGTTTCCTGAAATACATGTAGTTTGAAAAGTCAACATAAAGTTGAGTGAGTTCATGTGTAAGTGAGCAGGTATAAACCTTTGTAAAAATGTCCGTATGTATGAAAATCCCTGGTATGTAGCAATTAAGGAAAAAGAGATCACCATTGGGTTGCAAAGCCAATGATATGTGTGAAGTGCTGTAGGAAGACTCAAACCTAGCAGATTTTTACGTCGGGCTCACAGTCACCACCTGGTCCACTAAGCGGGCTTAGGGGTTGGGCTCGCTACACCCAGATAGATCTACCGCTAATGACCCTCGGTCCTACAATGAGGATTAATGGCCTCCAGTTCTCGCCTACCCACTCACATGATCTAAGTAGTAACCCTCCTTAAGCTAACCATACCATGTAAGTGAAAGTTCGTAATAATCGTAACATGTATTTCACCCCCGGAGTATAAAAACTGAAAACAGTTAAGAGAAAAGGGGGGACATGAACTCACAGAAGTGCGTCTCGAAATAGTATCTCCCAATCAACCTGCTGCGTGACGACCTACACGTACTAACTTCTATTAGACGGACGGCCGTGCCTTGGCTTAAGGTTTAACGTTTTTGGGAAATAGTTAGGCAACTATTTCGTATTTACACTTCGTAATTATTTATAGTTATATTCCTTCCCAAGGATGGGGGTTTTAGTACATGTGCGTTTTCGTAATCCCAAAATATATTATTAAGTCTCACTTAATAAAATATATTTTTATTCATTTGTCTAAAATATTCTATCTCCAAAATATACATATTTTTTCCAAAAATATTATATTTTATTCCATACAATCTTCCAAAATAATACTTTTATCAAAATATGCATTTAAGAGTATTTTCCGAAAAATACGTAAGTTACACTTTACAGTTCGCGTGGTAATAATAATACCGGTGTAACTTAAATATTTGTTTGTGAAGGCGTTGGTATTATTTTGGAGTCGTGTTTTCACAATGTATTCCAGTTATATTATTTTTACTCTAAAAATAATATATGTGCAGTTCGCAAAATAATCATAAAATCACGCAAGCTTTTTACTACGAAATATATATCTAAATATATATTTAGCAAGTTTTATTTACGAGAATTCCACCTCCGACCCTTGGTTACCTTGTAATAAAAATCATGGCGAAGTTTGTTTGGAAAACAAGTCAAAAATATATTCATAACACTTGTCGCAAAAATATTCTAAGTGTTATTTTCTGGAAAAATTTCGCCAGAGTTTCCTCTGTAACTGGAGGTGGCCCCGCTTACAAGCGTATCATTTTCTTTTAAAAATTCAACCAACAATTTTCCAATCATCCAAAACACAACTTTCAAACATCAACTAGTAAAAAAAAAATAAGTATAAATCGCGAATGCATGAACTTGTAAGTTGTGTAAAAGTATGTAGAATCTTTCCCAACATTTTTAGTAGATCTTTCTATCTTTAAAAATGAATCGGTTTCCTGAAAAACTTTATTTTTAAAGAAGATGTAATCTTACAACTTCTAGTCAAAAATTACAGAAATATTTCTTTGTTAAATCCTTTTGTTACACAAGTGTTTACACAATTGTTTGTTCACAAAAACACCCTTAGTTTATGAAAGATCCGGCTTTAAAATAAGACTTGTATATTTTACTTGGTTCTTCGAAAATACCACTTGTAGATCTTTAGATCTACTAGTTTAAAACTCCATTATACAAGAAAAACTGTTTTTACACAAGTTCATGTTTATGTATGAAAGGGTTCGCCATCTTGTAACTTTCCTACTTAACATAATGCTAGTTCATGTTCCATGAACATGATCTAGCGTGGATAGATGACGATCCGTTCCACTACTAGCATCCAACAACATAAAATAACCATAACTAAACAAGATTCATGAGTTTTACACGATTATTTACTCTTTAACCACCCTTTTTATCATTCTTAGAAGACTTTAAGTTTTGTTTCCGCATGTTCTTGAGTTTTAACCGTTAAACTTCTTATTAACCACTTTAAACATGATCAAGAGGGTGTTTAGAATCACTTACAACTAGCTCAAGGCTAGAGAAGAATCAAAGCGAAAAATAGGTGGATAAAAGCAATATAGAGAGGTCCTTGAGATTCCGTAAGCACCGGGCCTCCTTGTGCGTGACCCTTCACCTTTGTATGTAAGTGGAATTGCTAGAACAAACTTGAATGATGGAGAGGTGGTGGGTGTTGGGTTCGGCCGAGAGTCTCCAAGGGAGGGAGAGAAGGCAATTTTGTTTAAGTGTTGGTGAAGTGATGTGTGAACCTTTCATACATACTTATAATCCATGTTTCCTAATTACCCATTATGTAATGTGTATGGAAGATATTAGACATGTCCAAATAAAATAATCAAAAGTTTGTGGAGTGTCCCCACATGGGGAAACCGATCGTTCAGGGGGGGGGGTATTTAGTTGGATTTCAATGACAAGGTTAAGCACTAGTTAGATTAATTAGGGACTTTAAACAAGTTATTAGTGTGTTATGTATTATAACGGGTGTTCGGGTACCCTAACTAGCTCAGAAAAGGAAAAACAATGTCATTGACAATATTTTTATGTTCCGGGTCAAGTCTGGTTGTTCGGTTGGATATTAATCCGTTAAAGTGCTAAATAAGCATTTAAAATGTCGTTTATATCATTATTAGTGACACAATGAATTCCCGACACTTTGGAGAGTGTCTAGTATTATTTTCACATGTTTTTGCACTTTACTAGTTAGCTTAAATGCTGAATTTTGTATTAAAGTGCAGGATTTTGTAATTAGAGCATGTTTTAGGCACCTCCGGTCACTATAACTATCACCTAGTGACGCAGTTTTACAATCCTCACCTCCCTACACTCCCTACTAGTGTAGTAATCTATTCCCGGCTCATACTGGCCTCAGAGACAGTGTCTGTCTGATGCTGGCTATGTCAACATGTTTACTGGGTTATCCGTTCTTTGTGCTACTGTGCTTTTGTGCATCAAGTTTGTCACTATTGTTTGTGTGTAAATAATAGAGTGACAGTATAAAATGTGATGCATGAGTATGTATGTATCAGAAATCAAGAAGCAGTTTAACCACAGTTGTAAGCAAGCACAGTAATTAAGCATTAATTAAATATTAATTAATTCGTACGGATACCTGGTTTGGTGAGGGTTGTCACACTTACTAAACTCACAATTATAAACCGAACCATTTAGGATCAAGACCCGAGCATACGCGATAAGAACCGACACGAAAATTGAGAAAAAAGCATGATTGGGGGAAAAGGCGGCCGAGGACACGTGTCCAACCTACCTAGGACACGTGGCAAGCCTAAGCCAGGTGGACCTCCTTTGCGCCAAGCGGGAGAGACCCTGTCTCCTCCCGCGACGCGCGGGAGATCCCAACCTGGCTATATAAAGTCCAGGTCTAGAATAGAATCATTCGCACCTTTTCAACTTCCGAATCGATCCTTTGGTTTCTCGTTACTCTGTTTCTCTGTATTCTCGTGTATTAAACCCTAATCACTGAAATGATACCCTGTCCGATTGATCGATAAACTAATCAAACGGATGCCAAAGTGCTGCCTGTATAAGGCTATACTTTGTTAACTATGTTGAGGTTTTGATCTCGTGATTATCGTTAAAGTTTGAGTTGGGTTTATACATTAATACAGATTACATTCTGTGAAATTAGGGGTTAAATACAGAAGGCTTAAATTCACTAATAAAGTAGATGCTTAATTATCAAAAGACTTGGAGCTATAAACTTACTGTTAATCAAGAGGCTTAGAATCAGGAGGCCTGTTAAATCAAAACCCCAATTCTGCAAAGTGAATCATTCTCTTTTTATTAAATGCTTTCAATACCGTAAATGTTTTCCAGTTATATTTACAGTGATTAAGTTTTTGTATTCTGAAATTACTACCGGTATGTGGGGTTTTGGGTATGTTTGGCATCGAGCTTTTAGGAGCTTCTAGCTTTAAGCTTTTAAGAAAAAGCTCCTACTCAGAGCTTGAAGCTTTTAGGTTAGGAGCTTGAAGCTTTTGGTTGAACGCTACTACTAGTAGCGTTTAGAAGGAACCACAAGCTTTTAGGGAAAAAATGACTATTTTAACCTCTAAAAATAATGAACTTTTTAACGTAAGAACTTTTTATATTTTTAGTTATGTCCATTTTGGTCATTTTATACATTTTATTAAAAGCTCCAACTACTCTGCCAAACACCAAATATATCTAAAAAGCTACAGCTACTAGCTACCAGCTACAGCTACTAGCTACCAGCTACAACTACCAGCTACCAGCTTCCAGCCACCAGCCACCAGCTACTTTTTCCAAACATACCCTTTCTATACACTACTTGATAAGATTTGCTATTGGACAATTGAGGGCTAATAGTGATATGACCATATCACAGGAACTGCCACCGAGTGACAAATACTGATTTGAGTAATTGAAAGATATAAACAAATGTTAAAACCCTTAATGTTGTAATTATAACAATGTGTTTTTGTACAAATTGAATGAACTCACTAGTATTTCCTGCTGATAAAATGTTTTTAAACATGTTTCAGGTGATTACAGTAGATCTGAATAAGAGTTATGATACGGCACCAAAAAGCTTAAAGAATTGGCTTATTTTATCAATTAAATTAAGAAACATTGTTTTATGGATTTATCCCCTATTAAAGTTGCCTTTGTAATGGGTTTATCCCCATCTTTTATCTGGTGTTTCTAAACTCTGATATTTTTCCTAACTCACGGTCCTGATGAAATTCCGCTGCAATATTTTCAAAATAACCACCGGTACCACTTGACTGTTCACGGCTTCTGTCCAGGGTGTGGTCGGGGGTTGTGACAGAAGTGGTATCAGAGCTACTCGTTTAAGCAATTAGGTGTTGTGATAATACCTAAGCTTAAACAAAAGAGTTAGGATATTGATATTGACTGGTAGCACCCAGGATAATATTTAGACTTTAACCTAAGAAAGATGCCTTAAAATAAGTTTCGAGATAAGCTAAATTACTTGCATAGATATAGTGTAATGGGTATTGGTATACCGTGAGGATGACAACTAGAACATTCCAAGTATGATAAATAAGCAGTAACACCTGATCACCCTTATTTCTTGTTTATTGGTACTATTTGGTTTTGGAATATGATCCGTCATTTGAATACTAAATTCCTTGTTTCTTAATGAAAGCCTTAATAAAATATTCACCTTAAAAATCATGATTTGAGAAAATTATTTTTATGGGAAATACGATTGCCTCTCCGGCAAGACTAGGTATGGTGTGGTAGACTCTCCAGCTTGTCCGGGTAAGATGGAGTAGCCTCTCCGGAGAGACCGGGTAAGATGAGGTATATGTTATGTTAAAAAGTTACAGAATTCCCTAAACAGTACCATAACCTGATGTCTGACCTGTTTTTGGAAATATGAACCTGTTAAATACATTGACCTTATAATGATATGTAGATTACAATATATGAAACCTATGATTGTATAGATATGTATATCTATATACAAGAAAGTCCAAAGACCATCATGATTGACAATTTAGGATGAATCACGAGCATGTGTGTCAATGATAATTTTAGATTTCGTTATCATGAAACTCTAGTATACATTTATAATTCCGACATCGAATGCTATTTCAATTGATCATCCGTCTCGTAACTCGTGCGACAAGATGAACGATAGGAACACTTTGAATTGGGACGCCATCGAAAGTATAAGAATTTCCAATGCGTTTGTAACACCCCAATCGCGTAACATGCGGCGGAAATATCAGGGAGTCACGTTACAAATTGCTCACAACAACTGGTACTAAATTGTTTCATTATTGTTAACATTGTTTTACAAAACAAAGAATACATGTAATTGTCTTTTGATTAAAGAAGTTTAAGACCCGGATGCAATCCTATGCGTTGCATGCTTGAATAATCGAAATCCTGAAACATATGTGAAAATGAGAGTCAGCATAAAAGTTGGCGAGTACATAGGTTTTGTTTAACCAAATAAATGGCAAAAAGTTTAGTGTTGCAATACTTTGACAACTACGAGAGTCGTCTATTGAAAATGGAATCTTTAAAGCCAAGGAATGGCAAAAAGGTTTAGTATTGTAATACTTAATCTTGATTGTGAAAACTTGCGACAAAGAGATTTGTAAATGGCAATATGATTATTACTAAATAATTTTTATGCTATTATAAATTGTACTTTGGTCTTTGTAATCACATTGAAATCGGTCATAAAATTTGTGAGTATGTTATTAGAAATCCAATCAAGGATTAATAATAACACTATTGAAATCTGTCATAACTCGTGTGAGTATTATTTAGAAATCAATCAATGATTTAAAGTATTACTTTGGGTATCCTTCTAAGAATCTAACATATGAAAATATGGAAGATTCTACAAGGATTTGGATAATCGTACATTGAATCAACTAAACACATAAATCCTAAAGTGATTCGGATAACTCTACAAGAGTAATACAATAAAAACACTTATATATAGGAAGTATCAGCGGCTTATCCACCATGTTCTTATGGTATTACACTCGTTTCGTTATCTAAATCACTACTAATCACATAAACACATAATCATCAACTTGATCATTAACTTGTAAACACGCATTAAAGTACACAAAGAATCCAATCAAGGACTTCTATTGTACTTTAAACATCCCACAAGAATCTAACTATGAAGATAGATAGATACTACAAGGATCTGGTTTTGTCACATCGTCTTGTCATATACGCATTAAAGTACACAATTAATCCAGTCAAGGACTTTAAATTAGCACTTTAAACATCATACAAGAATCTAACTATAAAAATAGATAGATGCTACTAGGATTTGGTTTTGGTCACATTGTCTTGTCATTGAATCATAACATCCTAAATCCTAATGGTGATTCGAGATAACGCCACGAAGGGTAATATAATAAGCACACTTATATATAGGAAGTACCAGCGGCGTATCCACCATGTTCTTATTGTATTACTCTAGTTTCATTATCTAAATCACCAACAATCTCTACACAAACAAATAACCATTGTCGTGTAAAGCACTTCTTAGAAATCTTGCTATGAAGGTAGAAAGATTTAATACTGTATTTCAAATATCCTATGAGAATCTAACTATGAAGATAGATAGTGTGAGTGCATAATGTCTATCACTTCCATCAATCACGTAATGTAGCTAAATCAGATGATACAAGACCGGTGTTGAACTGAAGATAAAGTTGATATGTGTTGAAGTCCATTTGAATGGATGGACATCGAGTCCATTCGGACGGATGGAGTATGTTCATTCTGAAAGCTGTTTAGTTGTAAGTTTAGTCTATCCATCCGGATGGAGGTCCACCCGTCCGGATGGAGGCCATCCGCTAGGTTCATGCGTCCGAATGAGCTGTGTCTATAAATAGGAGAGTAGGGTGTATAAGCCAATCCTATCGGATCATTATTCGCATCTTTCTTAGATTTTGATTTTTTAAGATAACTATCATGAAAACTTTCCTCATTTTCATCCTGTGATTCAGACTTATCTATTTTGGTAGACTCCTCTGTCAGAACGCTTTCAACAACCTTACCTACCACCTCTGAATCACCAAGATCATCAGATTTGGTGTAAGTCACATAGATGTTGTTAGGTAATTGGTCAACCATGTTTATAGCTTTTCCACCTTTTCACCATCATAGAATGTATAATTATCCTCCAACGGTGGTGGAACCTAACGGTATTCTGGCCCAATTCCCTTTTTGTTCTTTTCAGACTCTTTACAATCCGTTGTGATGTTGAAAATACGTTCCAGAATATATGAAGAAGCATGATAACTTTGAAGTTTGTTAACCAATTTTCTTTTTCAGCCAGTTCTTGTTTAAGTTTAGCAACTTCATCAATATAGTTATTTAAATCTTTTGTTTTCCTTCATATCTAGCTTCAAGAAATTTAGTTGTTTCCTGACATGCTGACAATCTATCATCCAGACTTTTGACTTTACTCTTCAAAATTTCATAAGCTTCTTTTACCGTGTGATATGACAATTTCATTCCATCATATTCTTTTTGCAACTCTTAAATAATTTTATCTTTTGGAATACATTCGTTGCACTCAGCTAAACACTTTTGTTTTAAAACTTTGTTTTCTTTTTCAAAATTTTCACATTTCTGTGTTAGCTCTTTTTCTTTTTCTTTCAAAAATCTTTCACTTTCTAGCATTTCATTACATTTTTCTTTGAAAATATTTTCTATTTTAGTAAATTCAATGTCTCTGGATCTTATATTTTTATCCTTTTCAGTACAAGCCTTGCATGTTTCCATACATTTCTTGCATTGTTCATCAGTTTTATGATCAGATTTATCTAACATTTCAGAAGATTCAATTTGAGTTTTTACCTTAATGTTTGGCACCACGGCTTCTTTTGCAGTCTTTTTCTGATCTTCCATCACTTGATGTTTCTCTGCAACAGCTTCATCAACCAGCTTCTCTAGCTTTTCATCAGCTGTTTTCTTTACTTCATTCACCATCTTCTTGCTTTCATCAATAATTTCCTCCACTGTCTTCTTCTTCTCTAAGCTCGCATAGATCACCTTATTTATTCCTTCCTCTACCTTTTCTCTGTAGTGTGGAATCTTTTTGAGCCCTCGACACCAAACTCCCACAGTTGGAATTGCAGCAACTAATGCTTCGAAATCTACCTCGTCGGGATCAACTGTCGGGTTTCTTTCAGGATCAACATAACACTCTCTATCAACATCCCATCTATTTGCCCATGTTGCTTCCCTGTACTTCTTATACTCTTCACTCAAATATGCTCGTGCATGTTCTACCTCTCGACTCTGTTTAACCTCAGCAACCAACGCCCGTTTTTCGGTTCTCTCATCTTTAATGTATTTTCCCTAATTAAACCCTTCATCATCATGAAACGTACTGGGTCCCGAGCTACCATCACGAATCGTCAACATAGCTTGTTTCTTCTCTTTAGACGACCCTTCTTCAATCTGCTTTTTTGATGGTTGCTTGTTTTTGCGATGATAGATAGTCTTTTTGTAATAGTCTTCGGGGAACGGATTCACACTATCATCGGCTAGACAATTAGTACACTTTCTTTTGAAGTGTCCCTTCTGTTTACATTTGAAACAAGTGACTTTGGTTTTATCGAATCCCAACTTCATATCAGGACCTTCCAAACACTTCCTACCGGTGATCTCCATAAACTGTTGAGCCCTCCTGATAACGCTTGCCATACACCAGCGAATATCCATGAGCTCCATTTCTTCTGGGTCTACTTGATCCTAATCCTCCTTCATCATATTCAGATTACCGATCTTCCCTGCAATCATACCTTCATATGACTCCAGAACAGAAGCTAAGAAACTCATGTGCTGTCTTGCAAAATCAGTGTTTAAATTTGGAGAATCTTTCCAGTTTTGATTCAGACTGGATTTAGATGATGCAGAAGATGAATGGTATCCAGAATCATAACTTGGAGACTTGCTTTTCGATGAATCAATAGAATTATCTGCACTGAATCTTGTACTGATCTTTGGAGACTGGTTGTTCTGCAGCATACTTCTTCGGTAATACAGATCAACATTTTGCTGATAACTAGAACTGGGAATTCTGTTTTGTTTCTGTAACAACAGATCATGTCCCTCCAGTTTTTCAATTAGATCATCCAATGTAATCTCGTCAAACTTGGCATCATTCTTCAGAACAATCACAAACATTTTCCAGTCATCAACGTGTGGTAATGCCTCAATCAGTTTATCAATAGTCTCTTCTTTGTCTTTGTTGATTCCAAATCTCTCCAGCTCAATTTTCAAATGACAAAACCTTTCTATCATTTGTCTAACAGTTTCGCCCTTCATGCACCCAAACAAATCAAATTCCTTTTTCAGCTGAGAGATTTTGTTCTTTTTGATATCTTTACCTCCTTCAGCTTTCAGCTTCAATGCTTCCCACATCGACTTGGATGTTTCACCATGTTGAAGTAAAAACAAGATATCCTCTCTAACCGATTGTTGCAATAATGTTACCATTTTTAGTTCATCAGAATGTTTTTGTTTCTTGATTTTTGAAAATTCTGGAATTGAAAGTAATTCATTTTGTTTGTTTACAGGTTTTTTATATCAGTAAGTCATCATAATCCAACTCTCATAGGCATAATCCTTCACCCAATTTTCAAATCTCGTGATCCACCAATGATAATCTTCGATATTCATTAGTTTAGGTGGCTTTTGGTGATTTCCAAAAATATTATCATGATTCAAACTCTCAGAAATAACATTCAAAACACTCTTCGTCACAATTGGTGGTTCAGTTGTTGTTTTGGATGTAAACGCATTGTAAAACGTGTTATAAAATTCTTCAGCCATAGTTTTGATCTTTGAACAACCTACAAAAGTCAAAGAAAGTCAAACAATTTTGAAAAACCAAGCTAAACTCTCTATTCGTCCAGATGGCCATGGTCCGGATGAACTCGTCCGGATGGACTTTAGTCCAGATGGACTTTGATCCGGATGGACCTTGGTCCGGATGAGCTTTGGTCTGGATGGGAAAATCTCCGAATGAACAGCTTCCGGATGGACTTTATCCGGATGAACAATAACAAGTCTACACGTCCGGATGGACACTGAACCTTGAACAATTTTTCAACTAAGAAAGTCTATCCGTCCCAATGAGCAAGTCTATCCGTCCGGATGGACGATGATGTCAGCACACTTAGTTCCGAAGTTCATGATTTTACTGATTTTAAAGAGTTCTAGTTTGAATTATGATCTGAAGCTTTGAACGATTGTTCAAAAACTTTTTTCATACAACATATCCAAAATCTGGCCAATTTTAACCGTGAAAATGTTGTAGATCTGAGATTTAAGTTCAAAGAAGAAGAAGTATAGAAGATGAGTAGAAGAAGATGAAGAGATTTGTCTCTGAATCTGATGTAGTTGCTTGAATCTTCATGTCTTCAATCCGTGCAATCAAACACCTGCTCTGATACCACTTGCGAAATCGAATCTTGGATCGATTCCTTAACCGTTGAATGTGTACGAACACGTGAGTTGTGTGGAATCCAATCACGTGTGTGGAACAGACACAAAGATGTAATTAACAATGTTTTCTATTACTGATTTAACAGTACGATACCACGAAAACAATTAGACAGAGTTTCCCCACTCTAGTAACGAAAGTTACCAAATGACAAGACCCTACTCTCCTATTTATAGACACAGCTCATCCGGACGCATGAACCTAACGGATGGCCTCCATCCGACGGATGGACTAAACTTACAACTAAACAGCTTTCCGGATGAACATACTCCATCCGTCCGAATGGACTCGATGTCCATCCGTTCGGATGGACTTCAACACATATCAACTTTATCTTCAGTTCAACACAGGTCTTGTATCATCTGATTTAGCTACGTTTCGTGATTGAAGGAAGTGATAGACATTATGCACTCACAGACTCCCCCTTGGATATTACTGCAGTTAATCTCGTAGCTTTCTGTCTCTCTCTGAGTCTTTCAGAAATGTTGACATTTTCAATAACACAGACTCTCCCTTTTTCTCTAACAGATTCCTCGTGGATCTGAAACCTATTGATGTTGAACAAAAGAGACGAAAAACTGAAGTTGTTAAATAGAAGTCAACCAAGTTTGAATCACAACAAACTTGGAGATCGAAACCAAAGATACCCAGAGTTGAGCCTAAACAGATTTGGAAACAAAAGGTTGATTTTCAAAAGCCAAAACAAACTTGGAAACCAAAAACATCCAAGTTTGAACCAAAACAAATTTGGAAACCAAAAATTGATCCAAGGTTTTATCAAAGGAAGGTTTCAAAAGGTCAAATATGGGTGTCAAACAACAAAAGACTTCTGTGAGTGAGAATAATAAAGAAAATATTTTTGAAAAGAATGACAGAAATTATCCAGTTTTACCTGGAAAGATACATATTAAGCTACCTGAGTCAAACCAAGCTTGGGTTGCTTTATTCAAGTAATTGAGTAGGTTATATGCGCAGGTGCTCCTAAAGACAAACGAATGCCAAATCAAAGTGAGGAGTAGCCTGACACGAGAGGAGGTTGAACCCTGCGAATGAAAAACAGGGAGTTTGTTTGTTTTTGTACATAAATAAATCATATTAAACCCTAAAAATTGAAAAAGTTAAAAACCAAAAATATGTTTTTATTTTGGTTTTTAACTTTTTCAACTTTTAGGGTTTAATATGATTTATTTAGTAAACACATATATGCCATACATTTGAAAATAAATCGGTTACACATATGAATCACCCCAAAACATTTGAAAAATGTAAAAGAGGGGAAGCTATGTACTCACTTGGGGTTGCGTATAGGTCTTGTTCAAATGATATAACAAAGCTCAAAGGATCAAGAGTTCAAGTGTTGAAGTGGTTCCTAGTGTATCAGATACTATGTTAGTGTAACGGGACATAAATCGAGGAATCGGATAGAATGAGGTTTTATAAACCAAATGAGTGTTGGAACTCATATGAAATGGTTTACTAAACTTAACATTCTGGTTTGGAATGAAACCTAAGTGTTTTTGACCCGTTATGACCCGTTAAGGTAGTTTACGCTACTTTAACGTGTCATTTGCGTAAATACGCGTTCGGATGGTCAAAATAGTCCTATGATAAGTCTTATGTGCCAAAACAAGTTTAATAAAGTTGCAATATCAATTTATATGTCAAAAAGTTGGTTACATATGCTTAAAATAGATTTATGCGCAAAAGGGCATTTTGGTCATTTTTAGGCATATAACAATTGACTTATCATAACATTAACCAAACGACATGACCATAAGGTATAACCTCAGGAGGTTATTCCCTATATAACTATGGTCACAAATATGTGTTTGGTCGGATCCTAAGATCGAACAAACGGGTCGGATTCGAAAGTCAAAGAGGTGGTCAAACCGCTCGACTTACGACCCTAAACAAGCACGAAACTAGAAGTGATGAGTTAGACATGTCAAAACATGTCTAACTAAGTTATAAAACTGATTTGGTATCAAAACTTGGTGTTTTGATACATAAAAATAGTTCCGTCGTAAAAAGCACAAAATGCGCATTTTTGACCGAAACTTTGACTCGTCACTTCGACTAGTAAACGTGGTAATCAGTAGGTATAATCACAAGGGATTATAACCTTCATGATTACGATCACGTTGTAAAGTTCAATTGAACTTTGACTTGAACAATTATGGTCAAAACCGAAAGTTAAACAGTAAGTCAAACTGTTTAACTTTTAGCTTAAAATAGCTAAAATAAATGAAATAGACTAGGATGAGAACTTACTTGTATTTGGAAACACTTAAGATCTCAAGTGGGAGGCCTCCAAATGATGGAAGCAAGCTCCAAGAAGTAGGGAGAAGAAAGAAGTGAAATGAGCAAGTTTTGAAGTGAATGAAGGTGGTTATTTATACTAGTCTTGAAGTCATAGGATCATGACATGTGGCTAGAGTATTCTCCAAGGATTAACAAGATTGCAAGAAGTGTTAGGATCAGATTTATTGCTTGGAGAACACATAACTTGGTCCCCAAGATCATTAACATAATCTAGACTTGGTGAAGAAGCAAAATCTTTATTATTTTTTTGACATTTTTGGCCCTTGGACTTGTATTTTCACTTGTTTGCCATTTTTAACCCCTTTAACCTAATATTTAGGTTATATAAGGACGTTAAAGCATACATAGCTTGGTTTTTGTCCAAAAGTGTCATGGATGTCAGTTCGTTCGGTTGTACGGTCGCGTTTTTCGTTAAATTACGTCAAACACCCAAACGAACACGAAAACGAACGAAATTACGCAACGAATGATATCTTTGCATGCTTATCAATAAAATACAAAATTTTATTGAGTAAAAAAATATTCGGATTCGTATATAAGGTCCGTATTTAGAAATACGAGAATTGGCAGACTTTCGTAATTTGTCGAAAATAGTCCTTGCACTTGAATAAGAGTGTTTTCGTCATCCCTAACCCTTCGAAACTTATTTCTAAGTTATGTAAAGGGTATTTAGGGTATGTGTAGCTTATGTCCTTGTTCCGAAGTGTACGTTGCATTAAATGGATTACGTTTAAGTATCAGTTAATGAAACGCTTCCAAAAGAAAAAGTTTTTGAAAGCCCGAAATTTTGCACAAGGGTTACAGCGTAACCTAGATAATTGACGCATTAGGAAACCTGTAACTATAAGTTGTGCTATGATTAAAGGCACAAAACGCATAACTAAGACTTACTCTAATTCAGTAAAAATTCTACTTTCATTAAGAACTTTTGAGAAGATGAGAGTATCCACGACTAGATACACTTACAAAGACTTTCTTCACCTGTAATCCTACTGAGATTACCAGGAATAAAGAAGCTGTTATGATAATACATGGAATGCAAAGAACTAAAGTTGTCCTAACCATTAGTATATACACTAAGAAGGATGAAGTATTGTATGCTTCAGAAATACGACATTGAAATGGTAAGACCTGATCTTCTAAGCGCAAGATCATGACTTGACATATGCCATGGAATGGAAAGAATGAAAAGAACTGACAGAAAGGAAATTATGTCTGCTACATAAAAAGGTAGAAATGGCAACAAGTTCCTGAATAACCAAATGATTGATATATGTTATAAAATATATAACATATATACAGTGGCGAATCCTAAAATAATTTTTACGAGGGGGGCACAAATTGGTTTGGTTGAAAGAAGGAATGTCAATACAACTCGGGTCAAAATGGTTCGCATAAAACCAATCCATTCTTATCCACATAATGATATTGTAAGACTATTCATACTTATTTACTTAATAATACGATATATTTGAGGACATTTAGGAAACAAAAACATTACTTACCTGTATCGCCTATAATTTTTGCGAGCTCTTCTAGTATTATTTTTTGGTACTTAAAGATAGTTGACCAAATCTAATTTTGATTTGAACTATTTTATTAAAATATATTAATCTAAGGGCGAATACAGTGGAAACTTTTTTTTACAAGTAAGGCTATAGTACACACTACATAACATATATGATGCATTTATTCAAGTTTCACCTCCTAATTATACTTTGCATGGTCAAGTAGAAGTAAACTCTTGTGTTAACAAAAAGTTTTAGCAATCACAACACAACATCAGTTTTTGAGTTAGTTTGTGTATTTTATTTAAAAAACTAAATGATGTAGAAAAATTATGAATATTTTATGAGATATGCCAAATAGACTATATGGGGTTGTGTAATTTTCTTGAGGCCTGAATGTTTATAGAAAATTCATGAAAAATATTACCTCACATAAAGGTCAAAACATCGTTTTCTGATGACAGTTTACCATTGAAATTATAGAAAAATCTACGTTGATCCAATTGATGCAAGACCAACTGGAGTGTCTTACCAACTCCTATGAGTATCTACTGTAAAAATTTCATGTCCTAAATCCTAATATTGATCAAGTTATAGTCGCGTATGGACCCTATTTTCTGATCAGAAAATTCAGCTTAACCCACTATCATTAAAAAATCGTAAAAACATAGTTAGGGTTGATGGAAAAATACAAAACGTTTTGTGGATCATCTACACTTCAAGTAGATGATACGAGTGTCACACCCTGACTTTTGCGGAAGCGTGATTTGGTGTGACTTGCTTAATATCATTGCATTCAACCATAACAAACAACTATATGATAAAACCAAGATGTTCATCCATAGTTAGTTTTTAAAACGTTACAAGCAACATTGTTTTAAATCCCAAAACACAGACTTCATGTTCAACATTCAATACCAGCAAGTTTTAGATCCATAAGAACTCCACAAAAGACACAAACAAACTAGGTTTCGAGCCATGTATCTAATCCAAGATAAAATACATAACCCAAACCCTTCAACTTCGGATGACACCTTTTATCAAAGACATGACTTGTAAACTTCAACGCCCGCCAGATCCATACTTAGTTTCCTGAAATACATGTAGTTTGAAAACATCAACAAAAGTTTAGCGAGTTCATGTGTTTTGTATGTATGATCGAACATCCTTGAAAACATTTGTAAGTATGTATGTATGTATGTATGTATGTATGTATGTATGTATGTATGTATGTATGTACTTTGTAAACTGGTATGAAGCAACAAGGAAACAGATCAATTAATGTGTAGCTAATACATTAATATACGTGACATGGCGCAGGAAGACTCAATCCTAGCAGATTTTGCACCGGCTTCAGTTTGAAGACATAGTCACCACATGGCCCACCCGGCGGGCGCATGGGTGGGGCTCGCTACACCCAAATAGATCTATCACTCATGTCCCTTGGTCCTACTACGAGGATTAATGGTCTTAAGTTAATCGCCTACCCATTCACATGATCTAGCAGTTCATTCCTTAGCTAACCATACCATTTGTAATCATCGAAACACTTGTAACATGTATTTCACCCCCGAAGTTATAAAACTGAAAACAGTTAAAAGAAAAGGGGGACATGAACTCACAGTTATGCGTTCTTCGTATCCAATGTAACTCAACGCTTCCTCTAGATCGCACGACTACCTACATGCGTACTACTGTTCATTAGACGGGTGGGTCGTGCCTTGACCTTGGTCTTATTTAGTATTTTTGAGTTACGTTTCTTCGTGTCATCAATGTTATTCCAAGTATATAATTATTTGTTAAAACAATAAATATTTCAACTTAAATTATATTTGTTAAATTTTGGAATAATAGTTAAAATAATATACTTTTAACTTATCACACTTTTGTATTTATACATGAATATCCTTCCCAAGGATGGGTGTATTTGTATTCGTATTCTTATACTTGTATATTTTTGCCATGTATTGGTGTCGTATTCCGGAGTGTATTTATACGTACGAGAATACGTACTTTCTTGTAATTGTTATGTATTCTTATACTTAATTTTGTATTAATTTTTCCGGAATAATATTTCTAGTAAAAATACATCAATATATATTTCCAAAATATATATTTTGAGAAGTATTACTTAGAAAAATTATTTATAATTTTTCCTTTGGCAAAAATATTTATAAATTTCATACAAGTCTTAAAAATAATATATTTCCAAGTCTAACTTAGAAAATATATATATAAATCCATTTTTCTTCCAAAAATAGTATATTTTAAGTTTATTTAAGAAAATACATTTTCTCCCAAAAATAATGTATTTCATGTTTGTTTGAGAAAATATATATATATTTCTTCCAAAAATAATACATCTTCTAATAATTCCAAGAAAAATATATATTTATTTGCCCAAAAATACATTTCCTTCTTGTAAAAAATATGATACATTTTGTAGTAATTATGAAAATCTCATTTTCATTCTCTTGGTGTCCAAAATACCAATTACCAAAATATACTTGTAAAAAATTTTCCGGAATATTTTGTGAGTTATATTCCTTTGTTCGGTTTATCCAATATTTTGGGTATAATCTATATGTTCATTCTCTTGGAATTTTGGTAATATTTTGGATTGTAATTTCTTGGTATTTTGGTGAGTTATATTATTTCAAGTCCTAAAATAATATAACTAATACACATAATATACAAATAATCACACACATGGTGACTTCTAAATATATATATTTTCTAAATACATATTTAGTCGCTTTTATTTATAAAAACCAACCTCCAATATTTATAATTTTTGTAACAAAAATTATGGCAAACATTATATAAAAATTCATGGTTTAAAATATACTTGTAAATATTTGTTTAAAAATATTTTCCTAAGTGTTAAATTTCTAGAAAAATTTTGCCATAGTTTCCCCTAAAAATGGAGGTTTCCATACCTTGAAGGCATATCATTTTCTTTTGTAAATCAACACAATCAATCAACAATAAACAATTCATACTTACCAATTTTGCCAAAAACAAACATAAACTACCACTTCATGAACTTGAAAATTTATAAAAAATTGTAGTAACTTACTAGTGTATTTAGTAAGTCTTGTTATTACCCTTTAAAGTGTGGTTGATTCTTTAAAAACATCATTTTTAAAGAAGATGGTTCTTTACAACTTATAATCACATTTTCTAAAAATGTTTTCTTCTTGGATTTCTCTTGTTACATAAGTGTTTCTACACTTGTTTAACCACCAAAAATGAGGGTTATTTATTTAAGAACCAAGATTAAGTAAAACTTGTATTTTAACTTGGTTTCTTGAAAAATCATCTTTGAAATTTTGGATCTACAAGACTTACATCTCATTTTAATCATCATCTTACAAGAAAACAATATATTCTTTCAAGTTCATGTCTTTCATGAGGATGATCTATGAATCTTTAACACTTTCATCCTCTCATCTTGCTATATTATGTTTTTAATCATGATCTGGCAAGATCATATGATGATCTACATCATTATCATAAGCAATCAATCATCAATTATCACAACAACACTAAACAACATGATTTCTTTAAGATTTCTTATAATTTTAAGCTTATGTTCATGTTTCATCTTCTTGTTTCTTAGTGTTCTTCATGATAATCAACATGTATCATCTTTTAACCACTTAAACAAGATGTAAAATGAAAAGATTAGTGTTCTTACTACTAGCTCAAGGCTAGGGATGATCAAGAGAAGAAATGAGGTGGATAAAAGCAAATGGTAAAGGTCCTTCAACTTCCGAAAGCTCCAAGCTTCCTTACTATGCTTCTAACACCTTTGTATATATGTAGAATGGATGAATGTTGAAAGATGAAGGTGATGGTGGTGTGGGTGTTATTGGCCGTGAGGTGAAGGGAAGAGAAGAAGAAGAGTGAGTTGATGATGAATGAGAATTATGAATGGTTATGATCTTAAAGTCTTTCTTATAATCTTCCAACACCTTTTAGTCTAATGTGTAATATGTTCAAAAAGTGGGAACAAGATCAAGTAAAATAACTAAATAAAATCAAGGTGGGGGCCACATGAAATCCGATTATAGGTGGGGGGGGGGTCTAGGCTTAGGTAGTAACTAAATATTTAGTTAAGTTAGTTAAAATTCAAGTATTAGTTAGGTATTTAGTTACTAGGTGTTATATAGTTTGTTATGATGTTCGGGGACCATAACTAGCTTGGTAATGTTAAAACAGTGCTTTTGGTGAAAATTTGATGTTTCGGGTAGTGTCCGGTTGTTCGGTTGGTTACCGGTTCGTTAAGGTGCTAAACTACGCAATTTAGTGTGCTTTATGTACCCTTGTATGACAGTTTTGATTCTTGACACTTAGGAAAGCATTTAGGGCCATTTAACCATATTTCTGCATGATATTAGATTGTTTAAATGCTGAATTTGCTGATTTTCTGCAAAATTCTGCAGTTTATGTGAGTTTTAGGCACTTTCTGGCACTTAAACTATCTCTAGGAAGGCAGTTTTATGATCCTTACTTTCCTACACACTATACTAGTGTAACTCTTGGTTTCTGGCTCATTCTGTACCTCAATACCTTATCTGTCTATGTTCTGAACTCTGTCAGCATTTTTCTGATTTGTCTGATAACTGTGTTGTCGGTGTTTAGTGCATCATTCGAATCAACAAAGTTTGCATGCAGTAATGATATGTCATTTGCAATATATGATGCACATGTATGTATATAGCAATAATCGAAAAGCAATTCAAGTAATTAATTGTAATTCAGCACAGTCATTAAGCACTAATCATTGTTTAATAATTGTACGGATGCATGCAAATTTGACAGTTGTCACAACGAGGCTCAAGAATTTTCCTATTTGACATTTGTATGAGTAGGTTATGATCAAAATGTTTTTTTCGGGAAATTTGGCTATAACGTTCTTACGGGGTCATGCAATGTCAAATCTTCAAATTCAACAAGGTTTCTCTTTTTAGTAAGTTATGAACTAGCATGCACCTTAGGGTTTTCATTGCCAAACTAGGTTCTACATCATTATATACATATACTAGCATATCCATAACATCAACACAATAAAATCATCCTATACATGCATATATAAACATCTAAATCATTAAAGTTTCCTATTTTGGCAATGTATGAACAATCAAGAATCTAGGGTTTTCAATCCATGCAAAAATCATTCAAAACACTCCCATGATCATAGACAAACACTAAACATCAACAAGTTTGGTTAAAATTAAGTTTGGATAAACTAGGGTTTTCGACCTAATCTTGAAAATCATAAAAACTATCAAAATCGATCAAGATACTTGTAAGCATTATAGGGTATTGGAATCGATCAAGGGAACCACCAATTGCAAGATCCAAGCAACAAATCAAGATGGAATGGTGTTTTGAAGGCAAAATTTCAAAATCATGGTGGGGGTAGGGTTGTCGTATGCACAAGGGGGTTTAGGGTTGGGTTTTAATTTTTCTTTTAAATCTAACTAATAGAAACCAAGGGTGGGCCTTTTAGTGGGTTTTACAACTTTTAATGGCCTTTTTAATTAAAACAAGCCCACCATAACACTTTTTTAGTAAAATCACTAGCCCAAGTCTATAAAAATAAAACCCACTAATTATTAATTATTTTTATAAACGCTAGATCACACAAAAAACGCAAATTGTTACACAATTACAAGAAACAACTGGCAATTAATCCATATAGTCAAATAACATATAATTCCACATAACTATATTAATATTTCTATGTTTGCAATACTATATCCATGTTTCACCAATGTTCGGGATCAGACTTGTGTGCGGTTTGGTAATTCGGTTAACTAACCGAATTACTGTTACATGAGTGTTCGTGTACTAACTGACACTTACCAACTAATATCAAGTGAAATGCAATAATGAATGTTTATGATAATGTTAAAGATAACGGAGTTGTGTTAACAGAGTTAACCTAAAAATTCTTTGTTGCCACAAGTTATGCTACCATTTCATCTCTGTTAACTGACCTATTGAAGCAACAAGTGTTTCATTTGCATGGAATGATAAAGCATCATCAACCTTTGACGTGATCGTGTCGTCCCGATCAGTCAAAAACCCAATTAAACCTAGGTAGCTAGGGTAAGTCAGGTATCGAATCCACGAAGAGCATGTGGTCAGTATCGCACGACCTATTCGACTAGTTAGACTATTTACAAAAATGTACAATGTGATTATGAAGATTGCTAATTTTTTTATAAGTTTATTTGGTTGGAAAATAAATCGGAGTGACCCGACAATTGGTATTATCTAAAACACTTGAGATTAACTAAAATTGCAACTAAATTACTAAATAATTAAAACAATAAATTAGAGACAAGTTCCACACCCGGTTCGATTATTGCAAGACCTAGGGTTCCTACATGTTTTAACTTGATTCAATTGCATATACTGATTAACGGGTTACTATCACGAAGCTTAGGTGCCAATTGCTATCGACGTCATAGACAATGGACCGTAATGCACTTCGTTACCTCGGACATGTAAATCCTAACCTACAATAAGGCATAAGTGCACAAATTCATTTGGCAAAGTCAAATTTTATAATCATTCGACAATTCACAAATTCAATTCAAATGCACGACAATTATCAAAGGTTTCAAATACTAAACAATTTGTCACAAAATCAAATGAAAATACAAATGCATAAACCCTAGAAATTCTTACAACAATCTATACCGGCGTGAAACCGAAAAGACTAGCCGTTCATGGTCGAAGAGGCACGATCACCAGAGGATGAATACGAGCACCTGTGACAACCCTCACAAATCCAGGTATCCGTACAATTAATTAATATTAATTAATGTTTAATGACTGTGCTAGATTACATAACTGCTTTCTAATTACTGCATCATACTTACATGTGCATCACATATTACATAATGTCACCTTATTATCACATGTAAACTTTATTGACATACATGATGCACAAAGCACAGTTAGCGGATAACTCAGAAAAATGTTGACAATGTTCAGTACATAGACAGACAGTGTTTTGAGACCCAGTATGGGCCAGGGACAAGGTACTACACTAGTATAGTGTGTAGGGAAGTAAGGACCATAAAACTGCGTCACTAGGTGATAGTTTAAGTGCCGGAAAGTGCCTAAAACCCACACAAAGTGCAGAATTCTGCATTTTTCAGCAAAATTCAGCTTTTTAACAAGCTAGTTACGTGCAAAAATTTGACTAAATGGTCCTGAATACTTTCCTAAGTGTTGGGAATTAAAAGGGTCACAAAAAGTAACATAAAGATCATTAAGCGGAATAGCTTGACACTTTAACGAACCGGTATCTAACCGAATAACCGGACATTACCCGGAACACCAAAATATTGCTAGAAACATTGTTTAATTATTTCTGAGCTAGTCATGATCCCCGAACACCTTAACACCCACTAAAATATCTAGTAACTAACTAAACTAACTATATGCTTGGTTTTGGATTGTAAACTAACTAGATATCTCAAAGTTGCACTTAGACCCCTCCCCCTAGCCTATAATCGGCCATCACCACCACCTTACCTCCTAGATTTTATTTCTATTTTATATTGGATCTTTCTTGATTTGGTGGACATAATATTGAGAAGAAAGATTATAAGTATGGCTCTTGGATTCTAAAGATCATTACATTCTACAAACTTTCACTCACTTCACCACACTTCAACTTTCTTCTTCTCCTCCCCAAGCTCTCGGCCGAACACCCTCACCACCACCACCATTGTTTTCATTTCAAGTTCATGCAATCCAAGCTCATTTCAAGGTGCTAGAAGATAATTAAGGAAGCTTGAAGCTTGTGGATCATCAAGAAGCTTTCTTACTTGCTTTTATCCACCATTTTCATCATCTTCATTCTCTTGTATTCTTCCCTAGCTTAGAGCTAGTAGTAAGACTCTCTTGACCCTTTGATACTTCTAATTTTGATTTGTTAAAAGATGTGTTATGTTATAAATCACAAGAACACTAAAAGACATAATCTTGAATCATAAACTTGAAGCTTACATATGATGAAATCTTGTTGAAATAATGTTGTTTAAGCATATGTATGATACTTGTTGTTGTTACTTGGGAATATGGTGTTGATCATCATATGGAGCTTGCTAGATTGTGATTAAACACATGATCTAGCAAGTGAGAGGATGATTATGTGACAACATAAGATAATCATCTTCTTGTGTAGACATGAACTTGATGATTAAAATGATTTCTTGTAAAACAATAATCAAAGTAATCTAGTAATCTTATGAATCTAAGATTCATGAATAATTTTCCAAGAAAACCAAGTTCAAAATATGATTTTTAGTAGAACTTGATTCTTACTTAAAACTACACTATTTTTGATAAAACAAGTGTAGAGATACTAGAGAAACAAGAAGATGTTATGAATAAACATTTTTTTTTTTTGTAGAATATGTTTACAAGTTGTAAACACCTAGTTTCTTTAAGAATGAGATTTTTAAAGAAGTAAATACACTTTAAAGGGGTAACTAAACCTACTAAACACCCTACTAAGTTACTACGAATTTTTGTGAAAGATCAAGTTCATGTTGTTATATAAATTGCATAGTTTTTGCACTTGGTGAGTGTAGATTGATTATTGATTGTGTGTTGATTTTGAAAAGAAAATGATATGCTTTAATAGCATGGACACCTCCATTTTCAAAGGAAACTATGGCAAAATTTTCTAAAAATATAAACACTTAGAAAAATATTTTCTAACAAGTATTACAAGTGTATTTTGATCATAAGTCTTCAATATAAACTTTGCCATAATTTTTGTAACAAAAATACAAATATTGGAGGATGGTTTTTATAAATAAAAATGGGTAAATATATATATATATATATATATATATATATATTAAGACACTTGTGTGATTATTTGTATACTTGGTGAAATGGTTATATTATTTTAGGGTAAAATGATGTAACTTAACAAAGTACCGTGAAATTTACTATCCAAAACAATACCGTTACATATATATTTTTGGTAAATACTATTTTGGATACAAGAAATAAAAATATGATTTTTGTAAATATTACAAAGTTGTATCATATTTTTGACAAGGTGAAAATATATTATTTTGGAAGTAAAAATATATTTTCCTAGTATATTTAGAAGATATATGATTTTTGGGAAAATTATATATTTTCTGGACAATACATTATTTTGGACAAAATAAGTTTAAATATATTTTCTAAAGTGAGACTTGGGAATATATTATTTTGGAGATTACAAATACAATAATACAAACACACATGTATAAGATACCCCCATCCTTGGGAAGGAATTATGAAAATAAATACTTGAGAAATATTGATACAAAATGTGGTTTAAACAATTATTCCAAAACTAAATATAATTTAAGGTTAAAATAATTATTATTTTAACAAGTAATTATAACTTGGAATAATATCGGGAACATAAGAAATGTAACTCCAAAACATTAATACTAAGCAAAGGCACGACCCGTTCGTCTAATAGACGTTAGTACACTGTAGGTAGTCGTGTTTGCTGAGGAGTTTGAGTGCCAGTACTGAAGACGTGATACTGTGAGTTCATGTCCCCTTTTTCTTTAAACTGTTTTGTTTATTTACTTTGGGGGTGAAATACATGTTACAAGGGATTACTTACAATACAATTGGTATGGTTAGCCTAGGAAAGAACCATAGATCATGTGATTGGGTAGGCGTATACTTGAGGCCATCAATCCTCTTGTAGGACCGAGGGGCATGAGTGATAGATCTATTTGGGTGTAGCGAGCCCACACCCATGAGGCCAGGGTGGCCCATAGTGGTGACTATGTCTTCCAACCGGAAGCCCGGTGCAACTTTGCTAGGTTTGAGTCTTCCTACACCGTCACACATATCAGTGGCCTTGCAAACCATTGGTGATCTTTTCCTTGTTTGCTATCATACCGGGACTTTCATACATATAATGAATACAAAGGTTTTATACATACTCACGAACACATGAACTCGCTCAACTTTTTGTTGATATTTTTAAACTACATGTATTTCAGGGAACTAGTGGATCTGGCAGGTGTGTGCATGTGTTTCAAGCTGCGTTTTAATAAAAGATGTCATCCAGGGTAGTAGAGTTTAGAAGATGCGTCCTATTCCTGGACGGGATACATGTTTCTAAACTCCGGTTTTATTTAAAGTCTTTTGTGGAGTCTTTATGAACTCAGTTGAACATGTCATGGTTTGTAACTAAATTTGGTGTCGATGTTTTCAAGACAAGTATGTGGTGGTATATTTTAAACTTAACTAATGGATGAATATCTTTTGGTTTTATCATATAGCATTGTTATGATTGAATGCTATGGTATTAAGAAGTCACACCAATAACCACACTTCCGCAAAAGTCAGGGTGTGACAGCACCGAACCATAATCTTGAGTCTTGAAGGAGAGTTGAGGGTTAGGGGTTAGGGTTTGGATGGTGGAGAATGGATGAAGATGATATAGGGTTTTGGGAATGGTGGTAATGATGACTCGAATGGTTGATTGCAATGATTCGGATGATGATTGGTGTAATGGATGATTGGTGATGAAAATGATCAAGTGTGTTAGCTCCAAGATAAATTTTGAACTCCCTTGTAAGTTGTAACTCCCGAAACCGGTCAAAGAAACTCATAAAACTCGTCAAACACACCAATTAACAAAATTTCACGACGAGATAATCTGGAGGGCGTCGCCGACGGCCCACCTGGGCGTCGCCGACAGCTTGTGTATGTTTGGTTTTTGGCCGACGCTCTATTTCACTGTTTACGCAACTTTCGGCCGACGGCTTATCTACGGGGCGTCGCCGACGGCCCTCCACGGCGTCGGCGATGGTGCTTCTAAGTCCCCATCTTCGTTTTTCGCGTATTTGCATCCCGGTTGACCCGTTTTGTGTCCCGGTGGTCCGTTTTTCATCCCGATGGCCCGTAAAGCTCCCGAAAAGCTCCTTAAACTTCATTAAACCTGCAAAACACATTTTTAATTAAAAGTAGGCTATTCGGAATTAAAACTTATGTAAAAACATCAAATTAAGCAATTACGATCACCGTTAATCGACCACGTATCAACCTTCCATGAACTGAAATTAGTAAGGAAGTCCTGTATCACTCTTGTTATAAACTTATACCTGACTTCACAACGGCTTTTGATCTCACAACTGACGCCTCGGGATCGGCCATTGGAGCGGTCCTTTCACAGAATGATAGGCCACTATCTTTTTATAGCAAGAAGCTTTACAACTAAATGCAATCTCAGTTGACTTGCATGCGTGAGTTATGTGCTATAATTGAGACAATTAAAAATTGGCGTTAATAACTCCCTATGAGCCTTCACGAACCCAACTGCTACGTAGCTGTAGCAATTACGGGAGTATTTTTAGGTGAATCAAGTTGACAAAGACCAGGTCCATCAACTCACCACTGACCCAACTTCACTTCCACGACACACCTACCAAGATGGGTTAGGGGTTGTTTGTTTACCTCTTAATAAGACTCTTAATGGTTCAGACCTCTTACTAGTTCAACACTTAATTGTTCAGACTGTTTGTTTCGTGAGCAGATGTCTGAATGGTTCAAACATTTGCCTCTAAATGGTTAAGTATTATACAGAGTCTGAATGGTTAAGACCTCTAATCTAAATTGGTCAGACATTTGCCTCTGAAAGGTTAAGCATTATACTGGCTCTTAATGGTTCAGACCTCTTACTGGTTCAGCACTTAATGGTTCAGACCTCTTACTAGTTCAGCATTTAACCATTCAGAAGTTGCCAAACATCCCCTTAGTTAGCGTTAATGGTAAGTTTTTCATTCCACATATTACAAATTGCCTTCTCACATTTTAAAGGAATTTCATTCTTCTTCACTCATTGGCCTTTCTGGTATCAATGCTATCGTGAGACCACTTGCATCCACGTTTCATTGGTCACGCCTAAAATCCGATGTAACCACCTTCATCCACAATTGTGAACCATGTCACCAAAATCTTGTAACTACAAGCCGTATGACCTTTCACAACCTTACCGGCACCATCAAACATATAAGAAGATATTTCCATGGACTTCATCACCCACCTTCCCCTATCCCACGGTAAGACTTCCATTCGGGTCATAATTAACCGTTTGAGCTTACTGGCACACGTCCTGCCATTACAATCCTCATACACTGCAGTTTCACTCGCCTCACTTTTCTTAAAAGAGATTTATAGTTTACATAACTTACCAAATAAAAACAAAAGTATCAGACCAAGATCCTATTATAAAATGATTAAATAATTTTTTTAATTCTTAAATTATTAAGTTTAATAATAAAGATAGTTAAGTGTCACGCCCCGCAAAAGAACTAACTCAATGACATAAGGCATCTTATACACACGTAACCGAATAAGTTAACATTCATCCGACCATGAGAGCACCCGATTAACAAAAGTGTAAACCACGTTGAATTTTAAAAAGGTAAATTCCCATTTTTGTCCATGTGGTTTGGTTACTTTTGCGAGTTTCGCCCAAAAAGTTTTTTTCCCGCATCTAGGTCCTACATGTTTGAAAATATTGCCGCTTTAATCGATTTCGTTAGTCCCATCTATTTTTCTTTGTTAAACAATAAAGAAAAATGGATGAGGTTAACAAAGTGGACTAAAACAACAAGATTTTCAAACCTAAAGGACTTGGACGCAAAAAAAGCCCTTTTAGACGAAACTCGCAAATGACGGTTTACTAGTTTAAAAAAGATGCAAGCTCATTGCATGTGAGGGTTTTAAGCTCCACGTTGGATGACAATAGGATGAGTTTAGGTAATCTTAACCCCAAACCCGGTTATATAAGCTTGTCCCAAACTAGTCGGGTTTCTACCGAGTAAATTCCCGTCGGGTATTGGGTATATCCGCAGGTTTCGGGTAAACCCGTTATATTAAAAAAAATTATCGTTCGGTATACCCGACCCAATTGGGTAACCACTTATCAATTACATTTAACATTATCACTATAAAATATATAACAAATACTTACAATGTATTTAAAATAAAATTCCTAAATGTATATAAAATAAATATCTAATCTAAATCTAAATATTAATAAAAGACTCCATTTAATGCCACATGACACTCTCTCTTACAATCTCTCATTTTTATTTATATTTTATTTAATAGATTAATAAAATTTAATCAAACTCACCTCCTTCAATTTAAATTTTTAGAAAATTAATTATCTTTGCCTTTTATTATTTTCTATTATTATCGAAATTAGAGTTCATTATATTGATTACGTACAAGTTTTCTATACTTTAGAAAAACAAATCTTACTTATAACACACGATTTTAAAGATGTCACGTGTTAACATCATATCATCCCTAAAAAGTTGTTTCTAATCAAAATTGATATTTTTTAAATCATGTTAATATCATGTAATGACAATATTGTTTCTTTTAAAATCGTTACCTTAATATCCGCTCCTACTTCAAATGTATTTTCAATTTATAATTATACTTTTGTGTTAAAACTTACTAAAAATAGTTAAATTCTATTATATTTATAAGAGTAAGAATAATGATACTTTTGAATTAAATTACCAAAAAAATACAGAATTTATGGATTTTTAAATGTTTGAAACAAACTTTGAGTTACTATGGAGAATAATCAAATGTAAACCCAAATATGAATTCAAATATTATTAATATTTAACCATATTACATGATTTAACACTTTAATCTTTTTATTAAAAAAATACTTTTATGTTTATCAATATAGCGTAACAATTAATTACTACAGCCTAACAATTTTTTAATTATACTTGAGAAATGATAGGTTAATTTGTATTACAAAATAAGGAAAAATAAACTTATGGGTTATAAAAATGTTTTTAATGTTTAACTACATGATGTAAAAATAATTACAAAACTTCCTAAAGAAATTGATGATTAAGCACTTTAGAAGCATGTTGAGTATTGATTACTATAAGCAAAAGATTGCAAAGTTTGTGAGATGATTATCATGTACATCTACTTGTCTTATTTACTGTGCAAACATGCAGTTTTTATTATTCAAGTCGTGTAGTACACGGGATTGTAAACTAGTATTATATATATACATACTTAAAAAAATAATTATATTGGCTATACAATGGATATGCTTTATCAGATAATCAGGTCCGGTAAATGGGTATATCATTAAATCCTAAGACAAAAGATCAAATACAAATACCCTTATCATACAAAACGTACGAATAAGGTGAAAATGTAAGAAAACGCGATGACATTTTCGTAATTATTTACTCGTAGAGTAATTATCAAAATTTCTCTACAAATGATCTTGTAGGTTAATTTTGATCTTGTAGAGTAATTTTGTAAAATGTTATTGTAGGGTAATTTTGATCTTGTAGAGTAATTTTGATCTTGTATGGTAATTATCAAAATTACTCTACAAGTGTATCAAAATTACTCTACAAGTTTATCAAACAACATATAATTCAAAATTACTCTAACAAATCATTTGTACTACAAGTGTATCTTGTAGAGTAATTTTGATCTTGTATGGTAATTATCAAAATTACTCTGCATCAAAATTACTCTGCAAGTTTATCAAATAACATACAATTCAAAATCACTCTACAAAATCATTTGTAGAGTATGTGACAACTCGAAACTTAGAACCTTTCGTTATATCTTGATGTAACTTGCTTGAAACGTTATGTGATTAGTTAACTTATTGGTTCAATGAATGACCTAAGTGAAATTATGTGATTATGTGTTATGCTTGTATGTATGGGTGTGATTATGTGAACCGAGACACAAGGACACGACTCGAGCCCATGCGGTCTCGAGTGAACAGTAACGGTTGGGCCGGATTGGGCCATGCACCTCTTTAGTCCACTAGTATATAACCATTGTGGTTAGCCACACTTGTCATCTTTGGGCAAACAACACACACTCTCCTACACACACACACACTCTCACTCTCTCTCACTAAAACCCTAGCAACACCACCCTCTTATCTTGTGCCGGATCAAGAGTAACAAGCCAAGCTCTCGGATTGCTTGTGTTCTTCACTCGGAAACTCTCGGACAACAAACCTACTCTCCTTCACACACACACCTCATCAACCGGTTAGTGTTTTATGATGTTTATTGTTAGATGATAGTATGAATGGCATGATTTAACTAAGTATTGTTGTAAGTATGTTGATGTTCTTGTGAATCGGATGTGTATGATGATGTTATTCGGCTAACATGTTTTGATTTCGGATATAGTACATAATGAGCTAATGATATCTTGTGTCTAAATGTGATTTAAACCATTGATTGTTGATGTTCATGAAATAGGCTTGCATATATGTATTAGATAATGCCATGTTAATCGGATTGTACACTCTTGTGCTAAGAACCGAATGCTTGTTAAACCGGCTACATGTGTGTGGAAATCGGATTAGTTTAGAGCCGAGTTTGAGATGTTATGTGATGATTTGAAACCATTAGATGAGTATGTTCAAGTGTTTCGATTGTTGTTCATGATATGGTTGTGATTAATGCTAAAAACCCTAAAATAGGATGAACAAGTTTGAATGAACATGATGAATGACTTGAATATGATATGAAGAACAACATGAACATGTTATGAATATGTCTTGAATATTTGAAAATTAGTTGTTTGATCCATTTTAGTAAGTTGCTAGACAAGGAAACATGTTTAGTGGATAGTACACAATTGTTGCATGAAATCAAAACCTCATTGGCTAAGTACAATGACGGAAATCAGCAAATGTTCCAGCCGAAACCTTCAGTCTCGACTCGAGATCATCGCATGATAACTCGAGACCACAGTTTGCGAGCCGAGAAGCCCTAGTCTCGACTCGAGACCATACCTTATCAGCACACAAAGATCATGACTCGAGACTATGGTTGCGAGTCCGATTGCGACTCGAGATCAACACATGCATGACCCGAGACCTCCCCCAGTTGCGACTCGAGAATTTGTAAGCTACAACTAGAGACCGCACAGTCTCGACTAGAGACCGCACAGTCTCGACTCGAGACCATATGCATGTACACGCTGTTTGGACCTTCACACTGTTACGGGCCTAAGTGATTGGGCCGAACTTATGGGCCGTATGTGCTACTGTGAATTGAGTATGTTGTGCACTGTTTTTGAACTGCCATGATAGACGTGTATGCCATGATCGTTACTTGTGTACAATACGTGTAGAACATACGTGCACTACTTGGTTTGAATCTGACATGAATGGTATCTATGTTAGGACGTAGTTGACCACTTACAACTCGATTGACCTTTCTGTGTATCTGCCGAGCAAACCAAGGTGAGTTCACACCCTCTACAAAGCATGGGATTCCCTGGGTTGGGAATGGGGTTAAGGAACGTGGATTCCTCGTCCTCCTTGGGTAGGACAGCATTGGTTCAGGAATGTAATTCCTCGTCCTCATGGACAGATAACTCGTACTAGACCAAAACTCTATCACGAAGTCCCTCCTTTTTATATCGACTTAATCGCCGGGCCAATGGCGAGCGGGTCATTAGTTAGATAGCGCTATTTAGGTCTGACAAACCTCACACCGTGCCGCAGAGGACGGGCATGAACTAATGGATCTGGGGCACGTCAATGATGATAGACATTGACAGTTTCAGGGCACATAAACATGACTACAGTCAGCAGTCGATATGGTAACGAGTCTAGTGTATACATGGGGTAGCCCCTACGGCCGAAATGCCAGATAACTAACACGGGGTAGCCCCCACGGCTGGATTGCCAGAATAAATGGGTTAAACAAATCACGTTTTCAACTATGGGGTAACCCCCACGGCAGGATGGCAGTTAAAGGAAACTGTTTTCGAAACAACTTAAAACGAACACCCAACTGTGAACTCACTCAACTTGTTGTTGACTCGTTACTACATGCTTTGCAGGACAATAGGTGCTTAGCTGGAGCTTGCATGGAAGAGGGTCGTTGTGGGACATCGACGGCTGTGTGCCATGTTAAACCTTGGAACAATTAAACTTATGTTTTGGTTTTAAGACTTATGCTTCCGCCTGCAACTTAAACTATGTTTTGTTGAACACCAATTGTATTGGTTGAAGTTTTATAATTACTTGTTTGCTTGTTCAATATGATTGGTGGCTGGATCCTGGTCAGTCACGCCTCCAAGCGGTGATACTCCGCAGGTGGATTTTGGGGGTGTGACAGATTGGTATCAGAGCCATTGGTTATAGTGAACTTGGTTTTAATAAGGGAAAAGTTTTATTAAAATCAGACTATAACCTGTACAGTGCTCAACGGTCCACAACGACGCTTCACTCCACATGCAAGGCTCGACATCCTAGGTGATATGATCTGTGTATATATTGCCTACTTATTAGTTACATAGTACATTGCCCATGGTATGCTTGGTTAGTATAACTACTGTTGCTTGAACACGTGTGTGCTTACTCCCTTCTGCCATCACACTTTTGCGAACCTCTCTCACTCATGTTTCCCTTGATGTGAAGATCATGTCTGGACGCGTTAACCTGACACAAGCCCAGTTGACGGCTCTGATTAACGAACGAGTTGCCGCAACACTTGCAGCTGCACACGCAGGAGGTATATCCTGCAGTCCAAACTCATTCTAGGATCTTTAGATCCTACTCTCGTGAACCAACCTTTGTGTTAAACTCTGTCTTTCTTTCGCCCACAATAGGTCAGCATGCTCAGCCACCCGTGTGCACTTTTAAAACTTTCATGGACTGCCGACCAACTACTTTTAGCGGCACTGAAGGAGCAGTAGGTCTCCTCCACTGGTTTGAGAAGCTCGAGTCAGTTTTCGAAATGTGTGAATGCCCTGAGGCGCGCAGGGTGAAGTATGCTACCGGTACTCTCGAGGGTCTAGCCCTCACATGGTGGAACGCTCAGGTTCAAATGCTGGGGTTGGTTGCTGCCAACGCCACCCCATGGGAGACTTTTAAGGAGATGATCAAGGAGGAATACTGCAGTCGCGATGATATTCATAAGCTGGAAGTTGAGTTCTTCAACCTCAAGATGACGGGGTCAGAGATTGAAGCTTATGTGAAGAGATCGAATGAACTGGAAATTTTGTGCCCTACCATGGTAGATCCTCCCATCAAACGCATCGAACTATTTCTCAAGGGCTTAGTGCCAGAAATCCAAAGTCATGTGACTTCGGCAAACCTCGCCACCATTCAGCAAGTTGTGCAATTGGCTCACCGTCTCACGGATCAGGCGGTGGAGCAGAACAGGTTACCAAAGCGCATAGGCGCTGCAACTACTTCGGGTGTTCCTAGTGACAACAAGAGGAAATGGGATGGTGCTTCAAGCAAGGGCTCGACTTCTGTTCAGTCCCAGTCTCAGCAGAGAAGGACTGATGACTACAAGAACCCTAGTCAGCAATCATCTGGTGGTCAAAGTCATGGTGGGTACAAAGGGAATCACCCCAAATGCAATCGCTGCAGCCTGCACCACAGCAGGCCATGCACCAGGGGTAACTGTCATCGGTGCAACAAGCCAGGTCACGCTGCAAAGGATTGCAGGAGCTTAAACCCCGCCAATCAGAATCGTCAGCAAGCTCAACAGAACCAACGCCAGCAGCCGCAGCAGGGTGATAACAAAGGATGCTTTCAGTGTGGAGCTGAGGGCCACTTCAAGAGAGATTGTCCCCAACTGAACAGGAACCAGAACAACAACAACAACAACAACAATCAGGGGAATGGTAACAATGGGAACAACAACAACAATGGTGCCAGGGGGCGGGCGTTCATGATTGGCCAAGGTGAAGCAAGGAATGACCCCAATGTTGTGGCGGGTAAGTTCCTTCTCGACGACTTTTATGTTTCAGTATTATTTGATTCGGGTGCCGATACTAGCTACATGTCACTAGAAGTTAGTCGAATGCTTAAGCGTATTCCAACACCTTTGAACAACAAGCACACTGTAGAGCTAGCAAACGGTAAGAGCTTAGAGGCCACACACGTAGTCAAGGGTTGTAAACTTATTCTTGCAGACCGGACCTTCTCTATCGACCTTATTCCTATCGTTTTGGGTAGTTTCGACGTTGTAATTGGGATGGATTGGTTATCCCAACACCGAGCAGAGATTCTTTGCAACGAGAAGGTTGTCCGTATTCCAGGTTCCGGTAGTGAACCTCTCATGATTCGTGGCGACAAGAGGAGTGCCGTTGAGAACGTCATCTCTCTCCTTAAGGCCCAGAAGTGCTTACGAAAGGGCCACACTGCCATTTTGGCTCTCGTTACTGACACCTCGGAAAAAGAGAAGAAGGTAGAAGATTTTCCAGTTGTACGCGACTATCCGGAGGTATTTCCTGAGGAATTACCTGGTCTTCCGCCCCATCGCCAAGTCGAGTTTCAGATTGAACTAGCTCCTGGAGCTGCGCCTATAGCTCGTGCACCTTATCGTTTAGCTCCATCAGAGTTGGAAGAACTCTCTACGCAACTACAAGAACTCTTGGATAAGGGTTTCATTCGTCCTAGCTCATCACCCTGGGGAGCTCCAGTACTATTTGTGAAGAAGAAGGATGGTACCTTCAGAATGTGCATCGACTACCGGGAACTCAACAAGGTGACGGTGAAGAATCGTTATCCTCTACCGCGTATTGACGACTTGTTCGACCAGCTGCAAGGGTCGAGCTACTATTCAAAGATTGATTTGAGATCGGGATATCACCAGCTGAGAGTCCGAGAAGAGGACGTCTCCAAAACGGCCTTTAGAACTCGATACGGGCACTATGAGTTTTTGGTCATGCCTTTTGGGCTGACAAACGCACCTGCGATCTTCATGGACTTGATGAATCGAGTGTGCAAACCTTACCTGGACAAGTTCGTTATAGTCTTCATCGACGATATCCTGATCTATTCTAAGAGTCAGGAGGAACACGAGCAACATCTACGGCTTATCCTGGAACTCCTTCGAACAGAACAGCTTTATGCAAAGTTCTCGAAATGCGACTTCTGGCTTCGAGAAGTCCATTTCCTAGGCCACGTGGTAAACAAGGATGGGATTCACGTTGATCCATCCAAGGTAGATTCGATTAAGAACTGGCCTGCACCCCGTACACCGAAGGAAATTCGCCAATTCTTGGGTTTGGCAGGTTACTACAGGAGATTCATAAAGGACTTTTCTAAGATCGCACAGCCCCTCACCTCATTAACGCAGAAAGGCGTTGTTTATCGATGGGGAGACACACAGGAGTTAGCATTTCAGCATCTAAAGGATAGACTTTGCAGCGCACCTATCCTTTCACTGCCATAAGGCACAGACGACTTTGTGGTCTACTGCGACGCATCAGTTCAGGGTCTTGGTTGTGTATTGATGCAACGAGATAAAGTTATTGCGTACGCCTCACGCCAACTTAAAGTTCATGAAAAGAACTACACTACGCACGACTTAGAGCTGGGAGCTGTTGTTTTTGCACTTAAGTTATGGCGGCATTACTTGTATGGTACCAAGTGCGCCATCTATACCGACCACAGGAGCCTCGAACATATCTTCAAGCAGAAGGAACTGAATATGCGACAACGACGATGGGTCGAACTACTGAATGACTACGAGTGCTCGATCAGGTATCACCCGGGCAAGGCCAATGTTGTGGCTGACGCCCTCAGTCGAAAGGACACTGCGCCTAAGCGCGTACGAGCTTTGCAACTCACGATCCATTCTAGTCTACCTTCCCAGATACGAGCTGCTCAGTTAGAAGCATTGAAACCAGAGAACGTAAGGGCTGAAGCCCTACGTGGCTCAAGACAACGATTGGAACAAAAGGAAGACGGTGCTTACTACGTAACGGGACGCGTTTGGGTCCCACACTATGACAACCTACGAGAGCTTGTGATGGATGAAGCACACAAGTCTCGCTACTCGGTACACCCTGGTTCGGATAAGATGTACCACGATATCAAAACTACGTATTGGTGGCCTAGCATGAAGGCCCACATAGCAACTTACGTCAGCAAGTGTTTGACTTGTGCGAGAGTCAAGTCTGAATACCAGAAACCCTCAGGCCTACTCCAACAACCAGAAATACCACAATGGAAATGGGAGCAAATTTCCATGGATTTTGTTACCGGCCTACCTAGATCTCAACGAGGTAACGATACTATTTGGGTGATCGTGGATCGACTCACAAAGTCTGCTCACTTCTTGGCTATCAAGGAAATGGATAAGTTCTCCACTCTAGCAGACATATACCTCAAGGAAGTTGTTTCGAGGCACGGGGTGCCCACCTCTATTATCTCGGATCGAGATGCGCGTTTTACTTCAGAGCTGTGGTAAGCTATGCACAAATCCTTTGGCTCACGATTAGATATGAGCACAGCGTATCACCCTCAGACGGACGGGCAGTCCGAGCGCACTATTCAAACCTTAGAAGACATGCTTCGTGCATGTGTAATCGACTTTGGCAACAACTGGGAAAAGCATCTGCCACTTGTGGAATTCTCATACAATAACAGCTACCACACCAGCATTAAAGCTGCTCCGTTTGAGGCATTGTACGGACGTAAATGCCGGTCACCTCTTTGTTGGGCAGAGGTGGGGGATAGTCAGATCACTGGTCCAGAACATGTGGTAGACACGACCGAACAAATTGCTCAAATACGAAAACGCATGGCGGCAGCTCGTGACCGTCAGAAAGTCTATGCTGATAAGGGCAGGAAACCACTAGAGCTCCAGGTTGGGGAGCGGGTACTACTCAAAGTTTCACCCTGGAAGGGTGTGGTTCGTTTTGGTAAACGAGGCAAACTTAACCCACGATACGTTGGACCTTTCGAAATCATTGAGAAAATAGGCAGGGTGGCCTACAGACTGAACTTACCAGCAGAACTCGGTGCAGTTCACAATGTTTTCCACGTGTCGAATCTGAAGAAGTGTCTGTCAGATGAGACCCACATAGTTCCTCTGAAGGAACTCACTATCGACGAGCAGTTACGATTCGTCGAGGAACCAGTTGAAATCACGGACCGGGATGTTAAGGTCCTCAAGAGCACTAGAATACCTCTCGTTCGAGTTCGTTGGAACTCACGTCGCGGCCCAGAGTTCACCTGGGAGCGCGAAGATCGGATGAAACAAAAGTATCCCCAACTGTTCGCAAACAGTACACCCACTACTGAGGCTGAAGCTACGGAATTTCGGGACGAAATTCCAGATCAACAGGGGGTGGATGTGACACCCCAGGAAAACCGGGAAAACCATACAACCTAACTAGCTTCCTCAGTGAGTGCTTACCAAATTTCGGGACGAAATTTCTTTCAACTTGGGGATGATGTGACAACTCGAAACTTAGAACCTTTCGTTATATCTTGATGTAACTTGCTTGAAAATTTATGTGATTAGTTAACTTATTGGTTCAATGAATGACCTAAGTGAAATTATGTGATTATGTGTTATGCTTGTATGTATGGGTGTGATTATGTGAACCGAGACACAAGGACACGACTCGAGCCCATGCGGTCTCGAGTGAACAGTAACGGTTGGGCCGGATTGGGCCATGCACCTCTTTAGTCCACTAGTATATAACCATTGTGGTTAGCCACACTTGTCATCTTTGGGCAAACAACACACACTCTCCTACACACACACACACTCTCACTCTCTCTCACTAAAACCCTAGCAACACCACCCTCTTATCTTGTGCCGGATCAAGAGTAACAAGCCAAGCTCTCGGATTGCTTGTGTTCTTCACTCGGAAACTCTCGGACAACAAACCTACTCTCCTTCACACACACACCTCATCAACCGGTTAGTGTTTTATGATGTTTATTGTTAGATGATAGTATGAATGGCATGATTTAACTAAGTATAGTTGTAAGTATGTTGATGTTCTTGTGAATCGGATGTGTATGATGATGTTATTCGGCTAACATGTTTTGATTTCGGATATAGTACATAATGAGCTAATGATATCTTGTGTCTAAATGTGATTTAAACCATTGATTGTTGATGTTCATGAAATAGGCTTGCATATATGTATTAGATAATGCCATGTTAATCGGATTGTACACTCTTGTGCTAAGAACCGAATGCTTGTTAAACCGGCTACATGTGTGTGGAAATCGGATTAGTTTAGAGCCAAGTTTGAGATGTTATGTGATGATTTGAAACCATTAGATGAGTATGTTCAAGTGTTTCGATTGTTGTTCATGATATGGTTGTGATTAATGCTAAAAACCCTAAAATAGGATGAACAAGTTTGAATGAACATGATGAATGACTTGAATATGATATGAAGAACAACATGAACATGTTATGAATATGTCTTGAATATTTGAAAATTAGTTGTTTGATCCATTTTAGTAAGTTGCTAGACAAGGAAACATGTTTAGTGGATAGTACACAATTGTTGCATGAAATCAAAACCTCATTGGCTAAGTACAATGACGGAAATCAGCAAATGTTCCAGCCGAAACCTTCAGTCTCGACTCGAGATCATCGCATGATAACTCGAGACCACAGTTTGCGAGCCGAGAAGCCCTAGTCTCGACTCGAGACCATACCTTGTCAGCACACAAAGATCATGACTCGAGACTATGGTTGCGAGTCCGATTGCGACTCGAGATCAACACATGCATGACCCGAGACCTCCCCCAGTTGCGACTCGAGAATTTGTAAGCTACAACTAGAGACCGCACAGTCTCGACTAGAGACCGCACAGTCTCGACTCGAGACCATATGCATGTACACGCTGTTTGGACCTTCACACTGTTACGGGCCTAAGTGATTGGGCCGAACTTATGGGCCGTATGTGCTACTGTGAATTGAGTATGTTGTGCACTGTTGTTGAACTGCCATGATAGACGTGTATGCCATGATCGTTACTTGTGTACAATACGTGTAGAACATACGTGCACTACTTGGTTTGAATCTGACATGAATGGTATCTATGTTAGGACGTAGTTGACCACTTACAACTCGATTGACCTTTCTGTGTATCTGCCGAGCAAACCAAGGTGAGTTCACACCCTCTACAAAGCATGGGATTCCCTGGGTTGGGAATGGGGTTAAGGAACGTGGATTCCTCGTCCTCCTTGGGTAGGACAGCATTGGTTCAGGAATGTAATTCCTCGTCCTCATGGACAGATAACTCGTACTAGACCAAAACTCTATCACGAAGTCCCTCCTTTTTATATCGACTTAATCGCCGGGCCAATGGCGAGCGGGTCATTAGTTAGATAGCGCTATTTAGGTCTGACAAACCTCACACCGTGCCGCAGAGGACGGGCGTGAACTAATGGATCTGGGGCACGTCAATGATGATAGACATTGACAGTTTCAGGGCACATAAACATGACTACAGTCAGCAGTCGATATGGTAACGAGTCTAGTGTATACATGGGGTAGCCCCCACGGCCGAAATGCCAGATAACTAACACGGGGTAGCCCCCACGGCTGGATTGCCAGAATAAATGGGTTAAACAAATCACGTTTTCAACTATGGGGTAACCCCCACGGCAGGATGCCAGTTAAAGGAAACTGTTTTCGAAACAACTTAAAACGAACACCCAACTGTGAACTCACTCAACTTGTTGTTGACTCGTTACTACATGCTTTGCAGGACAATAGGTGCTTAGCTGGAGCTTGCATGGAAGAGGGTCGTTGTGGGACATCGACGGCTGTGTGCCATGTTAAACCTTGGAACAATTAAACTTATGTTTTGGTTTTAAGACTTATGCTTCCGCCTGCAACTTAAACTATGTTTTGTTGAACACCAATTGTATTGGTTGAAGTTTTATAATTACTTGTTTGCTTGTTCAATATGATTGGTGGCTGGATCCTGGTCAGTCACGCCTCCAAGCGGTGATACTCCGCAGGTGGATTTTGAACACCAATTGTATTGGTTGAAGTTTTATAATTACTTGTTTGCTTGTTCAATATGATTGGTGGCTGGATCCTGGTCAGTCACGCCTCCAAGCGGTGATACTCCGCAGGTGAATTTTGGGGGTGTGACAGAGTAATTATGATACTTTACAAAATTACCTTACAAGATCAAAACTACCATGCAAGATCATTTGTAGAGTAATTCTGATACTCTACAAAATTACTATACAAGATCAAAATTACCCTACAAGAACATTTTACAAAATTACTCTACAAGATCAAAATTACCTTACAAGGTTATTTGTAGAGTAATTTAAATAATTACTCTACGAGTAAATAATTACGAAAATGTCACCGCATTTTTATGGTTTTTTCATGTCTTTCGTACATTTTGTACATGACTCTAAATCCTAAACCCTCCGCGAAAAAATAAAACTAATCTCAAAAATGTCGGGTTCAGGTTAGATTGCCATGATAGAGAAGCTTCCTCTAACACTCTGTTCCCGAGTCTCATTTAAAAGGGGGAGGGGAAAGAAAAGAGATGAAAATATGAAAAAACAATGTTCTCGAGATTTTTTAAGGATATAAGGGGAAGAGAAAGGTGGGAAAAAAAGAAAATTTGTACGAATATTTGTTCTCCCAAATTAGAGAGATTAGGAGAGAAAATCTTATTAATTACTAAATTACACTCATATCTAACTAAAATATTTTATGTTTAAAAGATATAATGATAAAATTGTTTCTTTCTTTTCTTTTCTTTTCTTTTCTTTTCTTTTCTTTTCTAACTTGAAAACACATAAAATGTTTGATTTTCCTCTCTTTTTCTTTACTTTTCGTTAAACTCTAGAAACGAAATCTTTTCTTTCTTTTACTCTCTTGATTCCTTTTCCTTCCCCTCTATTAAATAACACTAGTGTAAACCTCCACGCAGTCGTTAAAACCCTGACACACACAAGCTTCTTCCTCTAAAGTAGTCCTCCACCAAAAATGAGTTTGTATCCATGGCTGATTAAGAGATACCCAAACACACTCTGCTCCGTTGTCGAAGATCACTCGTCTCTCGACACCAGTAGTAAACCTAACCCTAACGGCGTCGAATTCGACAACCTTTACATCCACTTGACTGATATTATTCATACATGTTTTCACCCTGGGGGCCTGGTAGTCATCTTCATCTTCTTCTCCCTCTCAACTCAACCGATTATTATTCTATTGTTATTAAATGAAACTCGCTGATTCTTTTTCTTTTGTACTTGTGCACAGCCTGCACCTCAGTCATACGATGATATTTTCCACTTTGTTTTGGAGTACATTCACAGAGTATTCTCCATTGTTAGACCACGGAAGCTTCTGTATCTTGCACTTGGTTAGTCATTCTATTATTATTATGTTCAAGTAAATCAACTACAACTATAAGCAGTCGCTAACAATCGGATTGGGACTTTTATATGTAATGTAATTCTCAGTTTTATATGTATACACACATACATTTTTTACATCTAGTTTTTTTAAGTAGATAGGGCAGGATTAATTGCCAGGGTTTGGCCGGAATGGCTGGGACTTTTGGCTGATTAGGACCACCTAGGACTGCCTTTGACCAATGTTGACCGCCTAGCGATTAATGGGCCATTAGATGAAAATTCCTAGGTGAACCTTCGATTAGCGATCAATAATTGCAGGCTAGGCGCGATTTTTACAACCATGACTATAAGCCTTAAATAATAACAAACACACGAATAAGAAAATATTAGTCATATATATAGTAATTTAAAAATACAAATCCGTACACATGAATAAGAAAATATCGATAATAAAGATAGTAACTTAAAAATAAAAAAAGTTAGGTTTTAAACATACAAGATCTAAATTAAAAATTATAACTACACAAGGTTCAATACTACATAATCAAGAATTTATTGTTTACACGTTTGTAACATTTCGAAAAACTAACTCTTTATATTAAATGATTTCTTATAGATATATTGTTATGGACCATGATTTTGTTTAAGTAAATAAACGTTGAGCTTTGGTGTGACACATGTGACTTGTCAAAACAATTAAGTTTCTGTGTTAAATGACAACTTATGGAAGATGAGGGGGACTAAGATGCACAGTTTAAAATTTTGATTTTATAGACAATTTCATTTGTGCCAGCCACGCAACTTTCACCCATGTTTCTCAACCCAAAAAAGTAAATAATAACAAAACATGCACACAATATGTGTTCTTAGATGGAAGCGAGGAACATAAGAGAAAGTTGGGATTATTGTTTTTTGGGGGTTTTGATTTTATATTAGGAATTGGGGTTTTTGGCTTTTTTTTTACAAAGTCTATAATTTTGTATGCTTGGCTCAATAATATGATGTTTTGGACATAATGTCCTATTTGAGTGTTAAACAATGATAATGGTAAGTAAATTTTGCCTTCTTTGATTCCGTCAAGCTGTTAGAAATGATTTATGTAACTACTAATCTCAATAGTGTTCTTGGTTATGGAAAGAATTTTAAAGAGCTGGCCTGGTCAAATTGGGGTTTTGATTTCCTTGATTGATGCCATTAAAGAGTAAAGATTAGCACTTAATATTGAATTTTTAAATACCGGTTCCAACCGGCAGCTAGTACCGGTTGAACCGTCCGGTAGAACAGGTTATACCGCCCGGTACACCCGGTTAAACCGCCCAATACACCCGGTTAAACCGTTTAAGAGCCCAATCCGGTACGGTATAAAAACCGGATTTTAAAACATTGATTAAATACGAATGATATTGAATGAGAAGAATTCTATAAACGTGGAAACAAAATATGTTATTATGAATAATCCTAAACCGGTGAAAGATTGTAATCATGTTATCAAAGTCATACCTGGTAACCTTGCCAAGATAACCCTTCTTTTTTTACCAGCAATAAAGAGCTTCCTTAAACAACTGAACATACAAAGTACCAGCCCAGCAAAGTGTTGGCTGCATATAAGCACAAGGGATCTGCCTCATACAAGACCACCAAAATAGCACCCTAGTAAATCACGTAAAAACAGAATACCTTGAATCATAACAAACTTTTACACACACCATTTACCAAGGCAGACTTAAAAATACATAAATCAACAGAGGGGTATTCGTACACCCATCCCTGAGAGAACCATCCATTATTTGTTTGAATGCACCCGTAGAGAATGAATGAAGCAGTTGTAGCGGCACTTAGTCGACCAGATTGCATCCAGTCTTCTTGTCTCGATAGTCCACCAAAGATAACCTCGCGCCCACTGAAATCCGGTATTCGTATACCCATCCCTGAGAGAACCATCCATTATTTGTTTGAATGCACCCGTAGAGAATGAATGAAGCAGTTGTAGCGGCACTTAGTCGACCAGATTGCATCCAGTCTTCTTGTCTCGATAGTCCACCAAAGATAACCTCGCACCCACTGAAATTCTCATGCCTTGATTCCAACCGCTCAATTAGCCCCACGGAAATTTGCATGATACAAAACCTGACCCATATAATATGTATGTGGACATTTTGGACCAGACTACTTACTTTGGAAGGCGTTGATCATATTCCACATGCTCGGTAGATGACGACTCTCTCCACTTCGAAGTGAAAGTAATACTTTAAATAAATATTTTTCTCGAAGTCTCCCTGTGATTTGAAACAAAGCATCATCTAGGAGAGCTAAGGGGTTGGCGGCGGTCGAGTAGTCAACCTTGGCCACAGCGCCCGGTGTCACGGTGGTTGGCACGTCGTTCCTTGCCGTTCAAAAAAAAATTATTTATTGCATGTCCTCCTTTGACTTTGAATGTCAAAACTTTATTTAGCAAAACTATAATTATTATGATTCCCATATCATTTTAACAACGATTTTTACTGCACTTATCATACTTGACATACCATTTGATGCAATTTTTGACTTTTCCACACGGATTAAATAGCTTGACACCACTTTAAAAATAAAAAAGTAGTTTGTTTGACATTAAAAGTCAAAGTGGAACAACTAACAGAGAATGAGAACATACATCACCCAAATATAGCTATGATAAAAATGTAACCAAGAGACCAATTATGCATTTCACTGTTAACAGTTGATGTTATTTGCAAGGAAGCTTACCTGAAAACTCTAACGACCAATGAAACAGAGAGAATGCAGATGCCAACCACTGGATCATACCTTGTTTTCTTCAATGGAATCAAAACATAAAATATATATAGAGAACATGGAAGTTGGTAGCGGTGTAAAAAAGCCAAGCTAATCGCGAGCTACTTGGGATCAGCTCGAAAAAAGCTAGAAACAAGCTGAGCTCAAGCCCGAGCTCAAACCTAAATACAAGCTTGTTTAGTAAACAAGCCTAAGCCCAAGCCTAAATATAAGCTTATGTAGTAGATAAGCCTGAGCCCGAACTTCACTTATCGATCTCGAGCCGGCTCGCGAGCCAAATAAGCCTATTGTTTATGTAACTTTTATTTAATATAGCAAATTGTCCTGTCTACATCCTTTGCTTAACAACCATCATAAAACAAGGAAAAAGAGGATCAACACAATAAAATAGAAAAATTAGAGAAAATGGTGTGTACTTCTAGCACCAGTCACCACTCAAGCTAGGGATGAGCGTGGTATCGGTACCGAAAATACCGGTACCGAAATTTGTCAAAACTACCCTTATAATTTGAATGATCGCCTAAATCCCATTTTGGCCTATGGATTTTTATAACTAAATAACACATAATATTAATAGCAGATTTAGGCCTATGTGTTTTCATAAATAAATCACACATAATAGTAATAACAGTATTAACCCTCCAAGTAATTGAATAATGCACGGACTACATAAAAGAAAAATAAGCACAAAGAAAATTTGAAATTTGGTATATTACCTGAGTAGACAATAAATCAAAACTATAAGGGTATGTTAGATCTCTAGCAGGTTAAAATATGCGAAATTAAGAAAATAGCTAAAACTATGTTGTCAAAGACGCAAAGCACACAGTCCGAGCCGGAAGCCTAGGCGCTTAAAAGGCGAGGGCTTTTTTATGCTAGGCACATAGTATAAAATTCCATTTTAGGGGTTTTAGATATGTTTTTTAAGTTCCGGGCTCGGCCTATGCGCCTTGCCGCCTTGCATCTTTGACAACATAGCTATGAACAACTAACAGACCCGGTATCACAGGGAACACCGAACACTTGCTAAGCTTAGCAAGATATTTTATTTATAAAGAATCTGCTATAAAGTACAGAGTGTTATTAGCATGACTGTTGTATGCGGTCATTAGCTTTAAAGTGTTGTGTATGCATCTAAAATTTGGATCTAAACATAGGTAAAATCGGAATATGAATTGTTGTGTGAATAACTATTATACATTTTTCCTCTGTTTCTTCATCAGCATCCTCTTTCACAGGAACAGGGTCAACTTTAACAGGCAACGGATCTGCCGTCTTAAAACTTCAGGTTGCAACTCCAAAAAACTATTATCGGTTTAATAGTGCATCCAAACACCCCCCTAAAATTGCGTGTTTTCTTTACACTAACACAACACAGCCTGCATCTTCAATTAACATAAATTACCAAATCAATTAACATATCCCATTAATAACTTCAACAAAACTCAAAACAAATACTTGAAAATTAAGATTCTACTGTTGCTTCACAGCTACCACCATTAGGGTTTTCTTCCGAGATCAATTTTTTACCAAACCCTACATATTAATTTTGATAAATTTAAGATTATAGTAAAATATACAATGGAAAGACGAGCAATCGATCAAGAATTAATGAAAATCTTACATCTTTTTCTATTAGAGGAACTTTGTCCTTCCAAAAGAGATAATCGATCAGCTGGTCCAAGTGCTGGAGAGGAGAATTGATCGGATTTATGGGATTGAAAGCGTAGGGTTTTGGTGGCTTTTGGTGTGATATCAGTTTCATCCATCAAACCTTAATGATGTTATCAGTAATTGATTTCAATTTCGTGGGAAGAATTGATTTCAAAGTTGAATGTATTAGTAATTGCACTGACGCTTGCTTCTCCCCTATTCGACTGGTTGAATTCTTTGTAGCGGAGACATTGAATTGAGGGCAAAACTGGGAGAAAGGGTCGTGCTTTTAGGGAGGAACTCATGACCATTTGTCTGCCGTCTGAAAATTTTAAAGGAAAGTACCATTTTGTACATTGGAGATGTATTATATAGTATTATAGATGTTTTAGGCTGGATCATCACTTGTCTATCATTATTGTCATTCAAAATAGAATCTAATACGATCAAGCTCAAGAGGCTGAAATGCTACCAACTTTAAATAGTTGACAATTTTTGTACGCTTTTTTTGTTTGTTTCTTGCACTGCTTAGTTTTTTTTTATAGAAATAGTTAATATCTCTAGCTTTTTTTTTCATACTCAGTTAAGAGTGAGTTTATCTTTGTTTAAATTTGAAGACACATTTGCATCATGCCAAGCAAATAGTTTACTGGTTGCCCAACTGTAATGATCACCATGTGTTGGTTTATTTTTCTTTTATATCCTTTCCCTTTTTTGAATTCTTGTCACGGTCATTTTTTACGAAAAGTTATGCAGGTGAATGGACATGAATGCAGATCATTTTGTTGATTTTGTAATTGCTCCTTATTCCTTAACCTATGTGATCTGATACAGATGGTGTTGCACCACGAGCGAAGATGAATTATCAAAGGATAAGGCGTTTCAGAGCTGCTAAAGAAGCAGCTCGTAAAGTGAGTTTGCAATTGATGTATTTTTATTAGCTTGCTTCCAAAATGGAAATATACAATGATCCTCATGTCATTATTTTCACTTGATTTGTTTAAATTTCTAATTGTCCTCAGAGGACTGGTAAACCAGAAGGTGATAAACTGGATTCAAATGTGATTACACCTGGGACGGAGTTCATGGATCTGTTGTCTTGTGCTCTCAGGTATTTTGTGTACTGTAGAATGAATAGGGACCCTGGATGGCGAGGCATCAAGGTAGACAATCATTGCATTTGTTTTTATTATTATTATTATTATTATTATTATTATTATTATTATTATTATCATGATGATGATTTTGTCTTCATGTGCGTTTTTGTTAGGAATGATTTTTTGCCCCGTTTGCCATCATTGGATATATCCATGGTACTTTCTTTTCATTTACAATTTTTGCTACTAATTATTAGGAAATCAAGAAATGTCGCTATTTAACCCATCTTTCTTGCTTTTTAATTATATGGTTTTACCTTTGCTTTTTAGGTTAATAGTTTTATCCCTATATTAACAATGATGTTTTTGGAGATGTAACATGAATTAAATAACATTGTTCCTCTATGCATATGTTTTTTGATTGGTCTTGATTACGGATTTGTTGTAGGGTGGAATTGAATTGCTCCTGGTGGTCTATCAACAGGAATTTGCTAAAATGGGCTATCTGACCAATGCACCTGAGGTAAATAACAACATTCAATGTTTTTTTCATTAGATGATCATAATTCGACTAAAAATATACCCATTGGGATATCATATTTATCTGTTTTTGGAAGTATATTGCAAGTGTAGTTTTCATGAGGAGAATACATTGCTGGTAAAACAAGTATACCGCCTTTTGAGTTTCTTATAATTCATTATTAACTTTAAATGTTTTGATTTTTACTTGTTGTGATGGTTGCTTGAATAAATATGGGATTATTGAAGTTGCGAAAACAATGTTCTCGTAAAAAAATGATGTGCGACAGATCATTCATCTATCCATCATAGGACACTTTTGCTTCATTTGTTACTTTCGTGGTCCATTGTGTTTTTATACTGTTTTTAGGTACGGGCTTGACTTCAATTTTGCCGTCTCATGGTCTGTAGGTGAATTTGAAAAGCACGGAGCACTTTCTTCAAGCCTTAAGTTCCCATGAAAACACTATTCTTATGAAACGCAGCCAGGTATATTTTCATATTGATGCATAAATTGCCATCTCCACGTTTGCAGCTTTACATTCTGTATCTTGTCTGATAGTGGCTAAAACATCTTGTGTGTTTTTGCTATCTTGTTTTTAAACCTTGACATGGAGAAGGAGAAGAGAAAGAAGAGTGACTTTCAAGATTCGGTAAGCATCTCGCTTTCTGGAAATTTTTTCTATAGCTTTCGAGTCCAATCAGAAATGCGTAAACTGGAATTTTCCTTGCAAATTGTAGCACAATCAACTCAAGATTGTGGAGCGTGACATCATAAGTGCACCCAATCCTAATACTGAGGATGATGTTGAATTAACAATCGACGAGGTTTGTCTTTACAAAATAAAATTCTTCCCTGAATAATTTTGTATGTGGTTTTTTAGAGAAGATTGACTTTTGTGCTTTCTTTCAGGTTAAAATACATGACAGTGATATGGAGTACAAACACTATACTATGAAATTTGATTGTGAGAGTCATGACATCGATAGAATTAAAAGACATGCAGTAAGTGATGTTAACATTACAGTTTTGCTTTCACGTGTTGTTTGTTTTCTACAAAAAGTTGATCCTTTTTTTTCGGAATAATGGATTTTAATAATCCCAACTATTAGTTGTTGGCTGGCAACGGTCCCAACTTCAAAAATAACCAGTGGTGGTCCCACCTTTTCACATATTGTAAACTAATGGACCTTTACTAACTGAACCTTAATTTCTTTTTGCCCCTTTTCCTTTTCTATTAGCAAAGGTCCATTGGGACTGTTGCCGGCCAACAGCTAAGTTGGGATTATTAAAATTTATTATTCCTTTTTGTTCTTATGCAGGTCTTAAAATACACTGAAGGTCTCTGCTGGTTCATGCATTATTATTATCAACAAGTACCTTCGTGGCAATGGTACGTGTTCCCTTTTTTGTCATTCCTTCTATGCTTTCCCTGCGATTGCAATAACAACTTTTAGTATTTTGGTATTATGCAGGTTTTATCCGTATCACTATGCACCACTTGCTTCAGATTTTTGTGGTCTTGATAAGCTGGAGATTAACTTCACACTTGACCAGCCTTTCAAGGCGTTAGATCAGCTACTGGCTGTCTTGCCTGCAGCAAGGTCTCTGTTTTACCATGAGTAATATGATGTGTGATATTGTTGTCTTGTCTCTTGTTTAGACATCGTAAGTATAACAAAACGGTGGTGCACATCTAGTGCACAGGCACTTCCTTTGTTTTACAGGGAATTAATGACAAACGAGTCTTCCCCTATCTCGGACTTCTACCCTAAAGGTTAACTCTTTACTCTTCTTGTGTAAGTGACATTACTGTAATTGTGTAATTTTTTATTGTATTGTACTCACTATTCTCTCTCTCCTATTTCTGTTTTAGTAGACGCTAAGTTTGATAGGGATGGAAAAAGGCGTGCTTGGCTGGTAATAACTATTTATGAGCTCTTGTTGCCAGTTTTTTGAATAACGGTTAGCGGTTCAAATGGTGACTGACCTTTCTAGAATAAATTGAACAAGTAGAAACTTATAGACCATGGCGGCTTGTTTTTTTTTTTTTTTTCTTTTTTCATTGGCAGGATGTAAGTAAGTTACCATTTATTGACGAGTCTCGTCTTCTTTCTGAGATTATGAAGGTGGAGCATACTTTGACGGTGATTAAATTCTAACCAAAACCCTCTGTTTACTTGACTATATTTATTAGGCCTCTTTCTGAACCGTCATCTTACATAGGATGAAGAAAAGCAAAGAAATAGGTTTGGCCGAGACATGCTATTTGTTCACTCCAGTCACCCCTTAGCGGAAATGATAAAGGATCTTCCTTCAAGTGATCCAAGTTCAGAGGTACAAATCCACATTAGGCCAGACCTCAGGTGCGTATACTGAATGATTAGTATAAATAAATGGGACCAAATGCATCTAATTTCTCTCCAAAATGCGTTCAAATTTTCACCCCTGCAAATGAAATGTAGCTCACAATGTTTCTCACAGTCCTTACTTATATTTATTTTTATGGGAACCCTCATTTATAAATATATACACACATATAGTATCCATAGGACCATATCAGCCCTTTTTCTTTTTCTCTTTTGTGGTTGACATATGAAATCATATCCTTCCCAGTAACATTCTTCATGAAAGTTGTTAATTTAAAAGGCACAATTGTTAACTGCAGACAAATTGATATGATGAATGTCTTTTGTCCAATGTTTTGAAAACCAGACCGGTGTTCCTATTGGTTTACTGATCGGCCCGGTTGAACCCATCTCAAAAACCGTATGACGGTATATATGTGATCTATGTTTTAGCAACTGTTTTACATAGCTCACACACATGAACACCGAATTTAGATGTTTAATGCTCTTTATATAATGGAAATTTAATTTGTCTAGCCTCATAAAATGATTAATTAAAAAAATTGTTAACTTTAATGTAGAATATATAAATGTTATGTGGTTAGTTTATATCTAGAATTGATGCATGTATATAAATTGCTCTACGGTCAAATTGAATGTCAAAGAAAAAGTACTATTTTGGAGTCCTACATCGCCCATGTGCGGAACCTAAAGGAAATACAAACCTTATAAAAGGGTTTCCCATGCTCAAAAGGAGCAAGCAGCTGCTGTGCTTGTGTGCCGCTGGCCCGCATAATTACATACCCCTTTTTCTTAACGTAGGCTGTTTTTTTGTCAATTTGAGGTGACCTGACCAGTAGCAGTGGTGGTTCGCGGTTAAACTGGTTCGACCGACCGGTCTGGTTCAGTTTTAAAATCATTGCTTTGCCACTTGGATCTTTGTGTTAGTCTAGGCTATTGCAATGCTCTAGGTCATTGTTTGATGAAACTAAAATGATTGATAATTGGGACCTATTTACGCTTTTCTGGATAATTGTTCGCATTCAATTTTTTTCCTTGCCTTAGTGTTTTTTGTCATAACAGGCTTAAAAGTATTCTCATGACACACGAAAGGAATTCCTTTTTCGTGTTCTCAACCTAATGATTTCTTGCTTAGTAAATCTTATTTGTAGGAAAGGTCACTTGGTGTGGCTGGCTGTGTAAAAGACTAGGTTCAGCAACTGTTAGGTAGCCTTGTTTTATTTAACGGATTAAGCAGTATATTATCGGATATTTATTGGGGTTTTCCCTAGAATTTTCAAGATTCTCTAATAATGAATAGGTAGTTACCGGTATTTCATTTCTATATTTAGTTGCTTTATCTTCAAGTTGGGTATCCACTTACTTTTAAGACTGTTATTATCAACTTATAGGCATGGCATTCTGATATGAAACCCACTAATTCGGGCCCAGCTCTACTTCAAATTAAAAACCCATTATTTGACCCAGGGCCCAATCAGTGATAGTCTAGAACGTGGCACGTAGTCAGATATCTAGGGCAGAACTGTTCCCGCTTTTTTCTTAGTTAAGTACGATGTATTAGGGTTATTGTGTTTTGGTCGATGTTTTATTTCTCTGGTTTTGTTCCAGTATTTGGAGAATTGGCATGCTAATTTGTATTCAGTTTCAGTAATTTAATCAAACAGTTTCTAGTTCTTATCACATTCACATTAAACTTTTCATAAATATGGATAGTTGGATACTTACAAAGATTGCCATGCAGTGACGGGATGAATGGAGATTTGTGCATTTCTGATAAACCTGTGCTTCCTACTGATATACCTTCACCTTTTGTTGACAAGCCGGCAGTGAAGATGAATTGCGTGAAGTATGTTTCTATATATATCGTTTCATCTCCTCTGTGTGTGTGTAATTTACTAATCAAGTGGATTGTGTTGCATTACAGATCAGTCGATTACAAGTATCCTTCCCATGCTCACATTCCTAAGCTCCCCTGTGGTGTAATAATGCCTCCTAGGGTATGGTATATATAGCTTCTATCTCTACTGCATTCTTGTTTGTTTGTTTGAAAACCAATCAATCTTTCATGTGCTGTCAGATTCTAAGACGCCGAGATTGGCCTAGTCCACCTGTTGTTTGGCATGCATTCCAATCTCAATGGTGAGAAATTTTCTACTTTTGCTCCACCATAGCCTTGTACTAAACTTTACGAATGTTTTAATTCTTCCCTATTCAGTCCCACTAAGAAACGGAAACAGGATGATAAGAGTTGCGTACTGGAAGATGAAGGGAAGCAGCAGAACCATAAAAATGGAAAATCAGAGGCTCAACTTGTAGTTGAGGGGAGTCAAAACCATTTGACTGCTGAAAAGTCAACAAACCACACAGAGGCTCAGCAACAACAAGCTGGTATGAGTGATGGAATGTGTAGAGATGACAAGCAGGTAAAGGAAACAGAAGATGAGAAATTGATCGACGTTGGAATATGTGAGAAACCGTTTACTGCAGGAGATGGGGAGCCTAAAAGAAAGCATAAAAAGAAGAAACAAAAGCAGCTTGATGCTCAACAAGAAGCAAAGGGTGAAGTTCCACAGGAGATCAAGATTACGGTCAGCAGTGTTGAAGAACCAACAATCTGTGAAAAAACATTTACTGGGGAGCATCAACCACTGGGTGATGAACCTAAAGGAAAGCATAAAAGTAAGAAAAAGAAGACACAGCAACCACAGCTTGACACTCTACAAGAAGTACAGGCTGACGGGCATGAAGCGGGGGGTGACGTGCCCCAGGGTATTAACAATATGGTTAACAGTGTTGAAGAACCGACAGCCAGAACACAATCATCTAACAATCAGCAAGCACCCCATGTTGCACTCAAGCATACAAAGAGGAGATGTGCTAAAACTGAGATGGTGTTGATAAATGGAGGGGGAGGTGAAAACAAAATGGAATCTCCGGCTGCTGCTGAGGCAGTTGGTGGTGAAAACTCAATAAACAAGATGGACGGTGTCGGCGATGGACCAAAAGATTTAGTTGTTGGACAAATGAAGGATTATTTTCAAGTTAGTGAGGAGAAAGCAAGCAAGAATACGAGGAAGAAAGTGAAGAATGAAAATGATGAAAGCAAAGCAAGTGACGTTTCTACTGAGCAAGAAAAAGAATCTAGTAAAAGAAGAAAAAAACATAAGAGTAAAAGCAAGAATGTTGAGATCCCAGGAAACTCTCCAAGGGCAGAGGAGCAAGAAGCAACAGAGAAAAAAGAGGCGGTAACTGAGTCTGAACCCACACAAGAGGCAGCTGAATGAAGATGGGCCAAAAAGAAAAGATGATGCTTTCTCAACTAACTTCCCTATTATAATTTGTGTTTTTGTCACAAAATATGATAGTGAGTATACTGTCCAATTCAATTTTGCAAAATTTTGATTACTGTGTTATGTTTGATAACCATGTTATCTTTAAAGAATAACAAGGCAAGTAAGCGTTAAACAACAATTCTTTCACACTACCGCTGGCCCTCGGAATTTAGAATAAAGTTATCTTAGCTTGCGCAAACACGCATAAGACTTGTTACAGACCTGCAGATTTTGAGCAACATCAAGTGTGGAAAATTTCCTTATACAGTGCTGGTTAAGAACTTGTTTGACACGACTACATTTGAGTAATATCTAAGAGTGAATATGTTTGGTTTCAATGGATAATAAGAGTTCAAAGTCTTGTAGGCTGTTCTAAAAATGGCAACGGATATGATGATGGTTATGAGTTATATGTGAAGTTGAAGCTACTTGCAAGCATAAGAAGTAACAATATTCCATAATTATTAAATATGTAGATAGTTTTGGTAATGCAACTATTGCATATGCAGCTTTCTTGATTATTTGCTAGATTGTTACTTTAGCATAAAATAGTTTGTTTAAGATTGCAGTTAATAAATGCTTATGTTTTAATGCATTGGGAAGACTTAATGGACTACCAATGATATCCATTCGTGTTGTATGTTGGAGAAAAAACTACAAAGATTTGATGACGAATTACATGTCATCGCCTACCTCTGAATCCATCCATTGACACAAGAAAATGCTACAATGATGGCGATTGGTTCTCTTGACATCTAAAAGGATGTCACATTGTTTGACATCTTAAAGGATGTCACATTGTATTTAGCCAGGTTCATATTGGTAACTAAACAACTTTTTGTACCTAGCCTCCAAAACTGAAGGATAAACAATGTTTTCTAGTTAGTTAATTAGAGCGGGTAGGAGTATTTATGTTGAAACATGTAAAGAAAGATGGTTCAGTATATTTTCATCTTTTGTTGAGCAACCCTTTTATTTTCTACAAGATGGACATTCAAGAACTGTAATTTCAATTTAAAAGTCTTCCAAATGGAATGCATCAATCCAATCTTATAATTTTAGATCCGAATCGTATGAGAACAATACATGCTTCTTAGTATGCAACTAATGTTACCAAAATTACCTATGGTTGGACTTTGTTAATTGTATGTGCAATGAGGGTGTTTTTGACATTGATGTACATTCTAAAGGGTATCCTTATATTCGGTTTTGTTTAGTGGCTTTAGGGGGTCCGGAGTGGTGTCGGCAAAAGGCATCAGCACCGATGTCTAACCAACGCCCACCTTTTTACCGAATTGGTTTTACCGATTTGGGGAGAAAATCGGTGAGGGAACACCGATGCGGGAAGAGGGGAGAGAGTGGGGGTGTGTGGTGGGGTCCATGTCATCTCAACCAATCACACATTTTTTCTTTTTTTTAAATAGTTTACCACTTCACCAAATGTCTAACCATTGCCAACATTTTGAGCATAGTTTACCACTTTGACATTGCACACTCTCATTGGTTGATTTTTTAGTTTGCGACTCTCAGGTGTCTAACCACTCCATACACCCTTAGCCTATCTTAGCTTGGCCCACTAAATTGTCTTAAGACACTTGATAACTTGACCATCATACTTAGCTTGGCCCACTAAATTGTCTTGAGATACATGATAACTTGACCATCATATGGTGGTCCTTGAGATTATGGCCTTGGGACCCTTTAAAACGGGTTCCTATAGTGTCCCCGGTTATATTCTGAGCTGTAGAAAACAAGAAATGACCTAGCACGACTGCTAAGATCACTTCCAACCAAAAGTGTATTTTTTTCTTTGCAATGTTGCAAAGCTCCACTACATTCTACGAAGATCTTTTTAGTAAGATTTACTGTATCAATAGTATACACGTTAAACATACTACTTCTTAAGATCATTTATCCAAAAGCTAAAATAAATACGATTTTTTTTTTGGTGATAACTGTAACACCCGCATCCCAAGATAAGCTCTAGGGAGTGTTACGCATCAGATATACAGAACACATAGTAATCAGAGAATTCACAACGAAAGTTTCGAACTTTAATTAAACATTAAAGAGTATTATACATATGTATTATTATACAATAACATTTTCATCAGTTAAACTATACTACAGATCTAAATTTTCAGCAGCCCTCTAGACCTCTATCTCCTCATATCTCATCATCCTCGATTCCTGCAATCACATGGCACCTAGGATGTGTGCCCGAAAAATATTTGGGACTCGGCATAAGCTGGTGGGTTCATGAACATAAATGATTTTATTCAAAACATATATTTAGCGACTATAACATTAATCGGATATAATCATGGCAAACAGAGCAAGCAAATTATGTTCACATAACCAGGCTATGTATACAAACTTTACTGGCTAAATCAGATACATACAATCAGCCCTCAATCATCCTATCAATCATCGCCATTATCACAGATGCTATACATAGTCGATTCTATAGTTATTACCAATTAGACAGAACATCATATCCTATTTTAGAAACGGTTCAGAGGAACTCACCTTGCTAGCTTGTAACTCTTGAACCTTCAGATAATTAAGCTTCTTATAAGTCTATATGTAAGACCATACTTAAAATACATAAAGTATTTATAAAAGGTTTACGTTATTTAAATATAATGCTAATACCAAAATGTATAAGGATAATTCGAAGTTATTTAAACATTCTAGTTATTCAAAACAAACATTTCTACTTGTTTACAATGTTTAGTTAAGTAGAAATATTAAGCAACGCGGAAGCTTGATCATCGGATGTGTTCGGTTCTTCGACATGCTTGATCTTCATCCCAAAACGTAATGGCAAACACCTAAATATCAAATCACATCATTTAAGTAAGTTATACGAAGCTTAAAAGGTAATTCATGGTCCAAATATAAAATAAAATAACAAAATCAAATTTTTGTCAAATACCCGCCGTAAGCTACGGTCAAGTGACCGTAACTTACGGCCAACGTTGAACAAAATGGACAGAAGACACCAGCCGTAACCTACGGCTGGCTGTCGTAGGTTACGGCAGCTTGCTGCTGCCCTTTTCTTGTTTTGCCCTTTTTGACTAAAAATCCCGTAACTTTTCCGTTACTTATCCGTTTCACTTGAAATTCGTTTCTAAATGATTGTAAAACAATTACTAACATTTCAAGTCACAATCCTTGACCTGGATTCATAACTCTTATGCTTACACTATCAGTTCCCAAATTTGTTCGTCAAATTATTCGACCCATTTTGCATTTAAGCCTCATTATTCACATCTTATGGTAAGGATTAATTTCTTACCATTTTACCCCTTCCTCGGGCTTACTAAACTTGCGTTTTAAGCTCCCGTTACACGGTTTGCATACGCATCACTGTCCCGCTTGGTTAACTCTAACAAAACGTAAACCTTACTTTTGTTTACTTAAAGGAATTCATATCCTCTAAGTTTTAACCCCATTCTAGGATTTATCAATTACAAATTCGCGTTTCTGTTACTCGGTTTACGCTTTCAATCGATTGATTTATTCGCGTGAAAATCCATCACTTATGAACGAACCAACTTATTATTTTCTTTATTTTAACCCGTTTGGTTGTTTTTGTGAAATCCATCACTTATAAACATACCAAACGTAACGTAAATCGTTATTTCCTCATCCAATGTGTATCAATAACCAAAATCATCTAGCAAAATACTACGAAGCAAATAAGCCGCGTACCTTAAAGTTTTCCTTTCAATCACGTGTCCATCTCGGCTTGTCCACTTAATGCTTCACCCAAATTGCCTATAGAGTTCAACTCGATATACCATTTAGAACTCATAGTACAACTTATGACACGTATCTTATCAACATCTCAATTACAAGATCCATATCATGATTCTTTCATAATTCTACTATTCATACTCACTTAGGCATTACATCAAACACCTTGTGGGCATGAATCTCACATCGCTTCTATCTTGTCAATGGTTCAATTATTAGCCATGTATTCACATATTATGAAGCCATTATATCTGGTATATTCAACTAACATCAAGAATTTAATAAAATAACATCAAATGCATCATCCAAATTCATGTATCCAATCATAACCATAATCTCTCTTGCATACTTAGGGTAATTGATCCTAACCCCCAAATCATAGCATTTGATTTATAAAATTTACTTAGGGTTTGCTCCTAAGCATATATTCAACTCGAATCTTAACCAAATTTTCAGAATTTCATACATAAATTGCAACCAAGAGAATTCATCTATATTTATAATGTTACCAAATTACAATTTTTTACATACCTTGTGATTAGATGATGAAGATCATTCAAAATCACTATACATGCATTCAGGATTCCTGAATTTTGAGCTGATATAGAGAATTGTTTTGAAATTCTTGATGAACACAAGTTCACCCCAATCTCTCTATCTCTGTACACGCACACATACACATCTCTTGTGTGTGTGTGTGTGTGTGTGAAATTTTTCATTTTATTTTATTTTGTTTCCATTTGATCCATTTTGGTACCCAAGTTTGTTTCACTTAACAATAATTGATTTACCACTCCTTTTGTTTCATTTATTAACTAGTGTATCCCTAGTTATTTTATTTTTATTAATATTTAAAATATATACTTAGGTATATATTTTAGTATTTTTGGGGTGTTACAAGTCCATCCCCCTTAGAAAGGTTTCGTCCTTGAAACTAGATTACATACCGAATAAGGGTATAGTCTCTGCATCTCTTCTTCGGACTCCCAAGTGGTGTCCGATGCTCCCATTTGACATTTACTTGGTCAATTTCTTTGTTCCTTCAGCCTTTGACTTTTCGGTCAAGAATTGCTATAGGCTTTGCCGCGTAATTAAGTTTATCGTCCACTTCTATGTCGTCGTAGCCAACGTAGGCCGTTTCATCGGCTAAACACTTTCAGAGATGTGAAACGTGAAACGTGTTATGTTTTCCGCTCAATTCTTCCGGTAGTTCCAGTCGGTAAGCTACTTTACCCACCCGTTCAATGATTTTAAAAGGCCCAATATACCGCGGGCTTAACTTTCATCTTTTTTTCTAAATCGAATGATTCCCTTCAACGGAGATACATTTAACATTACTCTATCACCTATTTGAAACTCGATAGGTCTTCGCCTTTTATCCGCATATGACTTTTGCCAATCTTGGGCCGCTTTCAAATGAGCTCTTACTATGTCAATTTTCTCGTTTGTGGCTCTAACCACGTCCTTGTGAGCGAGCTCACGTGGACCCACTTCACCCCAACATACCGGGGTTCGACACTTTCGGCCATAGAGCATTTCGTACAGAGCTCTTCCGATACTCAAATGGTAACTATTGTTGTAAGAAAATTCAACTAACGGTAGGTAAGCATCCCAACTATCTCCAAAGTCTATAATACATGCCCGAAGCATATCTTCTAATGTTTCAATTGTTCGTTCGCTTTGCATGTCTTGTCACACCCCGACCACGTAGAACATACAAAACGTGGCGGAAACGTCGGGGAGTGTTGTAACAGAATTTATGTTTCACAACCATGGAAATTGAAGTTTCGTTTTATTAATCAAACATGAAAGTTTACATTGTTTTAAACAATAACCAAAGAGTACATAACATAAATTAACTAGTTCTTGTCTCGTTTTAAGTCACTAAGGCACAGGTCCGCCTAATTATGTCTTGATAAGTCCTATGCATCATCTCCTGAAAACACATGTGAAAATACGTACGTCAGCATAAAAATGCATGTGAGATACATAGGTTTTGTGAAAATAGGATTCATGACTTATGTTTGAGAAAATGTTTAGTCATGAACCTTGTAATTTGCTTTGTCTTATAAATCGTTTGAAAAACAATAAGTTCAGATGATATGTATAGATAAAAGAATAATGTATGGTTAAATGAATAACCATGTAAAATGAGTTTGTATAAGATAAGTTGTTTGTAAACAATGTCTTGTGAAAAGTATGTTATTTGTATAAAATGTTATATGTCTCAAATTGAAATGATTCAAATAACGCTACGATATGTAATATCATACAAACACTTATATATAGGAAGTACCAGCGGCGTATCCACCATGCTTGTATCATATTACACACGCCTCGTTACTTAAATCACTTACTCAAACCAAACCACCAAGATGTAATATTTAACAATTGTAGAAATGTTTATGTATAGTCAAATGTCTATTGTCAAATGTAAATCATGTCAACAGATGCAAATGGTTCACACGGTTCAACAGTTACAAACGGTTCACATGGTTCAACAGTTACAAACGGTTCATATAATCAAATGGTTACAACGGTTCACATAGTCAAATAGTTACAACGGTTCAAAATGTAATATAATGTGTTCATATGCTGGATGAGCATATGCAACAAAATGTAATGTAAAACAATGTACTAAGTATGCACACAATGGGCGTGCCTAGCATGAAATGTAATGTAAAACGATGTACTAAGTATGCACACAATGGACATACATAGCATGAAATGTAATGTAAAACAATGTACTAAGTATGCACACAATGGGCGTACCTAGCATGAAATGTAATGTAAAACGATGTACTAAGTATGCACACAATGGACATACATAGCATGAAATGTAATGTAAAACAATGTACTAAGTATGCACACAATGGACATACATAGCATGAAAAGTATTGAAATCATGTACTATAAATGTACTAATGAACATAGCAAGTATATGATGTGAAAGCAGGAAAGCACGAAAGTAACAAGTAGGCACATGTGTTTCACCACAAAACAGTTTGGAAAACAGTAAAAGAGGGGTCTATGTACTCACTTGAGATTGCTCAGAAGTCCTAAGATAACCACCAAGCAATGCTAGAGATCACGGATATCAAACGGCACCTAGTGTAGGTAACTATGTTAATAACCGGACCTAAATCGGAGGATCGGATAGAATGAGGGTTCGTAAACCAAATGAGTATGAAAACTCATGTAGTATGGTTCAACAAAGCCTACATTCTAAATGAAACCTAACCTAAGTGCTCATGACCCGTTACGACCCGTTTAGGTAGCTTGTGCTACTTTAACGCGTCGTTCGCGTAAAACGCGTTCGGAGCGCCCAACTAGTCCTACGATAAGTATAATATGCCTTAACATGTCTAATATTGTTGCCAAATCAGTTTAGATGTTATAAGTTATGTTACATATGCTTAATTACCAATTATACATGAAAAGGGTATTTTGGTAATTTACCTAAGGCATATAAACTACCTATCATATAACTACTTAAACGAAGCGACCATAAGGTATAACCTCGGAAGGTTATTCCCTATATACAATGGTCACCTAATGTATTTGGTCGGATCCTAAAGATCGACCAAACGGGTCGGGTTCGAAGGTATAAGCGATTTATTAGATCGCTTACCCTTACGACCCTAGACAACGTGGTAATCAGTAGGCATAGTCACAAAGGACTATAACCATCGTGATTACAATCACGTTGCGAAGTTCAAACGAACTTCGCATTGACCATAAACTGGTCAACGCAGAAAGTCAAACAAAGTTTGACTTTCGGACTCGAAAAACAATAAAAGAACTAAGGAACACTTGCAAAGGGTCCCCGAATGCTAATCTAGATCAAAATAGCTCAGGTATGAAACAAAGGTTTCAACTTAGAGCACATTAGATCAGATTCTTGTGAGGAAAAGTGAAGGGTGGAGGTGGGTATTTATAGTTTTCGGTTCACCGTTAGGATCGTTTCTTGGAGAAGAGGGAATGATCTAGCCCGTACACTTGTCGGAATGTTGTGGTAACTGATTTTGGCCACCACAAGAGATTAACATGTGGCACTTGGCCTTTGGGGAGTGTTTAAGGGCAGTTAACAGCTGAGAAAAACGTTTTGCTGCATCTAGCCCCTGCTTGCGCACCGCAACACTCCCATTGTTGAGGTGCGCAAGGACCAAGTTTGGCAGATTTACAGTTTTGGTCCCTGCTGTGTAATAGGCTCATTTCCGACACGTTTAAGGCCCGTTAACCCCATTTCAAAGCTCTAAAATGAAGTTAAAGTATAGGGAACTTAAAATGTGCTTAAAAATATCTCGGATGTCGGTTCGTTTAGCCGTACGGTTGCGATGTTCGGTTAATTACGACGGAATGCGCATAAGTGCGAAAAACGATCCAAATGGCGTGACGAATGGATTTTTCTTATGCCAAATACTAAAATAAAATATTTTAGTGCTTACATAAATTTTTGGATGTCCGGATGTATTCAGAACGTATGTTATGCGCGAAAGTGCAAACTTATGCACTTTTTGACGCTTTTAGTCCCTGAATGACCCACAAGTTTATTTTAGCACACCGAACCCCTTAAAGCCTATTTCTAAGCTATGTAAAGGATATTTATGGTATGTTTAACTTATGGTCATGTTCCGGAATGTTCGTTACAGTTCAAATTGGCATACTTTCGTAGTTTGTCAAGTTTAGTCCCTGTAAGCGATATAACTTGATTTTGCCATACCAAAGCCTTCAAAACTTATTTCTAAGTTATGTAAAGGTTATTTAAGGTATGTTAAGCCTATTTCACTATTCCGGAGTGTTCGTCACATTAAACTGGTTATATTTACGCATCAGTGCGCGTATAACCTTCCAGAAAGCGATTTAGAGCTTGAAATCGAACAAGAATTGATATGTGCAAAAGATACATATATTTATACAGATCCCAAGTATGAAATACAATATTTCATTGGCTTGGTATTTGTTTGATGGTCGCAGTGACCCAGGTGTCACAGTTCTTTAGGAAATTTCGTCCCGAAATTTATTCGTAGGAGTCTATTTGTGACTTTGTGTCAAATAACCACCAGAGATATGTAAGGCATAATCCTGTCATTTCCTTAACGGACATTCTTCAGAACGAAAATGAACAGTCGGAGTCATTTTCCTCAACGGGTATTCTTCAGAAGCGGAAATGAAGGAATAAACAAACGGGGATTCATTTCCTCAACGGACAATCTTCAGAAACGTAAAATGAACTTACGGAGTCATTTTCAACGGGTGCTTCATCAGAAATGGAAATGAAAAGGAGAAACAAACGGATATTCATTTCCTCAACGGACAAATCTTCAGAAACGAAAATGAACAAACGGAGTCATTTTCAACGGGTGCTTCATCAGAAATGGAAATGAAAAAGGATAGTCAAACGGATATTCATTTCCTCAACGGACAAATCTTCAGAAACGAAAATGAACAAACGGAGTCATTTTCAACGGGTGTTTCATCAGAAATGGAAATGAAAAAGGATAGTCAAACGGATATTCATTTCCTCAACGGACAAATCTTCAGAAACGAAAATGAACAAACGGAGTCATTTTCAACGGGTGCTTCATCAGAAATGGAAATGAAAAAGGATAGTCAAACGGATATTCATTTCCTCAACGGACAAATCTTCAGAAACGAAAATGAACAAACGGAGTCATTTTCAACGGTTGCTTCCTCAGAAACGGAAATGAAAAAAGGATAATCAAACGGATATTCATTTCCTCAACGGACAATCTTCAGAAACGAAAATGAACAAACGGAGTCATTTTCAACGGGTGCTTCCTCAGAAACGGAAATGAATAGAATTAACTTCTAGGCACATGACAAAGCTCGTTGTGGTTTCTGTGCACTAAATTCCATAATTATGTATGCATCCATAATTACGTAATTCCTTGCACAGTCCGCACAGTTTGTCTTATAATGTTTAGGGGGGAAAATCAAATATGTGATGAGGGTGACTAGACTACCATAGGGTCCTTTTAATTAGATCGACAGATGATCTTATTAATTAGGCCACCAAGGAGTCCTTTCAACTATATCATCACATGATGTTCCTAACCAGATTTTTGGATCAATCTGTTTAACTAGACCACTCAAGGGGTCTAATTATGGAGTAGTACTTTATAATCCAAGGGACTTAACTACTACGTAGTAGTCCATTAAGGATTTTATGTAGTACCTTTGGGTATCCTACTACGAATCCCTCATATGAAGATACGAAAGGTTCTACGAGGATTTGGATAAGAAAACTTGGATTACACAAAAACATATAAAGGAACACATAAGCACATAATCACATAGTTGTTTAACTTAGTTATTAATTTGTTATTAATTTGTTATCGATTGAGAATGGATATGGAAACCAGTCGATGGACTTCAATGTCCTCTTGGATCTATCTGAAAAGATAGGAAGATCTCCCAAAAATTCGATTTCGTTTTCAAAGAAACGTAATGTTCAAATTAAGGAACACAACAAATTTTAGGATTTACAAAAATACCCTTGTAACACCTGTGCCTTCACGGCCATCAAACAAATACCAAACCAATGAAATATTATATTTCATACTTGGGATTTGTAAAAAAATATGTGTATCATTTGCACATATCAATTCTTGTTCAAATTCCAAACTCTAAATCGCTTTCTGGAAGGTTATACGCGCACCGATGCGTAAATATAACCAGTTTAATGCAACAAACACTCCGGAATAGTGACATAGGCTTAACATACCTTAAATAACCTTTACATAACTTAGAAATAAGTTTTGAAGGCTTTGGTATGGCAAAATCTAGTTAATTCGCTTACAGGGACTAAACTTGACAAACTGCGAAAGTATGCCAATTTGAACTGTAACAGACATTCCGGAACATGGCCATAAGTTAAACATACCATAAATATCCTTTACATAGCTTAGAAATAGGCTTTGAGGGGTTCGGTGTGCTAAAATAAACTTTTGGGTCATTCAGGGACTAAAAGTGTCAAAAAGTGCACAAGTTTGCATTTTCGCGCATAACTTACGTTCTGAATACATCCGGACATCCAAAAATTTATGTAAGCATGACTATATTATATTTTAGTGTTCGCCATAAGAAAAATCCATTCGTCACGTCATTTGGATCGTTTTTCGCGCTTGTGCGCATTCCGTCGTAATTAAGCGAACATCGCGTTCGTACGACCAAACGAACCATCATCTGGCATATTTTTGAGCATGTTTTGAGTTCCCTATACTTTAACTTCATTTTAGAGCCTTGAAATGAGGTTAACGGGGTTCAAACGCATCGAAAAAGGCCTTAAAACACCACAGGGACCAAAACTGTCAATTTTGAAACTTTTCTGAAGCTGGTGCATGCTAGCGTAGCGCGAGCCCTATAGGCTTTACCAGTCGCGCTACGCAACTGCCTATTCTGGGCAGAAAACATGCAGAAACTCAGTTTTTCGCATTCGGGACCAGATTCGATGTATTAGCCGTTGTTTAATTTACAACCACACATTCTGAACTTGCTTAGTCAGCGGATAAGGATGGAACTTAGGCACCATAACCTTGCAACACATGTATGGAAGGAATTTAAGCACCTAAGCACCATAACTTTGCAACACATGTATGGATGGAATTTAAGCACCTAAGCACCATAACTTTGCAACACATGTACGGATGGGATTAAGGCACGATATTCGACAAGCGATCTTAACGGTTCGGGTATTCCTATAAATACCCCAACACCTCCATTGCTAAAATCACTAGAATTCTGAATTGAGAACCTCTAAGTTGAAACCATTGTTTCATACCTGAGATTCTTGACTCGGGATTAGCATTCGGGGACCCTTCGTAAGTATTCTTTCGTTCTTTTCCTTATTTTATTGCTTTTCGAGTCAGAAAGTCAAACTTTTTTTGACTTTCAGCGTTGACCAGTAATGGTCAATGCGAAGTTCGTTTGAACTTCGCAACGTGATTGTAATCACGATGGTTATAGTCCTTAGGGACTATGCCTACTGATTACCACGTTGTCTAGGGTCGTAGGGTAGGCGATCTAATAAATCGCCTATACCTTCAAGCCCGACCCAGTTTGGTCGATCATTAGGATCCGACCAAATACATTAGGTGACCCTAGTGTAGGGCATAACCTTCCAAGGTTATACCCTATGGTCACATCGTTTAAGTAGTTGTATGATAGGTAGTTTATATGCCTTAGGTAAATTACCAGAATACCCTTTTCATGTATAATTGGTAATTAAGCATATGTAACCTAAACTTTTGTCACATAACTGATTATGTAACATGTATAGGCATATAACACTTGTCATAGGACTAGTTAGACGGTCCGAACGCGTTTCACGCGCACGACGCGTTAAAGTAGCATAAGCTACCTTAATGGGTCGCGATGGGTCGAAAGCACTTAGGTTTGGTTTCATTGTAGTATGTAGGCCTTGTTAAACCATATCATATGAGTTCCAATACTCATTTGGTTTACCAAGCCTCATCCTATCCAATCTTTCGATTTGAGTCCGGTTTATTTATATAGTATTGGATTTGCCGACTGATTCCGTGCTCCCTCTAGCTTTGTTTGGTTGTTGTTCAAGACCTCCAAGCATTCTCAGGCGAGTACATTTTTCCCCTCTTTTACTGTTTTCAACTGTTTTGGGGTGACTCATATGTGCTAAATGTTTTATCAATGGTTTCGAGAACAATTACAATGTAGTTTCAAGAACAATAACAATTATTTCAAGAACGCTAACAATGATTTCAAGAACGAATACAATGATTTCAAAAACTAATAACAATTTCAAAAAGTGAACAAACTTGTTGGTTGTAGTTTACATGACCGATGACATTCATTAGCAATGATCAAGCCGACCAGTATTAGGTTATGGTACCATAGGATCTGACAAATCCCGTTATTTACTGCACCCATTGTTATGTGTGGGGGTTGTGGGTAGCGACTGAATCTGTAATCATTAACTTATCCTTTGGTAAGGGTTTGTTAAGAACGAGAACGAGAGCGAGATGGAGCGAGGAACGCGTCAAGAAGGTTTGAATGTTATTAGAGAATCGACCATAAAGTAGTTTCACAATTAAAATATTAACTTACCCTTTGGTAAGGGTTTGTTAAGAACAAGAACAAGTTTTAATATTTGGGTAAACATTTGTACATGATTGACATTTGATCATGCATTTCCCACAAAACATAACTTTGATTTAAACCAAGTTTTACTTCAATACTTTGTTTTTGTGCATATGGTTTAGTTGAGACATTTCACTTGCCATACATGACATTTTGACATAGACATTTGACATGGATATTTGACATAGACATTTGACATGGATATTTGACATAGACATTTGACATGGATATTTGACATAGACATTTTGACATGATTTACATCTTGACATGAATACTTTGACATATTACCCAATACATTTGACAATTGATTTAAACATAGACTTCTTACATTGGTTGGTTTGGATTGATTAAGTGATTATGTAACGATGCGTGTGTAATATGATACAAGCATGGTGGATACGCCGCTGGTACTTCCTATATATAAGTGTTTGTATGGTATTACATATCATAGCGTTATTTGAATCATTTCAGTTTGAGACATAGAACATTTTATACAAATAACATACTTTTCACAAGACATTGATTTATAAACAACTTATCTTATGCAAACTCATTTTACATGGTTATTCCTTTAATCATGCATTATTCTCTTATTTATACTTATCATCCGAACTTATTATTTTTCAAATGATTTACAAAGACAAAGCAAATTACAAGGTTCATGACTAAACATTTTCTTAAACAGAAGTCATGAATCTTATTTTCACAAAACCTATGTACTCGCCAGCATTTCTTTGCTGACCTCGTTTTCACATATGTTTCAGGTATTGTTGGATGATATCGATTGATAAGATGCATGCTCACATAGGACTGGACAAGGCCTTAGTGACTCAATAACAATGATAGACTATGTTTAAATAGTGTAATTAGATTTCCAGACGATGTAATTACTCAATGTTTAATAAAACGAAACACTTTTGATATCCATGGTTATGAAACATTAATTCTGTTGCAACACGCCCCGACGTTTCCGCCGCGATTTGTTGTTTTACGCGGTCGGGGTGTGACAGAAAGATGGTATCAGAGCCAATGGTTATAGGGAATTAGGTTATTAGTAATGCTTTGACCTAGTCTATAACCTTCTTAGGACCCTAACGCGAGTTTACTTGCGTTTAGTCATAAAACAATACCGTCACCTATCCTTAGGCGACGACCACAACAAGAACATAAATTTCAAAACCGCTTTGAAAACTAATCATCTGTTCTAGGATGATTGATTACAAGGTTTTGAACCCTCTATTGTAAGGTTTTGAACCCTCTGTTATATGGTTTTGAACCCCTTCGAATTTTCAAAATCTCGACAAGGTTTTGAGTCTTAAATAATGTGAACACTTGCAAACTGGAAGGGTGAATGCCTGTATTCTGGGTTTTCTGTCTAGGCAAGCACTTCGTATAGATCTCATCAGACGCGAGACCAGTTGTGCTTACCTGGGAATTCTTGGGATGAGTGTTCACTTATAGGCGAGCATGTCTTCGCGATACATTATTTTTTACCCATTTACTTTGATCAGTCACTGTGTGCCGTTTGTTGCTTTGTAGTAACAAACAAATAACCACTATCCTTGCTTTCATCAGATTTGTTTCATCTCATTCTTTTCGTCTAAATTCTCTCACTCGTTTCCTTTCATGTTTCCTCTTTTAGACAATGCCTCCTCGACGCGAAAACCAGATAGAGACTGCCGAGCTGGCAGAAATCATTGCGCAGCAAATGGCTGCTCAATTCCCAAACCTCTTTGCTCAATGGAACCAAGCCAACAACAACAACAATGTACTATGCAAATACAAGGATTTTAATCAGGCTAAACCACTCAAGTTTAGTGGTTCTGAAGGAGCGACTGGGCTTCTTCAATGGTTCGAGAGCATTGAGAATACTTTCCGCCACGTGCAGTGTCCTAACAATCGCAAGGTCGAGTTTTCTTCGAGTGTGTTTCAGAAGAGGGCTCTCACATGGTGGAACGGGGTTATGAGGGATCGTGGTGCAGAAGTTGCTCTGGCACAGACATGGGCTGAACTTAGGGCCCTGATGATGAGGGAATTCTGTCCTCATCATGAGCAGCGAGCTTTGGAGAAGGAATTTGATGAATTGAAGCAAGATAGTGGTGAGCACAGGGCGTATACTGATAGGTTTGAGGAGTTGAGTCTGCTTTGCCCGACAATGGTTACCCCACTTGACATAGCTATCGAAAGGTACATCGACGGCCTACCTGACTCGGTACAAGACATCCTTACTGGTAGTAACCCTGCCACACTCCGTCAGGCGATCGAGTTATCAGCGACATTGACTGAGTCGCAGATTCGGAAGAACAAGTTACACAGGAAGGGTGACAAGGGCAAGAAACAGTCAGCTGACAAGGAGGATAGCAAGAAAGGCCAAAACAAGAAGGGTAAGGAAGGTGAGACGTCAAAGAAATCAAAGAAGCGAAAGGGTGCCCAAAATTTTGCTGTTACAGCACAGACTGCTCAGAACCCGCGGAACCAACCAGCTCAGCCACCTGCAAAGAAAGCATATGCCGGTACCGCACCTTATTGTGCACGCTGCAACGGTCATCACGCAGTACAACAAGCTTGCTGGCAATGCACGACGTGTGGTAAACTTGGGCATTTGGCCAAGGTTTGTCGTTTGGGACAAAATCAGGCTGCTCAGGTTCAAGCTCCGGTTCAAGGGAATGCTGTGAGATTTCCACTGGGTTCATGTTTCAACTGCGGAGAGATTGGTCATTTCCGTCACAACTGCCCGAGACTGATGAATGCAAATGCTAACGCAAACCCGAATGCGAACGTCAACGTCAATGTAAATCCAGCACGCGGTCGAGTGTTTAACATCAATGAGGCACTCAATGATGAAGGAGTGAACAATTAGTATTTTGTTTTTCCTCTGGTTGGTATCTTGTAACATTTAAAGACAATGCGGTTGTTATATAAATAAAATTTGTGGTTTTATTTTTAACTAATGCAATTGTATGAATGTTTGATTCAACCTTATGATGTCAACACAAAGACAAAACTACTTATGTGGTTCTGTCATTTTTATGATCACTTGTGATCTCCCTAAGAACCTCAAACACTTGTTTCTTTTAAATCTAAAGTATCTTATCGTCTTGCACCGTTCGAGATGCAAGAATTATCAAAACAGCTTCAAGAGTTGTCTGATAAAGGATTCATCCGTCCAAACTTTTCACCTTGGAGAAACTCCTGTTCTCCTTGTGAAAAGAAAAATGGATCTTTTCGAATGTATATCGATTAACGTAAGCCTAGTAAGCTTACCATCAAGAATCGATATCCCCCCTACCTTAAATCAACGATTTCTCCGATCAACTGCATAGCGTTTCATACTTTTCCAAGATCGATTTGCGTTTTGGGTATCATCAACTTTGTATTCTCAAAGAAGATATTCCCAAAACGGTTTTCTGCACGAAGTATGGCCATTACGAGTTTACAGTCATGCCATTTAGGTTGACAATTACTCCAGCCATCTTCAAGGACTTAATAAATAGAGTCTGCAAGCCTTATTTGGATCAGATCGTCATTGTTATTATTGATGACATCTTGATCTATTCATGTCCTGAGCCAATCACGATCAACACCTTCGTTGACATCGGAGCCCTGATTGAATTCCTTGTACACTTTAAAAGTACAAAACAACTCAATTAGGACAAACCAAATTCCTTTTAAGATCTTCCTATCTTCATAGTTAGATTCTTGAAAATATTTAAAGTGCCAAAGGAAATCCACGGATTGGGTTTCTGGTATGCTTTAAATACCCGTGTCCAAAGATAACAAATTAAAGGTCAAATTGAACGATTATGCGATTAAACGAGTACGCAATTATGTGACTATGTGTTTATTCATCTTATGTTTTCTTTTATGCATTTTTGTGTTTTAATACTCTGGATATTCGTTATCCAAATCCTCGCAGAATCTTTCATATCTTCATATGAGGGATTCGTAGCAGGATATTCAAAAAAAGTACTACCTTAAATCCTTAATGGGCTTCTATGTAATAGTTAAGACCCTTGGATTATATAGTACTGCTCCATTATTCATAAGAAACCCTTTAGTGGTCTAATCAAAAAGATTGATTCACAATTTGGTTAAAGAACGACATCTAGTGATGTAGCTGGACAGACTCCTTGATAGTCTATTTAGATCATTTATTGATTTAATTAAAAGGACTCTATGGCGGTCTAGTCACACTCATCACAGGATTGTTCATTTGGTTTTCCCCTGCACATTATAAAATGGACTGAGTGAACTATGCAAGGAATTGTCTGATTATGGACGCGTACATAATTATGAAATTTAGTGCACAGAAACCCAGTAAGATTTATTATGTGTAAGAACCGATAGTGACAACAATAACGAAATGAGAACGATGTAATAGAGGTACGGTGGACGCACCAATGACGCTTTATATACTTGTATATAAGTATCCCTCTTACATTGCAAACATGATGTTATTAAAGTCACTAGAAGTTCAGAACCCTAACCAATGTTGTTTGATCTTTTCAACTTCATGCTTTCAAGCTCTCACAAGTTCCCTCTAAATAAATTTCGGGACGAAATTTCCTAAAGTAGGGGAGACTGTAACACCTGTGCCTTCACGGCCATCAAACAAATACCAAACTAATGAAATATTATATTTCATACTTGGGATTTGTAAAAAAATATGTGTATCATTTGCACATATCAATTCTTGTTCAAATTCCAAACTCTAAATCGCTTTCTGGAAGGTTATACGCGCACCGATGCGTAAATATAACCAGTTTAATGCAACAAACACTCCGGAATAGTGACATAGGCTTAACATACCTTAAATAACCTTTACATAACTTAGAAATAAGTTTTGAAGGCTTTGGTATGGCAAAATCTAGTTAATTCGCTTACAGGGACTAAACTTGACAAACTGCGAAAGTATGCCAATTTGAACTGTAACAGACATTCTGGAACATGGCCATAAGTTAAACATACCATAAATATCCTTTACATAGCTTAGAAATAGGCTTTGAGGGGTTCGGTGTGCTAAAATAAACTTTTGGGTCATTCAGGGACTAAAAGTGTCAAAAAGTGCACAAGTTTGCATTTTCGCGCATAACTTACGTTCTGAATACATCCGGACATCCAAAAATTTATGTAAGCATGACTATATTATATTTTAGTGTTCTCCATAAGAAAAATCCATTCGTCACGTCATTTGGATCGTTTTTCGCGCTTGTGCGCATTCCGTCGTAATTAAGCGAACATCGCGTTCGTACGACCAAACGAACCATCATCCGGCATATTTTAGAGCATGTTTTGAGTTCCCTATACTTTAACTTCATTTTAGAGCCTTGAAATGAGGTTAACGGGGTTCAAACGCATCGAAAAAGGCCTTAAAACACCACAGGGACCAAAACTGTCAATTTTGAAACTTTTCTGAAGCTGGTGCATGCTAGCGTAGCGCGAGCCCTATAGGCTTTACCAGTCGCGCTACGCGACTGCCTATTCTGGGCAGAAAACATGCAGAAACTCAGTTTTTCGCATTCGGGACCAGATTCGATGTATTAGCCGTTGTTTAATTCACAACCACACATTCTGAACTTGCTTAGTCAGCGGATAAGGATGGAACTTAGGCACCATAACCTTGCAACACATGTATGGAAGGAATTTAAGCACCTAAGCACCATAACTTTGCAACACATGTATGGATGGAATTTAAGCACCTAAGCACCATAACTTTGCAACACATGTACGGATGGGATTAAGGCACGATATTCGACAAGCGATCTTAACGGTTCGGGTATTCCTATAAATACCCCAACACCTCCATTGCTAAAATCACTAGAATTTTGAATTGAGAACCTCTAAGTTGAAACTATTGTTTCATACCTGAGATTCTTGACTCGGGATTAGCATTCGGGGACCCTTCGTAAGTATTCTTTCGTTCTTTTCCTTATTTTATTGCTTTTCGAGTCAGAAAGTCAAACTTTGTTTGACTTTCAGCGTTGACCAGTAATGGTCAATGCGAAGTTCGTTTGAACTTCGCAACGTGATTGTAATCACGATGGTTATAGTCCTTAGGGACTATGCCTACTGATTACCACGTTGTCTAGGGTCGTAGGGTAGGCGATCTAATAAATCGCCTATACCTTCGAGCCCGACCCAGTTTGGTCGATCATTAGGATCCGACCAAATACATTAGGTGACCCTAGTGTAGGGCATAACCTTCCAAGGTTATACCCTATGGTCACATCGTTTAAGTAGTTGTATGATAGGTAGTTTATATGCCTTAGGTAAATTACCAGAATACCCTTTTCATGTATAATTGGTAATTAAGCATATGTAACCTAAACTTTTGTCACATAACTGATTATGTAACATGTATAGGCATATAACACTTGTCATAGGACTAGTTAGACGGTCCGAACGCGTTTCACGCGCACGACGCGTTAAAGTAGCATAAGCTACCTTAATGGGTCGCGATGGGTCGAAAGCACTTAGGTTTGGTTTCATTGTAGTATGTAGGCCTTGTTAAACCATATCATATGAGTTCCAATACTCATTTGGTTTACCAAGCCTCATCCTATCCAATCTTTCGATTTGAGTCCGGTTTATTTATATAGTATTGGATTTGCCGACTGATTCCGTGCTCCCTCTAGCTTTGTTTGGTTGTTGTTCAAGACCTCCAAGCATTCTCAGGCGAGTACATTTTTCCCCTCTTTTACTGTTTTCAACTGTTTTGGGGTGACTCATATGTGCTAAATGTTTTATCAATGGTTTCGAGAACAATTACAATGTAGTTTCAAGAACAATAACAATTATTTCAAGAACGCTAACAATGATTTCAAGAACGAATACAATGATTTCAAAAACTAATAACAATTTCAAAAAGTGAACAAACTTGTTGGTTGTAGTTTACATGACCGATGACATTCATTAGCAATGATCAAGCCGACCAGTATTAGGTTATGGTACCATAGGATCTGACAAATCCCGTTATTTACTGCACCCATTGTTATGTGTGGGGGTTGTGGGTAGCGACTGAATCTGTAATCATTAACTTATTCTTTGGTAAGGGTTTGTTAAGAACGAGAACGAGAGCGAGATGGAGCGAGGAACGCGTCAAGAAGGTTTGAATGTTATTAGAGAATCGACCATAAAGTAGTTTCACAATTAAAATATTAACTTACCCTTTGGTAAGGGTTTGTTAAGAACAAGAACAAGTTTTAATATTTGGGTAAACATTTGTACATGATTGACATTTGATCATGCATTTCCCACAAAACATAACTTTGATTTAAACCAAGTTTTACTTCAATACTTTGTTTTTGTGCATATGGTTTAGTTGAGACATTTCACTTGCCATACATGACATTTTGACATAGACATTTGACATGGATATTTGACATAGACATTTGACATGGATATTTGACATAGACATTTGACATGGATATTTGACATAGACATTTTGACATGATTTACATCTTGACATGAATACTTTGACATATTACCCAATACATTTGACAATTGATTTAAACATAGACTTCTTACATTGGTTGGTTTGGATTGATTAAGTGATTATGTAACGATGCGTGTGTAATATGATACAAGCATGGTGGATACGCCGCTGGTACTTCCTATATATAAGTGTTTGTATGGTATTACATATCATAGCGTTATTTGAATCATTTCAGTTTGAGACATAGAACATTTTATACAAATAACATACTTTTCACAAGACATTGATTTATAAACAACTTATCTTATGCAAACTCATTTTACATGGTTATTCCTTTAATCATGCATTATTCTCTTATTTATACTTATCATCCGAACTTATTATTTTTCAAATGATTTACAAAGACAAAGCAAATTACAAGGTTCATGACTAAACATTTTCTTAAACAGAAGTCATGAATCTTATTTTCACAAAACCTATGTACTCGCCAGCATTTCTTTGCTGACCTCGTTTTCACATATGTTTCAGGTATTGTTGGATGATATCGATTGATAAGATGCATGCTCACATAGGACTGGACAAGGCCTTAGTGACTCAATAACAATGATAGACTATGTTTAAATAGTGTAATTAGATTTCCAGACGATGTAATTACTCAATGTTTAATAAAACGAAACACTTTTGATATCCATGGTTATGAAACATTAATTCTGTTGCAACACGCCCCGACGTTTCCACCGCGATTTGTTGTTTTACGCGGTCGGGGTGTGACAACCCTTAGGTACCCTATTAAGGATTTATAGTGGTACTTTGGGTATTCGTCCAGTGTTGTAACTTGCGCTTTGTACTTCGTTTCCTTAGAGGAAACGGTTACTTAGGAATTTCGTGGAAAACGCAAGAGATCATAAAATGGAAAAACTTTGGGGGTAGTTTGCTTTTCAAGGAATACGATTCCTTGCTTGTCGGTATTGTAGGGGATATGTTCTTTATACATATAACCACATCAATACATTGCAATGTAAATAAAAGATTTATTTATAAACAATGATAATAACTGTTTCATGGACTTTGACAACAAAAGAAAATAATACATAAGACGTGATTATTTCTAAACGATGTTGTCTTTTGGTTGGTCAGATGCTTATCCCTGTGCTGGATTTGCATTAGCAAGCTTTGGGCAATTTCTTCGGAAATGACCCATCTCGCCACAGTTGAAGCAAGAACCTGGTAGAAAACGACCTTGAGCGGGATTGTTGCCAGCTTGATTTGGTGCAGCTGCAGCTGGGCAAACTCTTGCTGTATGGCCTATAAGTCCACAAGTTTGGCATTTGCGGCACTTTACATTGGCATGATGATGGAGGCTACATTGGTTGCACAAGGGTGCAGTTCCATTGTATGGCTTCCTAGCAGGGGGTTGAGCTGGTTGGTTGGGGACGGCTTGATCATTGTGAGTAACCATGGCGAAGTTCTGAGAAGCCTTTCACTTCTTTGACTCCTTAGGGGATCCAGTCTGTTCATCCATGGTCTTTGATTCCTCGATTGGGTTCGATTCCTCGACCGGTTTCTTGTCACCTTTTCGGAAAAGTTTACCTTTCCTGATCTTTGATTCGGTCAAGGTTGCAGATAGCTCAATGGCCTGTCTAACTGTAGTAGGGTTGCTACCAGTCACAATGTCTTGTATTGAGTCAGGGAGGCCATCAATGTACTTTTCGATTGCCTTATCCAAAGGCGTGACCATGTTTGGGCATAACAGACTTAACTCCTCATAACGGTCTGTGTAGGCTCGATGCTCACCGCTGTCTTGTTCAAGATTGTCGAATTCCCTTTCCAAGGCCCTGATCTCGTGACGAGGACAGAATTCCCTCATCATAAGGGCCCTAAGTTCGGCCCAAGTTTGTGCTAGAGCAACTTCTGCACCACGGTCTCTCATCACCCCGTTCCACCATGTAACTCTTCTGAAACACACTCGAAGAAAACTCGACCTTGCGATTGTCAGGACATTGCACGTGGAGGAAAGTATTCTCAATGCTCTCGAACCATTGAAGAAGCCCAGTCGCTCCCTCAGAACCACTAAACTTGAGTGGTTTAGCCGAGTTAAAACTCTTGAAATTGCATGGACCATTGTTGTTGTTGTTGGCTTGGTTCCATTGAGCAAAGAGGTTTGGGAATTGAGCAGCCATTTGCTGCGCAATGATTTCTGCCAGTTCGGCAGTCGCTATCTGGCTTTCGCGTCGAGGAGGCATTCTAAAAGAGGCAAACATGAAAGGAAACGAGTGAGAGAATTAGACGAAAAGAATGCGATGAAACAAATCTGATGAAAGCAAGGATAGTGGTCATTTGTTTGTTACTACAAAGCAACAATTGACCCCGGTGATTAATCAAAGTAAATAGGTCAAAAATAATTTATCGCAAAGACATGCTCGCCTATAAGTGGACACTCACCCCAAGAGTTCCCAGGTAAGAGTGACTGGTCCGATTATGTGGATTTGTACGAACACTCTAGCCTTAGACAGAAAACTCAGGGTACAGGCATTCACCCTTCCAGTTTGCACGTGTTCACATTATTTAGATCAACTTTGACGGGATTTTGAAAACTTAAAGGGTTCAAAACCATATAATAAATCATCCTAGAACAGATGATTAGTTTTCAAAGCGGGATAGAAATTTGTGTTCTTGTTGTGGTCGTCGCCTAAGGATAGGTGACGGTATCGTTTTATGACTAAACGCAAGTAAACTCGCGTTAGGGTCCTAAGAAGGTTATAGACTAGGTCAAAGCATTACTAATAACCTAATTCCCTATAACCATTGGCTCTGATACCATCTTTTCTATCACACCCCGACCACGTAGAACATACAAAACGTGGCGGAAACGTCGGGGAGTGTTGTAACAGAATTTATGTTTCACAACCATGGAAATTGAAGTTTCGTTTTATTAATCAAACATGAAAGTTTACATTGTTTTAAACAATAACCAAAGAGTACATAACATAAATTAACTAGTTCTTGTCTCGTTTTAAGTCACTAAGGCACAGGTCCGCCTAATTATGTCTTGATAAGTCCTATGCATCATCTCCTGAAAACACATGTGAAAATACGTACGTCAGCATAAAAATGCCTGTGAGATACATAGGTTTTGTGAAAATAGGATTCATGACTTATGTTTGAGAAAATGTTTAGTCATGAACCTTGTAATTTGCTTTGTCTTATAAATCGTTTGAAAAACAATAAGTTCAGATGATATGTATAGATAAAAGAATAATGTATGGTTAAATGAATAACCATGTAAAATGAGTTTGTATAAGATAAGTTGTTTGTAAACAATGTCTTGTGAAAAGTATGTTATTTGTATAAAATGTTATATGTCTCAAATTGAAATGATTCAAATAACGCTACGATATGTAATATCATACAAACACTTATATATAGGAAGTACCAGCGGCGTATCCACCATGCTTGTATCATATTACACACGCCTCATTACTTAAATCACTTACTCAAACCAAACCACCAAGATGTAATATTTAACAATTGTAGAAATGTTTATGTATAGTCAAATGTCTATTGTCAAATGTAAATCATGTCAACAGATGCAAATGGTTCACACGGTTCAACAGTTACAAACGGTTCACATGGTTCAACAGTTACAAACGGTTCATATAATCAAATGGTTACAACGGTTCACATAGTCAAATAGTTACAACGGTTCAAAATGTAATATAATGTGTTCATATGCTAGATGAGCATATGCAACAAAATGTAATGTAAAACAATGTACTAAGTATGCACACAATGGGCGTACCTAGCATGAAATGTAATGTAAAACGATGTACTAAGTATGCACACAATGGACATACATAGCATGAAATGTAATGTAAAACAATGTACTAAGTATGCACACAATGGGCATACCTAGCATGAAATGTAATGTAAAACGATGTACTAAGTATGCACACAATGGACATACATAGCATGAAATGTAATGTAAAACAATGTACTAAGTATGCACACAATGGACATACATAGCATGAAAAGTATTGAAATCATGTACAATAAATGTACTAATGAACACAGCAAGTATATGATGTGAAAGCAGGAAAGCACGAAAGTAACAAGTAGGCACATGTGTTTCACCCCAAAACAGTTTGGAAAACAGTAAAAGAGGGGTTTATGTACTCACTTGAGATTGCTCAGAAGTCCTAAGATAACCACCAAGCAATGCTAGAGATCACGGATATCAAACGGCACCTAGTGTAGGTAACTATGTTAATAACCGGACCTAAATCGGAGGATTGGATAGAATGAGGGTTCGTAAACCAAATGAGTATGAAAACTCATGTAGTATGGTTCAACAAAGCCTACATTCTAAATGAAACCTAACCTAAGTGCTCATGACCCGTTACGACCCGTTTAGGTAGCTTGTGCTACTTTAACGCGTCGTTCGCGTAAAACGCGTTCGGAGCGCCCAACTAGTCCTACGATAAGTATAATATGCCTTAACATGTCTAATATTGTTGCCAAATCAGTTTAGATGTTATAAGTTATGTTACATATGCTTAATTACCAATTATACATGAAAAGGGTATTTTGGTAATTTACCTAAGGCATATAAACTAGCTATCATATAACTACTTAAACGAAGCGACCATAAGGTATAACCTCGGAAGGTTATTCCCTATATACTATGGTCACCTAATGTATTTGGTCGGATCCTAAAGATCGACCAAATGGGTCGGGTTCGAAGGTATAAGCGATTTATTAGATCGCTTACCCTTACGACCCTAGACAACGTGGTAATCAGTAGGCATAGTCACAAAGGACTATAACCATCGTGATTACAATCACGTTGCGAAGTTCAAACGAACTTCGCATTGACCATAAACTGGTCAACGCAGAAAGTCAAACAAAGTTTGACTTTCGGACTCGAAAAACAATAAAAGAACTAAGGAACACTTGCAAAGGGTCCCCGAATGCTAATCTAGATCAAAATAGCTCAGGTATGAAACAAAGGTTTCAACTTAGAGCACATTAGATCAGATTCTTGTGAGGAAAAGTGAAGGGTGGAGGTGGGTATTTATAGTTTTCGGTTCACCGTTAGGATCGTTTCTTGGAGAAGAGGGAATGATCTAGCCCGTACACTTGTCGGAATGTTGTGGTAACTGATTTTGGCCACCACAAGAGATTAACATGTGGCACTTGGCCTTTGGGGAGTGTTTAAGGGCAGTTAACAGCTGAGAAAAACGTTTTGCTGCATCTATCCCCTGCTTGCGCACCGCAACACTCTCATTGTTGAGGTGCGCAAGGACCAAGTTTGGCAGATTTATAGTTTTGGTCCTTGCTGTGTAATAGGCTCATTTTCGACACGTTTAAGGCCCGTTAACCCCATTTCAAAGCTCTAAAATGAAGTTAAAGTATAGGGAACTTAAAATGTGCTTAAAAATATCTCGGATGTTGGTTCGTTTAGCCGTACGGTTGCGATGTTCGGTTAATTACGACGGAATGCGCATAAGTGCGAAAAACGATCCAAATGGCGTGACGAAGGGATTTTTCTTATGCCAAATACTAAAATAAAATATTTTAGTGCTTACATAAATTTTTGGATGTCCGGATGTATTCAGAACGTATGTTATGCGCGAAAGTGCAAACTTATGCACTTTTTGACGCTTTTAGTCCCTGAATGACCCACAAGTTTATTTTAGCACATCGAACCCCTCAAAGCCTATTTCTAAGCTATGTAAAGGATATTTATGGTATGTTTAACTTATGTTCATGTTCCGGAATGTTCGTTACAGTTCAAATTGGCATACTTTCGCAGTTTGTCAAGTTTAGTCCCTGTAAGCGATATAACTTGATTTTGCCATACCAAAGCCTTCAAAACTTATTTCTAAGTTATGTAAAGGTTATTTAAGGTATGTTAAGCCTATTTCACTATTCCAGAGTGTTCGTCGCATTAAACTGGTTATATTTACGCATCAGTGCGCGTATAACCTTCCAGAAAGCGATTTAGAGCTTGAAATCGAACAAGAATTGATATGTGCAAAAGATACACATATTTATACAGATCCCAAGTATGAAATACAATATTTCATTGGCTTGGTATTTGTTTGATGGTCGCAGTGACCCAGGTGTCACATGTCTGTTTGTGGGTGGTATGCCGTACTGATCAGTAACTTTGTACCCATTTGTTCTTAAAGTTTCCGCCAAAACTTTGAAGTGGACCGGATATCCCTATTAGATACGATTGAAACCTACAACCCATGGCACACTATAATTTCATTCATATACACCTCCGAAATCTTTTCGGAAGTATAAGTTTCATGAATAGGAATAAAGTGAGCACTCTTTGTTAGTCTATCCACGACTACCCAAAGAGCGTCGAATCCTCGTGCTGTTCTCGGCAATTTGGTTAACTGGTCCATGGTAACATGTTCCCATTTCCAAACCGATATGTGTAATGGTTGGAGCTTTCCATAAGGCTTTTGATGCTCTGATTTTACTTGTAAACAAGTTAAGCATTTTTCGACGTACTTTATCACATCTCTTTTCATCCCAGGCCACTAATAATTTTGTTTTAAATCTCGGTACATTTTGGTCGCCCCCGGGTGAATTGAATAACATGATTTGTGGGCTTCCTCAAGAAGGAGATCCTTTACATCACACGTGTTTGGAACCCATATCCTACCGAACCGGTATTTCAATCCGTTATCACCATCAATTGATTCCTTCACCTGGCCCTTTATTCGTTCTTTTATCCATTTTTCTTCCTTTACTGCTTCGATTTGTGCCTCTCAGATTCGTTCAAGTAAACCCGAGGTTACCACTAGTTGCATTGGCCGCACTCGAATGGGAGTGTATTCTTCTTTTCGACTTAGCGCATCCGCTACTACATTGGCTTTTCCTGGGTGATAATGTATTTCACAATCATAGTCTTTCACCGTCTCTAGCCAACGTCTTTGTCTCATATTTAGCTCCTTTTGATCGAAGATATATTTCAAACTCTTATGGTCGGTGAATATTGTGCATTTCACCCCACACAAATAGTGCCTCCAAATGTTTAAAGCAAATACCACAGTCACCAATTCGAGGTCGTGAATAGGGTAATTCTTTTCGTGCGTGGGTGTTAAAGTTTCCAAACCGATTGCATGTGGTGCAAAAGCGGCATGGTGTGTGGGTCGGGTTATGGTAAGTGCAAGTACTACACTTGGGATGAGTCCTAGTGTAGGCTCGTTTAGCCGGTTTGGGGATTTGGGTTAAGGCAAGTTGTTGCTGTTGAGGAGGGTTTTGCGGAGTGACTACCGTACAGTTTCAGATCGAAGCCTTCTGCTTCTTACCACTGGGGTTGGTTTTGGGTGACGGTTTAGATGGAGTAGGTTCAGCGATTGGTTCGGTGGTGGCTTGGTGCACGGTTTTGGTAGAACCCTTTGGTTGAAATGTTCCATCCAAGATTCGATTGTGATTGAACTTGGCGGTTAGATGGAAGGTTTCTTCAAGGGTTTTGGGTTGGGCAGACTCCACAAAGTTTGAAACAGAGGGTGGAAGGGAACGGATGTATTTGGCTATGGCTTTGTTGGTAGAATCGACTTGGCTAGGGCACAAGGTGTTAAGTTGTTTGAACCTAGCGGTGAGGCCGGTGTTGTCGCTCCCTACTTGCTTGATGTTCCAAAACTCGTTCTCGGGTTGTTGGAGTTCATGGGGAGGACAAAACTCATCGTACATGAGCTTCTTGAGCTTAGCCCAAGTCGATGCGTAAGCGACGTCGTCCCCGCGTACTTTACGTTCGACGGTCCACCAATCGAGAACCCTTGATCGGAAGACGCCGGTGGCGTTGGTGGTGCGAAAATGCTCGGGGAACCCACTTTGACAACGGTGGCGTTGATAGCATCGTACCCGAAGTGTGGTTAATACTTGCCGAACGAGTTAAGGAAATAAATTTACGTCTCGTCGGTAAGGGTCCACTAGATTTAGAATGGGAAATTCTCCATCAAGGTGTTGATATCACTCCTAACTTGATGGTACAATTTCGTGAAAAATTGAAATCATGGATTGAGGGATTTCACCAAAAAATGTGGGTTTTCACGCCTATTTTTGGTGAGATCGTCTCGTTTGTGAATTACGAGTATCTTCACGTCTTCATGTGTGTATGTGTTTACCTTAGGAAAGGCATGTATAATTTATGACAAAATAATAGATAAGAAGCAAAAATAGGAAGAATTCAAGTATTTTAAGCATGAAAATCAAGAATGGTCAAATACAACTCCTAAACTATAGACTAGGTCAAATCATGACAATTTTTCCTAATTCCCTATAGGTATGGCTCTGATACCAATCTGTCACACCCCAACCGATGGCGAAAACATCGGAGTGAGACAAAAACGAGATTGCAAGAGACTTCATAACGACTATTTGGGATAAGTATTTAATATACAAGATTTCATTTGAAACAAATACAACAGGTTGAACAAGGAACAGATTACAACAACAAATACTAAATTAAAGTGGGTTTCTAGTCATCCTATTAGATTCGGTTCATCATCATCATCAATTTCCTGCAATACGTATTAAAGTACATGTCAACACATAAAGTATTGGCGAGGGATACAAGTTTGAGTATTATCATAAGTATAAACGTTTTAAACAAATCCACATGGCATAATCGTAAACTAAGACTTAACATAACAATGCTAGCATGCAACTTATAATTGTCAACCCAAATTCTCCCACTAGCGTAATCTTGGCGTAGCAACGACAATACCGTTTTGTTTAACTTAACATGACCTCAAGAATACGGGCGGTGTGTTAATCCTATAGCGCTATACATGTTAAGGGAGCCTTGTACGAAGTTAATGACAAGTATAAAGCAAATAAGTATTCTAGCATGTATGAGTTCTAGTATCACGTATCAAGCATGTATATTGGATTGTTTGTTTGTAAGCATGTTGTAAGTGTATGTGTGCGTTTTTAATAAGGAATAAGTACTGCACCCAAAAAGTGTCAAAAAAGTAAATAGGGTCATGTACACTCACAGTTCTGCAAAGCTTTCCTTTAACCACGAATTGACGAGTTGTTGAGGGTGGAATATCGAAGTTACCCTACATTGGGGAAACAAAGGTGTATGAGTATTCGGAGTTTGTAGAGGGTTCGGATTCAGAATTAAGTATAAAAGTATAAGTACACGAAAATATATCTTGTCTAAGTACTCGTTTGGACACTATCTTTTATGTGTTTTCATGGGTCCTAACATGCCCATTATAATCACAAACGAGAAGTTTAGAACGAAGATAATATAACCTAAGTTCATGACATCTAACCATAATCCAGCTTGTATCAAGAATTCAGTTAAATATATATATATTTTATATTATATAGTATAGTCCATCATGTATAATCATATAAATCATGTAAGTCAACCATGGATGTAAGATTAACCCCATTATATGTTTCACCAAAGCACAAAGTCATCAACTTAGTTGATGACCCAGTTGGTCACGAATGGAAATAAAAATATAACTAACTAATTTGTCAAGTAGCCAAGTAAGGATAACCAGGGCGAGTCATACCCAACATGGCAAATGTTGGAGGCGAGGCGGGATTATGTTACTTTGATTCTTGGAAGCTACTTGATGTTACTAGTTTGAATGTGTGAACAAGTGAGATTTTGTGTAACTAATTCGGATAGCCAAAGCTTCCAGGGTTCACACACAACTCATGCACAAAACTTTCAACATACGATGTTGAAGCTTGGATGGTTTTCAATCACTTAGAACATTTGGATAGAATTTAAATAAGATTTTAGTTTGTGTTTTTGGTGGAAATCAACCACAACACAAACCCACAGCTACAAACTTAGTTGGGAGCTTGGTGGGTACAAGTTTACACCAAGTTTTAAATCAAACAAACAAGAAATAAGAATATAATTTCAAAACAGTAAGTTTATAACTTCTTGGACCTCAATGTGGTGAGGTTCCACTTTAGTTTGCCAAGGCAAACTTGTGGAACCTTCCTAGAGGTTATCCAAGAAAGTTAGAGAAGAAAAGAGAAGGAAAAATGAAGAAAAAGTGAGTAGAAACTCACTGTGAACAACTAGGAAGTTCACTGACTTGTTGGAGTAACTTGAAAGAAATAAGAGCTTGAGAGAGTTTTGAGTGTGTGGAAAGGATTATGGAGTGAAAGGAGGCCTGTATTTATATGATAAAATTAGGGTTTAAGCATTTAATATGGTCGCAGGTGGTTGGGAGTTAAAATAAAGTTGAGATAGGACTTAAAAGATCTTATTGTAATGATTGCGCAACATGTCTGTTGCAGATAAGTCCCCACGCGAAGGAGGGTAACCCACACGAAGGTGGTGCCTTCGTGGGGTCCTGCGTGACACGAAGCACCTAATGGAGCTTTTGTCACACCCCAACCGATGGCGGAAACATCGGGGTGCGGCACTAAACGTTCAGATTGCTCACGAGTTTCCATAACATCAAAAGTTTCATTATAGATTAATTAAGTTTCATGCAAAGTTTATCTAAAACAATATCACCAACAAAGTATCAAATACAACCATAAACCATTGTTCAAAAATCTAGATTAAACTAGGTGGGTTTCTAAGCATCAACCCTAGCTTGATTTCCTTGATTCAGCATCCTATCAGCCTGCAACATGCATTAAAATAGAGTCAGTACAAAAATGTACCGGCGAGTATACAAGTTTGAGTCAAGAATCAAGAATCAAGAATCACAAGTTTCACATACACATAGGATAGAGTTTAGATTCAAAAGCATCAAGTTTCATAGTTTAATAGAATACATGTTGCATCCCAAAGTTTAAAACGAAAATGGATCGAGTATACTCACAGTGATTGCTTAACAGATTAACGGCTATTGGATCAAAGGGAGCTCTTTAGGTTTAGCCTGATTAGATTACAACAGATAAGTGTGGGACAAAAATAACGAGATCGCGCAAAGTGTCGGATCAGTCACAGGATCGGATGGCTGTTCGATCGAATGGCAGTCCGATCGGATTGCCATTCGATTGAGGTGGCCGATGTGAGTGGGGGACGAATTGCCATCCGATCGGATGGTCATCCATACGGATGGCCATTCGATCGAATGGTTATTCGATCCAAGTGTGAGATTCCGAAAGTTAAGTTAACTCAAGTTTCAACTCAGGTCACTCCGATCGGATGGTCATCCGATCAGTCGACAGTTCGATAGGATTGCCACTCGAGCATGGAGGTTTCCAAAGTTTCAAGTTTCTGAAAAGTTTCTAAGTGTTGAAAGATTCTAAGTGTTTAAGGGACATGACACATATGCCACCCTGATCGGATGGTCGTTCGATAAGATGGCAGTCCGATCGGATTGCCATTCGATTGGGAGGTCTGGTCCCGTTTACACTCTTGAAAAGTTCCTAAGTTTCAATTCTAACGATGACTGCACGGTACGTATTGAGACAATGGTAACCACATCAGTATCCAGCCCATCTGGTTGAACGGGAAATCACCCCAATCCGTTCAGGTGTCTATTTTTTACTGTGTTTTATGTCTGAATCCGTACTCCGGTCATCTTTTCCGACAAAAATCCATTTCAAGTAAGGTTTTAAGAAAAGATTAAGGAAAAGTATAAGTTTTAGCTGAAAAAGTCTTGATTTAGTAAAGATTTGCATGAAATTCTTTAGATCTGGGCTAGATCTTGACAGGAATGACATCATACAACTTGTTTGTACAAACAGCCATGATGACGTCATCCTCAAGAGCTCAAATCACAGAGATTTCACGGTGAAAAGTGAGATTGCAAAAGGGGAATCTCGTAGAGAATAGTGTAGTGATCAAAGATGTACAAGAATCTAGTGTAAAACATACCGAAATCGCCGAGAAATGGAAGAAAAGTGCTTGAGAGTGAGAGGGCGTGTGTACTGATTGAATGAGGCTGTCACATCAGTGAGAATGATGTGACAGGCCTATTTATAGTGTCAGGGAGAGAGTCCAAGGTGGTGTGCAGTGGATCGGATGGCAGTTCGATCGAATGGCCATCCGATCAGATGGTCATCCGATCGGATTGCCATTCGGTCAATCCCATCCTTTTCGTGTTCCCGTCTTTATTTCGTTTTGTGAGTTAGATTAAGAGTTACGTTGCGTATTATTGGGTAATAGTATCACATAACTAGATTAACACATTAGTTTCCAAGTTTCGTAGATTCCGCCAGTGACAAGTCTCCAGTCTCTCGTTCAACCAAGTTTCAAGTTACACGAGTCTCAAGAGTCAAGCACCAAAGTATCAAGCATCAAGAATCATAGTCTCCATAAATCAAGTATATAGAGTCAAGAATCCAGCTTCCAAGTATCAAGTATCAAGAATCAAGTCTCATAGCGTTAAATACCAAGAATTAAGTTTCTAGAATCAAGCATCATAGTATTAAGAATCAAGAATCTAGATTCAAGCATCACAAGTATCAAAAGTGTCAAGTATCACATAGTTTAGGGACTAAAATTGACAGTAGCTAAAAGTCTAAGGGCGCAGGTGTTATAGTCTCCCCTCCTTTAGGAGATTTGGTCCCTGAAATCTAGGAAGAAGACTGCTTGAAGAGCTGCGGATACTTGTTCTTCATCTCACTTTTAAGTTCCCAAGTGAATTCGGCGCCGCGCTTTCCTTCCCATCGAACCTTAACTATGGGAATTTTGTTGCGCCTCAATCGCTTGACACCTTGATCCATGATTTCGACCGGTTTCTCCACAAAGTGTACAGTCTCATTTATTTGCAAGTCTTCAAGTGGAACCTGTAATTCCTCATCGGCTAAGCATTTACGTAGATTAGATACGTGGAACACTGGATGCACATTGTTTAGTTCTTGTGGCACGTCGAGTCGGTACGCCACCTTGCCAATCCTTTCGAGTATCGTGAAAGGACCCACATAGCAAGGAGCGAGCTTTCCCTTCTTACCAAAATGAACTACTCCCTTCCAGGGAGTTACCTTGAGAAGAACTCGGTCACCAACATCAAATTCCAAAGGCTTGCACCTTTTATCAGCATAGCTCTTTTATCTGCTCCTAGCCTTGATCAAGTTATCACGGATCTAAAGAATCTTATCCGTTGTCTCTTGAATGATTTCAGGGCCAGTAAATTGCTTGTCACCAACCTCATGCCAGCGGAGAGGAGATCGGCACTTGCGACCATACAAAGCTTCGAAAGGAGCCATCTGAATACTGGAATGATAGCTGTTGTTGTACGAGAATTCAATCAATGGTAAATGTACATCCCAGTTACCACCAAAGTCGATGACATAAGAACGGAGCATAACCTCTAGGGTTTGAATAGTACGCTCGGTCTGTCCATCCGTTTGAGGATGAAATGCCGTGCTAAGATTCAGATGAGAACCCATATTGGATTGAAAGGTTTGCCAAAGACGTGAAGTAAAACGTCCATCACGGTCAGAGATTATGTCGACAGGTATGCGATGACGGCATATAATCTCATCGGTATAGATTCGACCAAGTTTCTCCACTTTATAATCTTCGTGAATGGGAAGAAAGTGGGCTGATTTGGTTAAACGATCGATGATCACCCAGATACTATCGTGACCAGAAGGTGTTCGAGGTACCTTAGTAATAAAGTCCATAGCGATACTATCCCATTTCCAAACTGGGATTTCGGGTTGTTCTAAGAGTCCAGAAGGACATTGATGTTCAGCCTTAACCTTTGTACAAGTAAGGCATTTAGAAACATGTGCAGCAATGTCCTTCTTCATACCAGGCCACCAATAAGTCACACGCAAATCATGGTACATCTTATCGGCACCTGGATGAATAGAGTAACGGGATTTGTGAGCCTCATTCATAATGAGCTCACGGAGATTATCGCGATCTGGCACCCAGATGCGATTGAGGTAGTATTGGAGTCCATTAGGTATAGTTTCCAGTTGATCAATTTTAGCACCTTGGATTTCCACTTCTAGACTTCCTTCATTTGCTGACGAATACTGAGCTTCACGAATACACGCATGGAGATCACTAGAGATACGAACAACATTAACATAAGTTTTACAACTAAGAGCATCGGCCACTACATTCGCCTTACCAGGATGATAGCGAATTTCGCAATCGTAGTCGTTAAGCAGTTCCACCTAACGTCTCTATCGCATGTTCAGTTCCTTTTGGTCAAAGATATGTTGAAGGCTCTTATGGTCGGTGAAAACCACACACTTAGTACCATACAGGTAGTGTCGCTGGATCTTTAACGCAAACACAACCGCACCAAGCTCCAGATCATGAGTAGTATAGTTTTTCTCATGTACCTTGAGTTGACGAGAGGCATAAACAATAACCTTGTTCCGCTACGTGAGCACACAACCCAAACCACGGTTCGAGGCATCGCAATATACCACGAAATCGTCATTCCCATCAGGGAGAGTTAGAAAAGGAGCATTACACAAAAGGGTCTTAAGAGTCTGAAAAGATTCCTCTTGCTCGGGACCCCAAGCAAAAGGTCTCTCTTTCTGAGTCAATGAAGTGAGAGGAACAGCGATCTTAGAGAAGTCCGAGATGAATCCGCGGTAATAACCCGCCAATCCTAGGAAAGAACGAATCTCCGATGCAGATTTAGGCGTACTCCAATTCTTCACAGCTTCGATTTTAGAAGGGTCAACATGAATACCTTGCTTACTAACGACGTGACCAAGAAATTGAACTTCACTAATCCAAAACTCACACTTAGAAAATTTAGCATACAAACGTTTACCACGTAAGAGTTCAAGCATCAAGCGTAAATGACGAGCATGATCAGCTCTAGTTTTAGAATAAATGAGAATATCATTAATAAAGACTATCACAAAACAATCAAGATACGGTTTATAAACACGATTCATAAGATCCATGTACACAGCGGGTGCGTTGGTCAATCCAAAAGGCATGACCACGAACTCGTAGTGTCCATAACAAGTGCGAAAAGCGGTCTTAGGTACATCATCCTCAAGTACACGAAGTTGATGATAGCCAGAACGAAGATTGATTTTTGAGAAACAGGACGCGCCTTGTAGCTGGTCAAATAGATCATCGATACGAGGGAGAGGGTAGCTATTCTTAACTGTAAGCTTATTAAGTTCACGGTAGTCGATACACATACTAAACGAACCATCTTTCTTCTTGACGAATAACATGGGAGCACCCCATGGAGAGGTACTTGGATGAATGAATCCTTTGTCAAGCAATTCCTGTAGCTGGCTGGATAATTCTTGCATCTCGGAAGGTGCAAGTCGATAAGGAGCCTTGGCGAAAGGAGTTGCACCAGGTATGAGATCAATACGAAAATCAACGGATCTGGGAGGAGGAAGACCAGGTAGATCTTCAGGAAAGACGTCAGGGAAATCACACACTACTGGAACGTCGCTTATGTTCTTCCCCTTGCCCTTTTGTTCCACCACATGGGCCAAAAAGGCAAAGTTCTGTTTTTGTAAGCATCTGATCGCCTGGGTGCATGACATCAGCTTCAGTCCTCTCGAAGGTAGGTCTCCATAGACATGTAAGATACCACCGGACGGAAGAGGTAAGCGAACAAACTTCTCGTGATAGGCAATCTCGGCATGGTTCTTACGCAACCAATCCATACCGATTATGACATCAAAACTACCCAATTGCATGGGTATTAGATCAATAGTAAACACGTGGTTGTTAAGAGTCAAGGAAAAACCACTTAGAATAGAATCAACTAGATTACTAGAATAGATTTCCCATCGGCAATCTCCACCGAAAACGACTTAGGTAACATAGAGCATGCACAGTTTAACAAAGATTCAAATTCTACGGACACAAAGCTTTAGTCGGCTCCAGTATCAAATAGTATCGAAGCATAAAGGTTATTAACGAGAAACGCACCATTAACGACGTCATTGTCGTTACGAGCCTGATTAGCATTAAGATTGAACGCTCGTCCACGAGTGGCTGGCTGTTGGTCCTGGTTCAACTGAGGACACTGGTTACAAAGGTGAGTAGTATCTCCACATTTGTAACATGCACGAACAACGTTGACTGGCCTCGGATTCTGTGGGGGAGCTGGGAGAGCTGGTAGGGCTGTCTGAGCTGGGGCTTCCTGAGCTTGTTGAGCTGGGTTAGCTTGACAACAATAAGGTGTCGTGTGACCATAGCGATTGTAGTTGGTGCACAAACGACATGCAGAAGCAACAGGATGATGAAAGTTACAAGTTGTACACTTGGGGTGAGTCCCAGTGTACTGCCTCTTGACTTCAGGAGCAGTAGGGTTCTGAACAGCAGCAGCAGGAGCAGGCTTAGCAGCAGGGTTTGAAGTAGGAACAATAGCATTGCATCCTGAACCCTGAGACTTTCTCCTCTTGTTCTTGCTGCCACTTGGCTGCTGAGTAACTTGATGTGCAGACTTAGAAGGAGCAGGATTAGTGAACTGCTTATCACGGACGCGGTTGTTGTTGAGACTAGCTGCAAGACGGTAGACTTCCTCAATAGTCCTGAGCTGGGCTGCTTCAATAGAATCACGCATAGCAGAAGGTAACCCATTGATGTACTGGGTTATCATGCGTTTAGGGGTAGAAACCAAGTGAGGCACGATTAAGCTGAGTTGTTTAAAGCAGGTAGTATAAGCCAGATTATCATCACCAATCTGCTTCAAATGCCAGAACTCTTCTTCAAGCTTTAGTTGTTCATGAGGAGGGCAGAATTCAAGCATCATCAATTCTCGCACCTCAGCCCATGGAAGAGCGTAGGCTTCTTCATTAGAACGAATGTTTCTCTCATTCAACCACCACTTTAGAGCTCTGCCTTGAAACATTCTCGTTGCACTCCTAGGCTTTAGATGCTCTGGGCACTTGCTGTTAGTGAAGGTAACCTCGATGCTGTCAAACCACTCGAGCATAACAGTCACCCCATCACTGCCTGTGAAAGACTTAGGGTTGCACGAGACAAAGTGTTTGTAGCTGAACTTTGTAGGCTTCTCTTTCTCTGTCTTAGAGTCAACAGAAGAGGGCGGAGTGTTCGATCCTTGGATCTCAGAAACGATCTTTGGCACGACTCGAGCGATCTGGTCGGCCATGAAGGACATCATCTTTTTCTGAGACTTCTCCCTGGATCTCTTGAGAGTGTCGGATAGCTTACGAGAAGACATCCTATAGATCTAACAAGAGGATCGTATAAGTCTAGATCACAAGGTCTCACAATACAGATTCACACACGATAGGTTAAAGACTCAAGATTCAACAAGATTCACATAGTTCACAATAGATTCAACACCGTAAACCCGCGACCTTCGCATGGCACGTTGTACGAAGTTTAGAAACACGTCAGAAACACTTATATATAGGAAGTACCGGCGGCGTATCCACCACGCTTCGGGCACATCGCTTCCGCCTCGTACTCGGTGTCATGCTACGTGTCGTAATTGCCAACATAACAACACACTCATCGTCATCATCATACACATGTAGATTAGCCCGGTAGACTCACATAGACTAACTCAATAGACTCACATAGATTAGAGTTAACAATCTCATCTCAAAACAACGAAATCCCACATGGCACGTGCTACGAAAGTTCGGCAACATGACAGAAGCACTTATATATAGGAAGTACCAGTGGCGTATCCACCATGCTTCAATCATGCCACGTTCATCTCGTCAACGGTGTCATGCTCTGTTAGCCATAACATTAGATTCCATCACATTTCTCATAGATTTCACATAGATTAACCAGGTAGATTCGATAACATAGATTAATCCAGTAGATTCAACAACTTCAACCCGAGTCCACAAAACTACGAACTTCACTTAGCGCGTGGTACGAAGGTTCGGTAACATGCCAGAAGCACTTATATATAGGAAGTACCAGCAGCGTATCCACCATGTTTCGGACATGCCACTTCCGCCTCGTCTTCGGCGCTAGGCTACGTTTCGTATTTTGTTCCTCATAACCACACACACATAGATTACACATAGAATATGATAGAGTGCACATAGATTACACATAGATTCCACATATATTACACAAGTAGTTTCCCATAGCTTAGAATTCAACCATCTCTTCACCGGTCTGCAAAACACTAAGTTTCGCATGGCACGTGGTACGAAAGTTGGTAACATGCCTGAAACACTTATATATAGGAAGTACCAGCGGCGTATCCACCATGCTTCAGACACATCACTTATGTCTCGTATTTCTATGCCATGTTCAGTTTAGTGCTTCACAACCACAATAACACATAGATTCATCAAATAGCTCCACATAGTATCATAGTTGATCAAGATTCCCACATAGATTAACTTTATGAACAAGCTTCATAAATTTAGTTCGATTCAGATATTAGAATTAGTGTTTTAGATTGTGGACATACGTGCGATTTGTGTAAAAGCCTCAAAATAAACGAAGAATCAAGTTAAAACCACATATATAAAAATGAGATAACACAAAAGATTGGCTCATAAAACATAGGATTGTTCCGGGTAGAGGAATGGTGACTAACCAAAGTGATTCGAACCCATTTCGAATTGAGGCAACGTGTCCTGACTTACGTAGACAAATACGTCATCGATGTTAGGCCTACGATATTCGTCCTTTTGGTCATTCCACGTTCCTAATTGATTGGAAGTTTCGGGACTTTGGCGAGACATAAAATAAAGGAGTGGGACTAATTATCAAGGTCTGAGTTTCACCTCTATCTTGACAACATCGTACCCCAATAGCGTCGGCACTCATCAACTGATGAGACCTACTAGAACTTAAATAAGGAAATTTCTCGTCAAGGTCCGGATGTCACTCCTGTCTTGAGGACAAATTTCGTGCAAAATTACAAACACTGATTAGCAGTGTTTCAAAGTATCAAGTGTATATTGTGTCAGCCTTAGGGAAGGCATGTAGTTTAACAGGAAAATGTGCTGCTAGGAAGCAGATACGGTAGAATGCATAAGTCTTAAACAACATATAAGAGTCAAGATTCTTAGAACTATAGCCTAGGGCAAGTATTCCTACTTATCCTAATTCCCTATAGTTATGGCTCTGATACCAATCTGTCACACCCCAACCGATGGCGGAAACATCGGGGTGCGGCACATCACCAACAAAGTATCAAATACAACCATAAACCAATGTTCAAAAATCTAGATTAAACTAGGTGGGTTTCTAAGCATCAACCCTAGCTTGATTTCCTTGATTCAGCATCCCATCAGCCTGCAACATGTATTAAAATAGAGTCAGTACAAAAATGTACCGGCGAGTATACAAGTTTGAGTATATAGCATATTAGATTCAAAAGACTCATATCCATAACATAAATGATAACAAAATAGTTTCAGCCATGCTAGTGTTCGCAGTCCAAGTGATAGCCCAAGTGTCCCGATGCTTTAGTGTTTTCCCAAGAATCAAGGAAAACTAGAATCCTCCTAACAATACCCCCGAGAATAATGGGGAGGTGCATCTCCTATAGCGCTCCTATTGTTAAGGCGGAACTACACACTCTGGATTAAACGTTCACATAGCATAAAGAGTCAAGAATCAAGAATCACAAGTTTCACATACACATCGGATAGAGTTTAGATTCAAAAGAATCAAGTTTCATAGTTTAATAGAATACATGTTGCATACCAAAGTTTAAAACAAAAAGGGATCGAGTATACTCACAGTGATTGCTTAACAGATTAACTGTTATTGGATCAAAGGGAGCTCTTTAGGTTTAGCCTGATTAGATTACAACAGATAAGTGTCGGACAAAAACAACGAGATCGCGCAAAGTGTCGAATCAGTCACGGGATCGGATGGCTGTTCGATCGGACGGCAGTCCGATCAGATTGCCATTCGATTAAGGTGGCTGCTGTGAGTGGGGGACGAATTGCCATCCGATCGGATGGTCATCCGTACGGATGGCCATTCAATCGAATGGTCATTCGATCCAAGTGTGAGATTCCAAAAGTTAAGTCAAGTTTCAACTCAGGTTACTCCGATTGGATGGTCATCCGATCGGACGACAGTTCGATCGGATTGCCACTCGAGCATGGAGGTTTCCAAAGTTTCAAGTTTCTGAAAAGTTTCTAAGTGTTGAAATATTCTAAGTGTTTAAGGAACATGACACATATGCCACCCTGATCGGATGGTCGTTCGATAAGACGGCAGTCCGATCGGATTGCCATTCGATTGGGAGGTCTGGTCCCGTTTACACTCTTGAAAAGTTCCTGAGTTTCGATTCTAACGAAGACTGCACGGTACGTATTGAGACAATGGTAACCACATCAGTATCCAGCCCATTTGGTCGAACGGGAAATCACCCCAGTCCGTTAAGTTGTCTGTTTTTTACTGTGTTTTATGTCGGAATCCGTACTTCGGTCATCTTTTCCGGCAAAAATCCATTTCAAGTAAGGTTTTAAGAAAAGATGAAGGAAAAGTATAAGTTTTAGCTGAAAAAGTCTTGATTTAGTAAAGATTTGCATGAAATTCTTTAGATCTGGGCTAGATCTTGACAGGAATGACATCACACAACTTGTTTGTACAAACAGCCATAATGACGTCATCCTCAAGAGCTCAATCACAGAGATTTCACGGTGAAAAGTGAGATTGCAAAAGGGGAATCTCGTAGAGAATAGTGTAGTGATCAAAGATGTACAAGAATCTAGTGTAAAACATACCGAAATCACCGACAAATGGAAGAAAAGTGCTTGAGAGTGACAGGGCGTGTGTTCTGATCGAATGAGGCTGTCACATCAGTGAGAATGATGTGACAAGACTATTTATAGTGTCAGGGAGAGAGTGCAAGGCGGTGTACAGCGGATCGGATGGCGGTTTGATCGAATGGCCCTCCGATAGGATGGTCATCCGATCGGATTACCATTCGGTCACTCCCATCCTTTCCGTGTTCCCGTCTTTATTTCGTTTCACGAGTTAGATTAAGCGTTAGGTTGTGTATTATTGGGTAATTATAACACCCCGTGTTTCTGGAGTCAAAGTCAAAGTCAAGATTGAAGTCAAAGGAAGACAAGATTGCTAATTGCGATCTGTCTCTTCCTGCTCAATTCCTGTTTTGACTTCTTTGACTTGTAGTTAGTCTATTTTATTTTCGCTTTAGTTGTATTATGTGGAGTAAGTGTCAATAATCACAATAATCGACAGGTGTTATTCGCTATTTAATCAACTTACGACTGTGAACTATAGGAAGTAACAACGCGATAAAGTCAACTAAATGCTAAACAATCTAATTTAATCAACATTGAATCGCAATCGCAACTCGAATTACGCATTTTGATTAATTGATATACGTGTGTGTGTGTACCTTATGTGTTACTTGTGCATGTGCATTTACGTTATGTTCTGGTAATCGATCGAAACGCAATCAAACTCAATCGCAATCGAAATGGTATGATAATTGGTGGAGAAGAGACAGTGCCAGATATGAGTAGTTGGGATTAAAAGTAATTTGACTAGGAAAATCTATCGCATCGAATCGCTCGCAATCGCAATCGAAACAACAAGAATCGTCGCACCGAACACTCGAACCAAGTGCCATCCGGCTGGATTGCCATCCGACCGGGTTGCCATCCGAGCGAGGTGACATCCGACCGGACTGTCATCCGGGCGAGATGCCATCCGACCGGCTCGCCTCTTTCCACTTTGGGTATCCTATAAATACCCCGTGTCACTTTCATTCTTTCCACTTTTGGCAAGTGACGTCCGACCAGCTCGTTTTCCTCTCTTTTTCTCTGATTTCTCGCAATCCCGGTAAGATCTCGTCCTAAATCTTGTACTTCCTTACACTACACGCACTCCTACACCTTTCTATCTTTTGAATCTTAACTTTTAACCGTGAAATCATCAAGATTCAAGGTGTTCTAGGATGACGTCATCATGTGTTCTTGAAGAACTTCATGTTTTGGCCTCACTCCACCAAGAACAACCTAGATCTAACTGATTTCCACATAAACTAACAAAGATCTTTCATAGATCTAAACATATTCACAAGTAAAAGGATTAAAAGATGGTTATTCAACTTTCTTTCAACTCTTTTACACTCAACGCATTCAAAACCGGTAGAATCGGAGCTTGTGCCGACTCACAACTCAATCTTGTGGTTGTGTTAGTTCAAGATCCGCATTCTATCCATGAGACTATCGATTTCAAGTTAACCAAGACCTATCATCTTAAACCGGTGAACTGACCGAATTTAGGTGGTTCCTGTTCAGTCGGGTCACTAGAGCTTAGGATGGGACTCAGTTGGTTAGCACGACATCAACACATCTCGATAACACGGCAAACAATCAAAACGACCAAGTGTAAGACGAACGGGACGACCAGGACGGAGTGCCATCCGATCGGACTACTGTCCGAACGGACAGCCATCCGAGCGACCGGCTGTCCGAACGACTTGCACCTTGGGTCCCACACTTAACTATTTTTCCAACGATTGAAGTCTGGTTGTTGAACGAGTTGTTGTCCGACCGGACTACCATCTGAACGGACAGCCATCCGAATCATGAAACAATTGGACTTTAACATTTAAACAATTTTCAACATGTTCAGCAACAGGGTTGCCACCGGCTCGGATGGACATCCGACCGAGTGACCGCCCTGTTGTGGATTTGTTCTCACTAAGTGACCTTGCCACTCGAGTCGTCGTCCGATCGGACGACCGTCCGACCGACCGACCTGAGAGGTAGAGATACTTCAATGTTTTCAAAATGCTACAACAAAAACTTCAAAGGTCAAGCCATCATACACAAACACATCCTTCTCATAGGAAGAAATAATCCACTCGAATAGTCATCCGACCGGACTACCGTCCGACTGGATAACCATCCGAACGGATTGTCATCCTCACGAACTGGCCGTCCGACCAGACTACCATCCGACCGGACTGCTGTCCGAGCCACTTACACCTTGCATCATTTTACGCGTCGCTTATCCTTATGCTATCATTCTGATCAGGCTAACCCTACTCCCTAGCGCTCCCTTCAATCCATCAATCGATGTGAGTATACTCGATCCCTTTTTGCTTTATGCACTTTTGGGTGTTACATACATTACCTATTCTAAATCACATCAAACACACTACGCAATACTTTAAACGCTAACCGTTACCGCATGTTATACGTGACTTAATGAATGCTTGTTTGTTATGTTTACACATGGAATGTTGTCTACCTGCCGTAGCAACGATAGTACTATTAGTTTGGACTCAGCACCCGTTCACTCGGGGGTTGTTAAGGACAATTATTTGCATGGATTACAGTGGTGATCATGTATTACAAACTGCCTTGGGCAGTCAAACCGTAGTCATTGGTATCGATAGGTCTATGTCGATAACTAACATGCCTCATTTCACTCTGTGTACGTGCTGGTTATGCGTAACGCTTTCGAACTCCATATGATATTATCAAACTTGTATGCTCACCTTTACACTATGTGTATTGACTTTATTTTAACGTATGTGACAGGTGCTTAGGATGCTTATCTGCTAGGAAATAGAGGCTAGAATAAGGTCTTAGAGGCCAACAAATAGTTGTCTGTACAAATGAAATCTGAGTTGTCGGAACAGAACTATTTGCCTAGATTTTGTCTGTAATAATTTGTTATCTTTTAAGATGTCACACCCCGACCACGTAAAACAACAAATCATGGCGGAAACGTCGAGGAGTGTTGTAACAGAATTATTGTTTCACAACCATGGATACAAAAGAGTTTCGTTTTATTTATTCATTAAGTAATTTACATTGGTTTAGCATGAAACAAACAGGTTATATATCGACTATCATTGTTATTATGTCACTAAGGCCTCGTCCAGATCCTATGTGACTCATGCATCCTAGCAATCAACATCAGGCAACATCACCTGAAACATATTTAAAAACAAAGTCAGCAAAGAAATGCTGGCGAGTACATAGGTTTTATAAGAGTATCGGATTCATGGCTAGTTTACATGTTGCAATACCTTATTAAAGACCTTGTTTTGAAAAGAGTATAATATTGCAACATAATTAACCAACTCAATTCAAGTGGGTTATAATTTATAAGACCTCGTAGCCATGATTCTTAACCCAAAAGCATTCGTTTTAGTAAACCAAATTGTAAAACATCTTGTATTAACTCGTTAATAGAACTCGTATGGTTTATATCCTTTCAAAAACATCGTTAAGTGACATCGTTTCAAAATCGTTAACTCGTTTAAATCATCCTCGTTATAATTGTGAAAACTATTTTTGGTCGTCTCGCTAATAACATTCAAACCATCGTGACTCGACTATCTCGCTTCTTGCATTAACAAACCACCAAAGGGTAAGTTAACAATCACAGATTCAGTCGTTACCCACCTAACCCACACCTAATATTGGTTGGTTCGGCCAAAATTAATGAATGTCGTTCGTTATGTAGCTACAACCAACAAGTTCGTTCACATTATCGAAATCGTTATTAGTTTAGTATAACTCATCTTAATCGTTTTTGAAACCATCGTTAAAATATCGAAATCGTTTTGATACATATGAATCACCCCAAAACAATTGAAAACATTAAGATAGGGGAACTATGTACTCACATAGTTACCACAAAACATGTAAAAAGCGGGGATCTATGTACTCACCTTTGGGTGCGTTTTTATATGTTAACACAATCCCTCAAATTGTTTATTCGTCCTAAATTAAATAAGAATGATTTAATAATCAAAAACACATAAAATACATAAGTTTCTCCGATACTTAGAATTTTCACATAACTTTGAGATTTTTCTCAAAAAGTTACTATTTTTGATTATTTTGGTGTATTTGTATATATATGAGTTCACATATATATTTTAAAAACTTTGCGACTTGAACGGTTTTATTGGTGACCCTCACCAGGCTATAAGCAATATATCTACGATTTGCGCGTCGTAATATATATACTCAAATGTAACATACTAATAATAGCGTAATACACATAATCTTGTCAAGTATTATCATGTCATCATATTTAAAACACATAACACATTGTAACACATAAAATTTACCCATGAACAACCCATTATAGTGTATGTCGAAAAACACTTATTTTAGCGATTCGGTAACATTTTTGGGCGTCGGAAGTCACGTATGACTAACCAAACACCAAGTAAACTTAATATAAGTTAAAATACTTATTTTTATATCAAAAATACCAGTTTACTTACTGATCTAAAACAGTTTTATAAAAATCCTCCGAAAAGCCGAATTTTAACCGTTTTACCGCATAGTTTTGCATCAAACGTTACCCTAACCATCCCAAATCGAAATGACTTGATATTTTAACATAACCCATGTTATTTACTGAATAAAATAGTGGTTATACTCATGATAGTGCAGGTCTCTCATAAAGCACATAAATCATGCAAATTTCACATATTTTACCACTTTTTAAGCTATATGTACAACATGCAAAGCTATCAAACCTATGTCAAAGTTTCATGCCATTATAATATACCAAATAATGTTATTTTTAGTGTTTATAATCTGTTCTAAAAATTTCTTGTCATAAAATCATTTTTTTATCATTTCTTGAGCTTTAAATCAACATGTATTCTCATGTACAAGTGTCTAAAGCACACTATCATATCATCATCTTTTCATATGAACTTAAATGCATCAAATATGTAATTTGTTCATGTTTATTTGCTGATTTAATTGATCATTTATCATATCTTGCACAAATCATCAAACACTTGTATTTTAACTATTATTCAAGAACAAGCAACAACTTAAACAAGTACTTATCAAAAATCAAGCTCAAATCTCACACACACACACACACACACACACACACACACACATATATATATATATATATGTACGGCCATACATACACACATATGTACTACCATTTTTTATTTGTATCAAGACCCGTTTCTTTTTAGATTTCAAGTTTGTGAAAATTCCAAGATTCAAGAGAAACTTCAAATCATCAAGAACAACCAAGAATCAAGAGTATGATTTAAACATAAACTTTATACCTTCAAGATTCAAGTAAGTTGTTGATGAGATTTTGATGATATGGAGCTTGAAATCACTTGAAAACACCTTGGAAACTCCTTTGGATCTTCACACCAACTTGAAATATGCTTGAAATGGAGTTGGATTCTCAAGAAAAAGGTTGAAGAAGATGAAGATGGAGGTGGTGATGGGGTTACGGTTGGGAGGAGAGAGAGAGAGGAGGATTTGTTTTGATTTTGTGATCTCATGAAAGGTATGGAAGAAGATATATAGAGATATGGAAGATTTAGGGGAAAGCATGCATCAACAAGTGTCCATACAATCAAGAATCAAATCCTTGAGTGGAAGGTGGGTCCTAGTGACCGAAAATTATATGGGGGGGGGGGGAGCTTAAAGTGTAATTTTGATTGGTAAATTAGATAAAAACAGGTATTTAACTGGATACCGGGTATTTTATCTAGCGTTTAAATCCCGGTTTATGGCGTTCTAAATTATTTTTATTATTCTATAAAAATAAACTACTCAAATAATTAATGCTAAAATAAATTTCAGTTGCCGAGACTGGCTGCGTTGTCTGCGTTTTGCAGTATAAGCACTGTGTTGCGCAGTAACACGTGGTACGCGCTTAAACTTGAAAAATAACGTTTTTAAGCATTTTAATTTATTTTTCAACACGAACCTGATTAAAAATAAAATTTTAATCATAACAGAATATTTTTAGGGTTTAAGTATTATCCGGGCGGTCACCAACGTTCATTTCGTAGTTTTGTCGCAATTAGTTCTAAAGTTCGAACAAACATGTTTTTGCCATACCGAATCTTTCGAAACTTATTTCTAAGTTTTGTAAAGGGTATGTTTGGCTTATGTCACAGTTCCGGAGTGTACGTCGCATTAAACTGATTATGTTTACGTAACGGTTTATGATTTCATTTCCAGAACAGGTTTGAGAGTTCGGAATTGAACAATGATTGAAAACGTACTAATGTCACAAATAATTAAACACATATTGAAATTGAAACATCATATTTTATTTAAATACAAAGTTGTTCGGAACAGTACAAGGGTTAAAATACACAGATGTCGCAGTCTCCCCTACTTTAGGAAATTTCGTCCCGAAATTTTTACTTACAGGAAACTTGTGAAAACAAATGCGGATATTTCGTCTTCATCTGGTCCTCACGTTCCCAAGTAAACTCGGGGCCACGTTTGGATTCCCAGTGAACTTTGACCAATCGAATCCGTTTGTTCTTCAACTGTTTGAATGTATGGTCCACTATCTCCACAGGTTTCTCGACAAAGTGTATTGTTTCATCGATTTGAATCTCGTCGAGAGGAATGTGAAGATCAGTATCAGCTAAACACTTTCGCAAATTGGACACGTGAAAAGTCGGATGAATATTTCCAAGCTCTGGAGGTAGCTCTAGTCGATTGGCAACCTTTCCAATTGTTTCAACAATCTTAAATGGTCCAACATATCGGGGTGCAAGTTTTCCTTTCTTTCCAAATCTCACCACTCCCTTCCAAGGTGACACCTTGAGTAGGACACGGTCTCCGATTTGAAATTCTAAGGGCTTGCGTCGCATATCCGCATAACTCTTTTGAGGGCTTCGAGCTGTCACAAGATTATCGTGGATTTTCTTGATTTTGTCTATTGTTTCCAGAATGAGCTCAGGTCCAGTAAGCTGAGCTTCACCGATCTCATTCCAACAGACAGGTGAACGACATTTTCGACCTTAGAGAGCTTCGAATGGTGCCATATTAATACTAGCATGATATCTGTTGTTGTAAGAGAACTAGATCAGTGGAAGATGAGAATCCCAATTACCACCAAAGTCTATCACGCATGCCCTAAGCATATCCTCCAAAGTTTGAATCGTTCTCTCAGATTGTCCATCTGTTTGGGGATGATAAGCAGTGCTTAGATTCAGTTAGGTTCCCAACACAGATTGAATGTCTTCCAAAAATAAGATGAAAACCGAGCATCACGATCGGAAATGATATCCAAAGGAACACCATGTCGTGATACAATCTCATCAACATAAATCTTTGCAAGTTTATCACCAGATAGATCCTCACGAATCGGTATAAAATGAGCTTATTTCGTTAATCGATCGATAACAACCCAAATAGCATCGTGACCTTTAGATGTACGCGGTAACTTAGTGATGAGATCCATTGCAATGTTCTCCCACTTCCAAACCGGTATCTCTGGTTGTACAAGCAAACCAGAAGGTCGTTGATGTTCAGCCTTGACTTTGAGACAAGTTAGGCATTTCGATACATACAAGGCAACATCCTTCTTCATACCAGGCCACCAGAACTGAGTACGAAGATCCTTGTACATTTTATCAGCACCAGGATGGATAGAATATCGAGACTTGTGAGATTCGTCCATTACCAAGGTGCGAAGATCGTCTTGTTTCGGAATCCACAAACGATCCTTGAAATATAGCAACCCATCGTCCTTCGTTTCGAGTTTAAGTTCGAGTTGAAGCGGTAGCTCATATTTCAATAAGTCTTTGATCACACAAGATCGTTGAGCTTGAAGGACACGAGATTGAATATCAGATAGAGTTCGAACAGAATGAAGCTTGACTCGTTCCTTTCAACTAAGCGCATCGGCTACGACATTCGCCTTACCAGGATGGTAGCGGATCTCACAATCAAAATCGTTTAAGAGTTTAACCCAACGTCGTTGCCTCATGTTCAGCTCCTTCTGATTGAGAATATGCTGGAGACTTTTGTGGTCTGTGAAAACCACACACTTCGTTCCATAGAGGTAGTGTCTCCAGATTTTAAGTGCGAAAACTACAGCCCCTAATTCAAGATCATGAGTCGTATAGTTCTTCTCATCAATTTTCAGCTATCTAGACGCATAAGCTATGACTTTACCTCATTGCATAAGAACGCAACCAAGTCCTAGATTCGACGCGTCACAATAGACAACAAAATCATCGTTTCCCTCAGGTAGAGATAAAACAGGAGCATCACAGAGCTTCCGTTTCAGCATTTGGAACACTTCTTCTTGCTTAGGTCCCCACTCAAAAGGCTTATTTTTCTGAACCAAAGCAGTGAGTGGAACCTCGATCTTTGAGAAATTAGAAATGAATTGACGATAATAACCAGCAAGACCAAGAAATGATCGAATCTCTGTAGGCGTCGTCGGTGTATTCCAATCCTTAATAGCAGCTATCTTGGATGGATCTACATGAATACCCTGCTCGTTGACTATATGACCCAAAAACTAAACTTCTCTAAGCCAAAATTCACACTTGGAGAATTTAGCAAAAAGTTGTTCCTTCTTCAGATGTTCCAAGGTCAAACGAAGGTGTTGCTCGTGGTCGGCTCAAGACTTTGAATAAATGAGAATATCGTCGATGAACACAATGATGAACTTATCTAAATAAGGTTTACAAACCCTATTTATTAAGTCCATGAAGATAGCTGGGGCATTTGTCAAACCAAAAGGCATGACAGTGAACTCTTAGTGCCCATATCTCGTACGGAATGCAGTTTTGGGAATATCTTCTTCGAGTACACGAAGTTGATGATACCCAGATCGCAGATCGATCTTGGAAAAGCATGAAGAACCTTGCAGCTGGTCGAAGAGATCATCAATTCTAGGTAGGGGATATCGATTCTTGATGGTAAGCTTATTAAGCTCATGATAATCGATACACATTCGAAAAGATCCATCTTTCTTTTTCACAAAGAGGACAGGAGCTCCCCAAGGCGAAAAGCTCAGATGGATGAATCCTTTATCAGACAACTCTTGAAGCTGTTTCGATAACTCTTGCATCTCCGACGGTGCAAGACGATAAGGTGCTTTCGCAATCGGGTTGGCATTGGGTACAAGGTCAATATGAAACTCGACTTGACGAACTGGAGGAAACCAGGCAGTTCATCGGGAAACACCTCTGGATAATCCCGAACAATCGGAATATCCTGAATACTCTTGCTCTTGCCTTTCTCCTCGGTGGCATGTGCCAGGAAAGCAACATATCCTTTTCGCAAACAACTTTGGGCCTTTGTACACGACATAAGCTTCAAACCACCAGATGGCTTCTCGCCACGAACTTCCAGAACATCGCCAGACGGAAGAGGAATACGAACAATCTTATCGAAACAAACCACCTCAGCATGATGTTTGGTTAACCAATCCATCCCCACGATAATATCGAAACTCCCAAGTTGCATCGGCGTGAGGTCAAAGGGAAAAAGATGGTTATCAAGGTTTAACTGACAATCACGAATAACAGAATCGAGAACAAGAGGTTTACCAGTAGCAACTTCGACAGATAAGGGTTTCCTCAGTTTAGTTCTAGGTATCGCAAGCAAAGGTTCAAAAGATAATGAAACAAAACTTCTATCGGCACCAGAATCAAAAAGAATAGATGCAGGTCGATTCTTAACAAGAAACGTACCATTGACAACGAGGTTGTCAGATCGAGCCTCGTTTGCATTCAGATTGAATGCTCGTCCACGAGCGGGATTCGCATTCGCGTTGACATTCACGTTCGGATTCGAATTTGCATTCGCCAACCTCGGACAGTTGTTGCAGAAGTGACCAAACTCTCCACAATTGAAACATGAACCCGGTGGGAATCTAGCAGCATTCCCCTGAACTGGAGCTTGATTCTGAACAATCTGATTCTGACCCAAACGATAGATGTTGCCAGATGCCCAAGCTTACCACACGTTGTGCATTGTTTACAAGCTTGTTGTGCAACATGATGACCGTTCCAGCGAGCACAATGAGGTGCGGTACCAGCATACGCTTTCTTCGTAGGCGGTTGAGCTGGTGGGTTCTGAGGGTTCTGAGCAGTAACTGCAAAGTTCTGAGCACCCTTTCGCTTTCTTGACTTCTTAGACGACTCACCTTTCTTACCCTTACCCTTACCCTTTTCCTTGACAGATTCGGTCGACTTCTTCTTATCACCCTTGCAGGTAAGTTTACCCTTCCTGACTTGCGACTCAGTCAAGGTAGCAGATAACTCGATCGCGTGACGAACAGTAGTAGGATTAACGCCAGTCATAATATCCTGTATGGAATCGGGTAACCCATCGATATACCTCTCTATCGCTTTCTCCAATGGGGTAACCATAGTAGGACACAAAAGACTGAGTTCCTCAAATCGATCTGTATACGCACGGTGTTCTCCCCCATCTTGCTTTAGATCGTCAAACTCTCGTTCCAAAGCTCGAATTTCATGACGGGGACAGAACTCTTTCATCATGAGAGCTCGAAGCTCTTCCCATGTTTGTGTCAATGCCACTTCGGCACCCCTATCGCGCATCACTCCGTTCCACCATGTAAGAGCACGCTTCTCAAACACACTTGATGCAAATTCAACCTTACGCCCATCCGGACATTGCATATGTCTGAATGTGCTCTCGATACTTTCGAACCATTGAAGGAGCGCAGTTGCTCCTTGCGACCCAGAAAACTCTAGCGGCTTAGCAGAATTGAAATTCTTGAAATTACATTGTGCATTGTTATTATTATTGTTGTTGTATAGCTCGTGGATTTGGGTCACAACGCTTGGAAGCACAGCAGCCATTTGCTGAGAGACAAGGGCTGCGACTTCTTCAGCAGTAAAAGATTGTGCATCACGTCGAGGAGGCATTGTCTAACAAGGAAATATGAGAAATGAGTGAGGTCGACAATTAGGAAAAACAAAAGAGGTATTGAAAATATCGATGAAACATAAGGAAGGCGATCATTTGTTTATTACCTCGAACAAACAAACGACACGTAGTGACTAATCAAAGTAATGAATCAAAATAATGTATCGCGAAGACATGCTCGCCTATAAGTGAACACTCACCCCAAGAGTTCCCAGGTAAGAGGGACTGGTCCGATTATGTGGATTTGTACGAACACTCTAGCCTTAGATAGAAAACTCAGGGTACAGGCATTCACTCTTCCAGTTTGCATGTGTTCACATTATTTAGACCCAAACTTTGACGAGATTTTGAAAACTCAGAAGGCACTAAGCCAAAAAATGAGTCAAACTGGAAGGGTTCAAAACCTTATAACAGAGGGTTCAAAAAATAGTAATCAATCATCCTAGAACGGATGATTAGTTTTCGAAGCAGATTCGGATTTTGTGTCCTCGTTGTGGTTATCACCTAAGGGTAGGTGACGATTTTGTTTTTAAAAATCTAAACGCAATTCAACTTGCGTTGGGGTCCTAGAAAGTTATAGTCTAGGTCAAAGCATTACTAATAACATAATTCCCTATAACCATTGGCTATGATACCAACTCTTCTGTCACACCCCGACCACGTAAAACAACAAATCATGGCGGAAACGTCGGGGAGTGTTGTAACAGAATTATTGTTTCACAACCATGGATACAAAAGAGTTTCATTTTATTTATTCATTAAGTAATTTACATTGGTTTAGCATGAAACAAACAGGTTATATATCGACTATCATTGTTATTATGTCACTAAGGCCTCGTCCAGATCCTATATGACTCATGCATCCTAGCAATCAACATCAGGCAACATCACCTGAAACATATGTAAAAACAAAGTCAGCAAAGAAATGCTGGCGAGTACATAGGTTTTATAAGAGTATCGGATTCATGGCTAGTTTACATGTTGCAATACCTTATTAAAGACCTTGTTTTGAAAAGAGTATAATATTGCAACATAATTAACCAACTCAATTCAAGTGGGTTATAATTTATAAGACCTCGTAGCCATGATTCTTAACCCAAAAGCATTCGTTTTAGTAAACCAAATTGTAAAACATCTCGTATTAACTCGTTAATAGAACTCGTATGTTTATATCCTTTCGAAAACATCGTTAAGTGACATCGTTTCAAAATCGTTAACTCGTTTAAATCGTTTAAATCATCCTCGTTATAATTGTGAAAACTATTTTTGGTCGTCTCGCTAATAACATTCAAACCTTCGTGACTCGACTATCTCGCTTCTCGCATTAACAAACCACCAAAGGGTAAGTTAACAATCACAGATTCAGTCGTTACCCACCTAACCCACACATAACCATGGGTGCAGTCTGATAACGGGATTGTCAGATCCTATGGTACCATAACCTAATACTGGTCGGTTCGACCAAAATTAATGAATGTCGTTCGTTATGTAACTACAACCAACAAGTTCGTTCACATTATCGAAATCGTAATTAGTTTAGTATAACCCATCTTAATCGTTTTTGAAACCATCATTAAAATATCGAAATCGTTTTGATACAAATGAATCACCCCAAAACAATTGAAAACATTAAGATAGAGGAACTATGTACTCACATAGTTACCACAAAACATGTAAAAAGAGGGGATCTATGTACTCACCTTTGGGTGCGTTTTTATATGTTAACACAATCCCTCAAATTGTTTATTCGTCCTAAATTAAATAAGAATGATTTAATAATCAAAAACCCACAAAATACATAAGTTTCTCCGATACTTAGAATTTTCACATAACTTTGAGATTTTTCTCAAAAAGTTATTATTTTTATTATTTTGGTGTATTTGTATATATATGAGTTCACATATATATTTTAAAAACTTTGCGACTTGAACGGTTTTATTGGTGACCCTCACCAGGCTATAAGCAATATATCTACACGATTTGCGCGTCGTAATATATATAGTCAAATGTAACATACTAATAATAGCGTAATACACATAATATTGTCAAGTATTATCATGTCATCATATTTAAAACACATAACACATTGTAACACATAAAATTTACCCATGAACAACCCATTATAGTGTATGTCGAAAAACACTTATTTTAGCGATTCGGTAACATTTTTGGGCGTCGGAAGTCACGTATGACTAACCAAACACCAAGTAAACTTAATATAAGTTAAAATACTTATTTTTATATCAAAAATATCAGTTTACTTACTGATCTAAAACAGTTTTATAAAAATCCTTCGAAGAGCCGAATTTTAACCGTTTTACCGCATAGTTTTGCATCAAACGTTACCCTAACCATCCCAAATCGAAATGACTTGATATTTTAACATAACCCATATTATTTACTGAATAAAATAGTGTTTATACTCATAATAGTGCAGGTCTCTCATAAAGCACATAAATCATGCAAATTTCACATATTTTACCACTTTTTAAGCTATATGTACAACATGCAAAGCTATCAAACCTATGTCAAAGTTTCATGCCATTATAATATACCAAATAATGTTATTTTTAGTGTTTATAATATGTTCTAAAACATTTTTGTCATACAATCATTTTTTTATCATTTCTTGAGCTTTAAATCAACATGTATTCTCATGTACAAGTGTCTAAAGCACACTATCATATCATCATCTTTTCATATGAACTTAAATGCATTAAATATGTAATTTGTTCATGTTTATTTGCTGATTTAATTGATCATTTATCATATCTTGCACAAATCATCAAACACTTGTATTTTAACTATTATTCAAGAACAAGCAACAACTTAAACAAGTATTTATCAAAAATCAAGCTCAAATCTCATACACACACACACACACACACACACATATATATATATATATATGTACGGCCATACATACACACATATGTACTACCATTTTTTATTTGTATCAAGACCCATTTCTTTTTAGATTTCAAGTTTGTGAAAATTCCAAGATTCAAGAGAAACTTCAAATCATCAAGAACAACCAAGAATCAAGAGTATGATTTAAACATAAACTTTATACCTTCAAGATTCAAGTAAGTTGTTAATGAGATTTTGATGATATGGAGCTTGAAATCACTTGAAAACACCTTGGAAACTCCTTTGGATCTACACACCAACTTGAAATATGCTTGAAATGGAGTTGGATTCTCAAGAACAAGGTTGAAGAAGATGAAGATGGAGGTGGTGATGGGGTTACGGTTGGGAGGAGAGAGAGAGGAGGATTTGTTTTGATTTTGTGATCTCATGAAAGGTTTGTGTCATGGCCCCAGCCCCGGTTTTTACCCGGTCAGGAGCCGCAGGACAGAAATCCCGTGGTATTTATTAATTGAGTTGACAGCGGAAAATTTACAGGATCTTTTAAACTTGAAAATGCCCGATTATTTTATTAGATAATCTGGGACAAGCCCCGTAATTTACAACAGGAATTTCACGAGGAAATTCCCTGATTTACAAAACATGTTTATTTATTTTAACTGAGCCACCTCTTCAAGCTGGTTAGTGCTCCGTAGCACGTTTTCCTTGATTTACAGCAGGTCGCCTGAAACATGTTTTAAAAATATTTTATCAGCGGGGAAATACTGGCGAGTCATTCAAGTATGTAAAACGACACATTAGTTATCAATTACAGCATAAGAGCGATTACAATGGCTTCTATCTTATTTTTATCTGGCGCCGTGTCACCTGGTGACGATGGTCATACCACTATTGGGTCCTTTCACCCAAGTAGTGATGATTATCACTGTTAGGATTTATTAGCCTAACCATGAGAAATTAGTAATGTGCACAATACCCCACTTAGCCAGTGATTCAAGATAACCACGACTTAATCCCTGTAATTATAACTTTTAAAAATGCTTGGAGTATTGTAAAATACTGTTGATAAAAAGAGAATGACTCACATTGCAAGTTTAAACGGGCAGAGTTTAGCCTACTGATTAGCCTTGTAACCTAATTTAAATAACAATGCACATGAATTAGGTTAGTAACTAATACATCAATTATGATAACTCACGAGACTAAAACCCTCACAACGAATGACAAAGTGCTATACTTAAACATCCGTCGAATTCACGACTAATGACAAAGTATGGCCCTAATGTGGGCAGCACTTAAACATCCATCGGATAGTTTCAATCGATCGGACATTGAATCGTAGCAGCGATCGAGTTAATACCCTGTATCGTAGCAGCGCCCCCTAATTGAATTTGTGATTTCGAACAGTATAACTTCGTTTTTGAGATTTGGTTTCGACACCAGTGAACTGCCCATGACCCAACCTATTTATAGCTGAAAAATGGGTCTTACGCGGCCCGCGTAAGACCCTTCAAGACCTTTACGTGGCCCGCGAGGGACAGCTAGACGTACACTAGGGCATCCGTGTCACACATAGGTGTGCCACGTGGGCGACACATGGATCTGAACGCTTATCCGGTCAAGCTTAGAGTTGACCGGCCCGCGTGAAGTCCAGCCTATCCTTTACGCGGCCCGCCTGAAGATCAAAAATCTTATTTTCTTGATTTTTCATATGGATTACGGTTTCAGGGGTCCGGGTTTTTACTTACGGGTCAGTTTAGGACATTTTTAAAGGTCCTTACATCCTCCCCACCTTATTTAAAATCTCGTCCTCGAGATTTATTGAAATAAGTGAGGATACTTTCGCTTCATCTCTGATTCTAGCTCCCAGGTATATTCGGGTCCTCTTTTCGAATCCCATTTGACTTTGACGAGTACTAGTCTTTTGTGCTTGAGAAACTTAATCTTTCTGTCTTCTATCTGAAGTGGTTTCTCCACGAACTTCAACTTTTCATTTACTTGGATGTCTTGAAGAGGGACTACTAATGATTCGTCCGATAGACATTTCTTGAGGTTGGATACATGAAATACGTTATGTACCCCGGCTAACTCTTCTGGTAGTTGTAAGCGATAAGCAACTGGTCCTATACGTTGGATTACTGGAAATGGTCCTACGTATCTTGGACTTAACTTTCCTTTCTTACCGAACCGAACTACTCCTTTCCAAGGAGAAACTTTCAAGAGTACCTTGTATCCAACTTGGAACTCTAGTGGTTTGCGTCGATTGTCGGCATAACTCTTCTGGCGATCTCGAGCCGTCCTTAGTCTTTCCTTGATTTGAGTGATTTTGTCGATAGTTTCTTGTACAATTTCAGGACCTGATAATTGACTTTCTCCTATTTCTGCCCAGCAGACTGGAGTTCTGCATTTACGTCCGTATAGTGCTTCGAACGGGGCAGCTTCGATGCTTGAATGATAACTATTGTTATAGGAGAATTCAATTAAGGGTAGGTGGTCATCCCATTTTCCACCAAACTCTATCACACATGCCCTGAGCATGTCTTCCAGGGTTTGGATAGTCCTTTCACTTTGTCCGTCTGTCTGAGGATGGTATGCAGTGCTTAAATTTAGTCGGGTTCCCATTGCTTCCTGGAAGCTAGTCCAGAAATGGGAAGTAAAACGACTATCCCTATCCGATACAATGGAGAGTGGAATTCCATGTAAGGATACTACTTCATCTACATACAACTTTGCCAACCTTTCCATACTAAAGGTTTCTTTCATGGGTAGAAAATGAGCTGATTTGGTTAATCGATCCACAATTACCCAAATCGCATCATTACCTTTTCTGGTTTTGGGCAACTTAGTAACAAAGTCCGTTGTTATGAGTTCCCATTTCCATACTGGCATTTCTAGTTGTTGTAGTAAACCTGAAGGTTTCTGGTGTTCTGCCTTAACTTGTGAACAAGTAAGACACTTAGAAACATATCTAGTTATGTCCTTTTTCATTCCTATCCATCAGAAGTTATTTCTTAAATCTTGGTACATCTTATTGTTACCAGGATGCATAGTATACCTAGATTTATGGGCTTCCTCTAAAATCTTATTTCTTAATTCCCCTTGCTTAGGTACCCAAATTTGTTTCTTATGGAATCTCCAAATCCCATCAGCTCCCTGTTCTAATTCCTTTATTCTTCATTTCATTCCTTCAGCATCATCCTTGATTGCTGTTTCTTGAATGCTTTTTAGTTGTTCCATCAAGTCTAATTGTAAACTTAATCTAAGAGCACGAACTCGTCGTTGTTTCTCATGATACTTACGACTTAAGGCATTAGCAACTACGTTTGCTTTTCCTTCGTGATATTGAATATCACAGTCGTAGTCACTTAGGATTTCCATCCATCTCCTTTGCCTCATGTTCAATTCTTTTTGCCCAAATATGTATCTTAAGCTCTTATGATCTGTATAGACAGTAAACTTACTTCCATACAAATAGTGTCTCCAAATCTTAGGGCAAAAATTATGGCTCCTAACTCTAAATCATGAGTTGTATAGTTTTCCTCGTGCTTTTTCAATTGCCTTGATGCATACGCAATTACCTTCTTGCGTTGCATTAGCACACATCCTAATCCTAGTTTTGAAGCATCACAGTATACTTCAAAATCTTCTGTTCCTTCTTGTAAAGCTAAAATTGGAGCATTTGTTAGTTTCTGCTTTAAGATCTTAAAAGCTTCTTCTTGTTTAGGTCCCCATACAAACTTAACTGATTTACAGGTTAGCTTAGTTAATGGTACAGCTATCTTGGAAAAATCCTTAATAAACCGTCTATAATATCCGGCTAACCTTATAAAACTTCTAATTTCCATTGCTGACTGCGAGGCCTTCCATTTGGTGATCGCTTCTATATTAGAGGGATCTACGTGAATGCCTTCGTGATTCACCATGTGTCCTAAAAATTGTACCTCTTGTAGCCAAAATTCACACTTTGAGAATTTGGCATAAAGCTTCTCCTTTCTTAACAAAGTTAAGAGTACATGCAGGTGCTCACAATGTTCCTCTTGACTTTTGGAATAAATAAGTATATCGTCGATGAAAACAGTTACAAATTTATCCAAGTACGGTTTACAGATCCTATTCATCATGTCCATAAATGCTGCTGGAGCATTTGTTAGTCCAAAGGGCATGACTGTAAACTCGTAGTGACCATACCTAGTTCTGAAAGCAGTTTTAGGTATGTCTTCTTCTTGTACCTTCAATTGATGATATCCGGAGCGTAAATCTATCTAAGAAAAATATCTAGCTCCCTAAAGTTGATCAAAAAGATCATCAATCCTAGGTAATGGGTATCGATTCTTAATTGTAACCTTATTCAATTCCCTATAATCGATACACATTCGCATCGAACCGTTTTTTTTTTCACAAACAACACTGGTGCTCCCCACGGGGATGAACTAGGTTGTATAAATCCTTTGCTCATTAATTCATCTAATTGCTTTTTCAATTCTAGCATTTCTGTGGGTGCTAACCGATAAGATGCCTTGGCTATCGGTGTAGTTCCAGGAATTAGATGAATTCTAAATTCAACTTCCCTATCCGGTGGTAATCCAGGTAGTTCTTCTGGGAATACCTCTGGGTATTCTGATACTACTGGAATTTCCTTAAGTTCCTTATTTTTCGTGTTAAGGATTATCGAAATCATATACACTACTTCTTGTTTTCTTGAATAACTGGCCAATTTCATTACTGAAATGAATCTTAGTGGTTTTCGCGGCTTATCTCCTGTAATCATCCCTAATTCTCCTGTGGGTGTATGAATTTCTATGGAATTCTTATCACAAAGAATTCGAGCATCGTTGGCTACTAACCAATCCATTCCTAACACAATATCGAATTCGGGTAAATTCATAGGTAACAGGTTTGTAGAAAATTTATGACCTAAAAGTTCTATTTTTCCTTCTTGCAAAACCTTATCTATGTTAACAGAATTCCCATCTTCCGTTTCGACTGTAAAAATATGCCTAAGGTTGGTTAAGGGTAAGTTAAGGGCTTGGCAGAATGAAGTATTTATAAAACTTTGGTTTGCACCAGAGTCAAATAATACTTTTGCATAAACGTCGTGAACTAGGAACGTACCAGCTATCACATCAGGGATTAGCACTGCTTCCTGAGTAGTCAGTTGGAAGGCTCTTGCGTTCTTTTTTGGTAGTTCCTTCTGCAGGTTTGGCTTTGTTATCAGCTGGTTTGACCAATTTTGGGCAGTCTGGCCTAAAGTGTCCAGCTTCTCCGCAGTTATAGCAAATTGTGGATTTCTTCTTCCTGCAGTCTTCTTCTTGATGCCCCGAAATTTTGCAGAAATTGTAATACCCTTTGCATCTTCCAAAATGCTTTCTTTTGCAGGTATTGCAAAATGGAACAGTGGAAGATTGCCCAGTTCCCTTTCTCTTGAAATTGCTACGGTTACCCATGCGGAATCCCTGGGTAATCTTTTGGGCCACTTCCTTTTTCCGGGTTTCTTCTCTTATGCGTACCAGTCCGTCAGTTAGGGTGTTAGCTAATTCCACATCATCGTCAATAGTGCTAGGTCTCGCAGCTTTGAGGATATCTCGAATTTCGCCAATCAATCCCCAAATATAACGGGAAATAAGTACCGGTTCTGGCGAAGCCAGGGTTGGTACCACTCTCGCATATTCGAAAAATGTCGAAGTATACCCTCGACAGTCTACATCCACCATCCGGTGGTTTAGGAACTTATTTGTCATTTGTTCCTTTTCATATTTGGGACAGAATTTTCGTTCTACTAGCTGCTTAAATTCTTCTCAACTCATGGCATAGGCCATATTTCTTCCTTTGGCTTGAAGTACCGTATTCCACCATTCTAGAGCCCCTTCTTTAAAAAGATGTGACGCATACATGACCTTGTCATCCTCGACACATTTACTTATCATAATTACTGCTTCGGCTTTCTCCAACCAACGCAGCGCCGCAGTCGCCCCTTCATTGCCTGCAAATTCAGCTGGTTTACAGGCAAGAAATTCCTTGTAAGTGCAACCAGGTGGTGCTGCTTTCATTCTTTTGAGAATTGGGGCTTGCAGTACATCATCGTTATTATTATTGTTGTTGTTGCCGCCTCCGTTTACACTATTACTGAAGTGGTCTTCATGAGTACGTTTGCTAGGAATAATTTGTTGAGGTTCAACTGGATTTTGAGCAGCAGCAAGTATTGCTGGAATAGCATTGGCTATTCCCTGAGCAACGATATTCTCGATATCTTGCCTATTCAGAAATTGATCCTCATTGTTTTGCTCAGATTGATTAACTTCATTAACGGGTTCATTACCAGCGTTTGCCATCTGGTAATTAATTTATATGAGTGATTAGCATAAAATAATTAATAACCAAATATAACAAAACAATTGCACATAATCATGTCAACACATATAGCCAAAATTGTCGATCTTTCGACGTTCGATATTTTATATATTATAATAGGCATCCGTACACACTGATTATCTTACAAAAGTTTTATTTTTAAGTTATTACACATAATTATATTTTTATGATTATATTATTATTAAACAAACACATCACACCACCACACATGTTCCCTGTTAGCTGGCACTTTAGAAACGACGCTCCCTCTCGTCGTACTTCCAAGATATCCTCTCTCCTACTTCCCGGATTCGGTTTCCTGCATCAATCAGCTCCTCGCCATAATGACGGAGTTCTGCCAAGTTTTCGGAGCTCATTGGTGGGTGTAGGGGAGGCTCAAGATCAAATTGAGGGAAAAAGGTATCAGGGTTATTTAGGAGATTCTGGAACTGCCAGTCGGTGGTCCACCATTCTTCTAGTTCTGCTGGTAGAGGTTGGGTGTGGATAATAGGATCTGGGATTTCATGCTCTAGGTCAACTAGAAGTTGTACTTCCACTGGGTAACTAAAGTGGTTTTCATCGGCAGGTCCGATGAGGTCACTAAGAGCTAGTTTATGATCCAGCTCTTCCCAGGGTGGCATTTCTTGGTCTTGCCTAGAACATTCCCCAATCTCTATTCCTTTGCCTTTATCTTTGGGATCTTCCTTCTTAATCACTTTCCGTGTTGCTGGTTTCTTCCTGTGCACACGTCTCCAGCCCAAAATTCTTCTTCTCTTCTTTGGTTTAGGTTTTCCCGGAGGCTGGGCTTGAAATTCCATAGGTTCTTCAATGTCGGCACAATAACCGGTAAAGTCTCTGGAAACTTCCACATTAACAGAATAGAGGTTGAGATTCTGAAGAGCTTCAGACAACTCATTCATGCTGTTTAGCAGATATAAAGAAACACACAAAATTCTAGGTTAAAAGTTTATAACTTGAATTTTCACAGAATCACATAATGGTAATCAGAAAATTTAATATTAATTACAAATATCTAATAAATCATTTTATTGAAACAAAATATTGCGATATATATCTAGTACAACTAAAATTCGAAATATACTAGAGGTTATGAAATTCTTTTAAAGTTTCTGAGTTGTCGGTAGCATAGGTGCTGGTACTGGTTTGGCAATTTAAACTATAAGTTAGCATTTACTGCTATAGTGGCTAACATATAGAGATTTGCCCATTGTTCGTCTAATTCATCTTCCCATGGTGGGTTATTGTCTATTTCCTGGGTTTCCTCATTAATCATCCTTCCTTTTGGTTGAGACTTCTTTATTTTCTCTTGACTTTTTCTAATAATCCAACTTCTTTTATTAGGGGTAAGTGTTTTTCAAACTGTGCCTTACGAACAAATATTCCTTCCTCAGTATCTGCTGAGTGTCTTGAGGAATTTGATTGGAATGAAGTTCCAATATCTTTCGGTGAACTATCTAATTTATGATAGATGTTCGAAATTCTTTGCTTACCCATACTGTAAATTAACAGATAGTCAAGATAGAATCACATAATCACATGATGACAATCAGGAAAATTAAGTATTAAATACTTAATTGGCTTAAATCAGTGGCTCTGATACCACCTTTTTCTGTCAAGGCCCCAGCCCCGGTTTTTACCCGGTCAGGAGCCGCAGGACAGAAATCCCGTGGTATTTATTAATTGAGTTGACAGCGGAAAATTTGCAGGATTTTTTAAACTTGAAAATCCCCGATTATTTTATTAGATAATCTGGGACAAGCCCCGTAATTTACAATAGATGAATTTCACGAGGAAATTCCCTGATTTACAAAACATGTTTATTTGTGTCGTTCGAATTTGAGAAACTCCTTAGTCATAAGCGCTCCCATCTCTCCTCGGCGTTCGATGTTGAAGTCGCTACCGGAAGAACTGTCACCGTTAACTCTGTTCTTCCTGATTGTACTCTCAAGCTCAACAATCACATTTTCCCAATCGACCTGATTCCAATGCAACTCGGAAGTTTCGACGTCATAGTAGGCATGGACTTTCTTCGTGAAAACCGTGCTGACATTGTGTGCTTCGATAAGATGATTCGATTCTCGCTCGCGAATGGTGATTTATTGTGCGTCTACGGTGAAACTGCTTCGAAAGGTCTCAAGCTCATGTCATGTGTCCAAGCTAGCAAGTATCTCCGCAAGGAATACAGAGCTTTCTTGGCTAACATTGTAGTAGCGGAGAAGGAAAAGAAAGGAAAGACAGAAGTGAAAGACGTTCATGTGGTTCGTGAATTTCCTAATGTGTTCCCTGACGACCTTCCCGGCCTTCCGCCTAGTCGTGATATCGACTTTCGTATCGACCTCATTCCTGGAGCCAACCCCGTTGCCAAAGCTCCTTACCGACTCACGCCGTCCAAAATGCGTGAACTCTCAAACCAACTCCAGGAATTACTTGAGAAAGGCTTCATTCGCCCGAGCACCTTTCCTTGGGGCGCACCAGTCCTTTTCGTTAAAAAGAAGGATGGGTCGTTCAGGATGTGACACCTGTGTCACTTCAACCATCAAAAAAATACTGTATCAATGAAATATTGTATTTCATACTTGGGACATGTATAAATATGTGTATCCTTTGCACATATCAATTCTTGTTCGATTTCAAGCTTTAAATCGCTTTCTGGGTGGTTATACGCGCACTGATGCGTAAATATAACCCGTTTAATGCAACGAACACTCCGGAATAGTGAAATAGGCTTAACAAACCTTAAATAACCTTTACATAACTTAGAAATAAGTTTTGAAGGCTTTGGTATGGCAAAATTGAGTTAAATCGCTTACAGGGACTAAAGTTGACAAACTGCGAAAGTATGCCAATTTGAACTGTAACAGACATTCCGGATCATGGCCATAAGTTAAACATACCATAAATATCCTTTACATAGCTTAGAAATAGGCTTTGAGGGGTTCGGTGTGCTAAAATAAACTTTTGGGTCATTCAGGGACTAAAAGTGCCAAAAAGTGCATAAGTTTGCACTTTCGCGCATAACTTACGTTCTGAATACATCCGGACATCCAAAAATTTATGTAAGCACTAAAACATTTTATTTTAGTGTTTGGCATAAGAAAAATCCATTCGTCGCGCAATTTGGATCATTTTTCGCGCTCATGCGCATTCCGTCGTAATTAAGCGAACATCGCGATCGTACGGCCAAACGAACCGACATCCGAGATATTTTTGAGCACATTTTAAGTTCCCTATACTTTAACTTCATTTTAGATCTTTGAAATGGGGTTAACGGGCCTTAAACGTGTCGGAAATAGCTCTAAACAACTACAGGGACCAAATATGTAAATCTGCCAAACTTGAAGGCTTACGGACCGTAAGCCTCACCCTTACGGTCCGTAAGGGGTCCTCAGACAGCAGAATGGCAGAAACATCGAATCTGGTCCGTTCCACTTGTTTCACATGGTTTTGGGGAATCTATGGGCTGGTATTGAGTGCACATGGTATTACAAAACCATGTGTGCACATGTATGGACAAGATCAAAGCACGGTTAACGAGGAACGATCTTAATGGTTCGAGAAATCCTATAAATACCCAACCCCATCCATTGCAAAACCCACTTGAATTCTGAGTTTGTTCTCTAAGTTGGGGTGTTTTATCACTTCATACCTGAGAATACTTGGAAGTTCAATCTTGCGGGGACCCTTTGTAAGTGTTCCTTCGTTCTTTTATTGCTTTTCGAGTCCGAAAGTAAAACTTTGTTTGACTTTCTGCATTGACCAGTTTATGGTCAATGCGAAGTTCGTTTGAACTTCATAACGTGAGCGTAATCACGATGGTCATAGTCCCTAGTGACTATACCTACTGATTACCACGTTATCTAGGCTCAGTGACGAGTCGTAGTTTCGGCCAAAATGCGTGTTAATGCGTATTTTGTAACCAAACTACTCTTAGGTATCAAAACCGTTTGTTTTGATACCAAACCTATTTTCTAAACTTAGTTAAGCATGTTTTAACATGCTTAGCTCGTCACTTTTAGTTTAGTGCTTATATAGGGTCGTAAGGTAAGCGATCTAAACAATCGCTTATACTTTCAAACCCGACCCGTTTGGTCGATCATTAGGATCCGACCAAGCACATTAGGTGACCATAGTATATAGGGAATAACCTTCCGAGGTTATACCTTATGGTCGCTTCGTTAAGTAGTTGTATGATAGGTAGTTTATATGCCTTATGTAAATTACCAAAATACCCTTTTCATGTGTAATTGGTAATTAAGCATATGTAACCTAAACTTTTGTCACATAACTGATTATGTAACATGTTTAAGCATATAACACTTGTCATCGGGCTAGTTAGACGTCTCGAGTGCGCTTTTGCGCGCACGACGCGTTAAAGTAGCATAAGCTACCTTAATGGGTCGCGATGGGTCGAAAGCACTTAGGTTAGGTTTCATTTAGTATGTAGGCTTTGTTAAACCATATTACATGAGTTTTCATACTCAGTTGGTTTACGAACCCTCATCCTATCCGATCCTCCGATTTAGGTCCGGTTTATTAACATAGTTACCTATATTAGGTGCCGTTTGATTTCCGTGATCTCTAGCATTGTTTGGTTGTTACTCAAGGACTACTAAGCAATCTCAAGTAAGTACATAGACCCCTCTTTTACTGTTTTCAAACTGTTTTGGGGTGGAACACATGTGCCTACTTGTTACTTTCATGCTTTCCTGTTTTCACATCATATACTTGCTATGTTCATTAGTACAATTATAGTACATGATTTCATTACATTCTATGCTATGTATGCCCATTGTGTGCGTACTTAGTACATTATTTTACATTACATTCTATGCTATGTATGCCCATTGTGTGCGTACTTAGTACATTATTTTACATTACATTCTATGCTATGTATGCCCATTGTGTGCGTACTTAGTACATTTATTATTCATCACATGCTTACATTTTGGTATGACATTTGGTTTGTTTAAATGAGACAATGTACATTCATTAACACCGATCATGCCGCTCGGTAGTAGGTAGTGGTACCATAGGACTTGACAAATCCCATTCCTGTAATCTCGGGTTTGTTTGGATGGAAGGAATGACCGAATCCGAATACATTTTTTGATAACCTTTACTAAAAGGGTTATCCGACTGTCGCAAGGCTTGGATGTATGAATTTTCACAATACCGCATAAATGTTTATATCAGTATAGCATGCATTTATTACACAAAACATAACTTTGATTTAAACCATGTTTTACTTCAATACCTTGTTTTTGTGCATTTTACATATGGTTTAGTTGATATATTTCACTTACCATACATAAACATTTTGACATTTACATACACAATTCATGATTTACATTTGACATAAACATTAGACATAGACATTAGACATGGTTTTCACATAAACATTTTGACATTTGATTATACATAAACATTTTACGTTGGTGGTTTGGTTTGAGTAAGTGATTTAAGTAACGAGGCGTGTGTAATATGATACAAGCATGGTGGATACGCCGCTGGTACTTCCTATATATAAGTGTTTGTATGGTATTACATATCGTAGCGTTATTTGAATCATTTCAATTTGAGACATATAACATTTTATACAAATAACATATTTTTCACAAGACATTGTTTTACAAACAACTTATCTTATACAAACTCATTTTACTTGGTTATTCATTTAACCATACATTATTCTCTTATTTATACATATCATCTGAACTTATTGTTTTTCAAACGATTTACAAAACAAAATCAATTTACAAGGTTCATGACTGACTTTTGACTAAACATTTTCTTAAACATAAGTCATGAATCCTATTTTCACAAAACCTATGTATCTCACAGGCATTTTTATGCTGACGTACCTATTTTCACATGTGTTTCAGGATATGATGCATAGGATTTATCATGATACACTTAGGCGGACTCGGGCCTTAGTGACAATAAAAGATGCAAGACTAGTTATTTATGTTATGTTTCTTTGATTGTCAAGACATTGTAACTCTTTTAATTAATAAAAAATATTTCAATTTCCATGTGTTATGAAACAATGATTCTGTTACAACACTCCCCGACGTTTCCGCCACGTTTTGTTGTTTTACGTGGTCGGGGTGTGACACAGGATGTGCATCGACTACCGGGAATTGAATAAGTTAACTATCAAGAACCGCTATCCTCTGCCTCGCATTGATGATTTGTTTAATCAGCTACAAGGTGCTACGTGTTTCTCGAAGATAGATCTATGCTCAGGTTATCACCAACTACGCATTCAGGAGGAGGATATACCCAAAACCGCGTTTCGCACTCGATACGGCTACTACGAATTCATTGTTATGCCTTTTGGTTTAACCAACGCACCCGCGGTCTTCATGGATCTAATGAATCGCGTGTGTAAACCATACCTCGACCGTTTTGTCATCGTGTTCATCGACGATGTCTTGATCTATTCCAAATCGAAGACCGAACACATGCAGCATCTACATTTGGTTCTCGAGCTACTCCAGGGGAACCGACTCTATGCCAAGTTCTCCAAGTGTGAATTTTGGCTGGAGGAGGTTCAGTTTCTGGGTCACATCGTAAATAGTCAAGGTATTCACGTCGATCCTGCGAAGATTGAAGCCGTTAAGAGCTGGATTACACCTGAGAACCCGTCCGAAGTTCGTTCTTTCCTCGGACTAGCGGGCTATTACCGACGATTTATCGAAGGATTCTCAAAGATCGCAGTGCCGCTTACCGCTCTCATGCATAAAGACAAGCCTTTTGTTTGGGGAACTGAACAAGAGTCTGCTTTCCAAACTCTCTAGCACATGCTTTGCAATGCTCCTGTTCTCACAATGCCCGACGAAAACGACGACTTCATTGTCTATTGTGATGCTTCCAACCTGGGGCTTGGTTGTGTCCTTACGCAACAAGACAAGGTTATAGCTTACGCATCTCGTCAGCTCAAAATCCACGAGAAGAACTATACAACCCATGATCTCGAGCTAGGCGCAGTTGTTTTTGCGTTAAAGATTTGGCGACACTACTTGTATGGTACAAAGTGTACGATCTTCACCAATCATAGGAGCCTACAACACGTCTTTGACCAGAAGGAACTTAATATGCGTCAACGCCGATGGGTAGAACTTCTCAACGATTACAACTGTGAGATTCGTTATCACCCAGGCAAAGCAAATGTTGTTACCGACGCTCTCAGCAGACGGAGTTATTTGCTCAGCATTCGCACTATCCAAGCCCAATACGATCTTGAAGCTCTCATCCGCGAAGCCCAACATGCTTGTTTTAACGAACGCACTCTGAAGAAGGAACGGATCTATCACGATGGAGCTCAACTTGTGAATAAGCTGAATGGGATATTCCACTTTCTGGACCGAATTTGGATCCCAAAGCGGACCGATTTGCGACAGATTTTGATGGACGAAGCCCACAAATCCCGGTATTCTATTCATCCCGGTGACGACAAAATGTACCAGGACCTTCGCTACAAGTACTGGTGGCCGGGCATGAAAAGGGATATTGCTCTCTACGTTGGAAAGTGCCTGACTTATGCAAGGGTCAAGGCTGAACACCAAAGACCCTCCGGCTTACTCGAACAACCGCCGATCCCTATGTGGAAGTGGGAGAGTATAGCTATGGACTTCATAACAAAGCTTCCGCACATGTCTTCAGGTCACGACAGCATCTGGGTTGTTGTAGACCGTCTGACCAAATCTGCTCACTTTTTGCCAATACGGGAAGACTACAAGGTAGAACGATTAGCCCGAATCTACACCAACGAGATCATTTGTAATCATGGAACGCCTCGCGACATCATCTCTGACTCCGATGCTCGGTTTACCTCACGACTGTGGGAAACGTTTCAAGCGGCTCTCGGTACTACGCTTAATTTAAGTATCGCATTCCACCCTCAAACCGACGGTCAGACTGAAAGAACGATTCGTACTCTTGAAGACATGCTCCGTTCGTGTGTTATATATTTCGGTGGTAATTGGGATATATACCTGCCTTTAGTCGAATTCTCATACAACAACAGTTATCATTCCAGCATTCAAATGGCACCATTCGAGGCTTTATACGGAAGAAGATGTCGATCGCCTATTGTATGGCACGAGATCGGTCACTCACAACTAACCGGTCCCGAGCTACTGCAAGAAACGACTGACAAAGTCCTCCAAATTCGAGACAACTTGTTGAAAGCTCGAAGTCGACAGAAAAGTTACGCCGATAGACGACGCAAGCCCCTTGAATTTGACGTTGGCGACTACGTACTCCTAAAGGTATCACCTTGGAAGGGTGTGGTCAGATTCGGCAAGAAAGGGAAACTAGCGCCTCGATATGTTGGACCTTTTAAGATTCTGGAAAGGATCGGAAAAGTCGCCTATAGACTCGAACTACCGGAGGAACTTTGTAACGTTCACCCGACTTTCCATTTGTCAAACCTCTGAAAGTGCCTGGCTGAGCATGATTTAATTGTACCTCTCGATGACCTTCAAGTAAACGAAACACTACACTTCGTGGAGAAGCCTGTCGAAATCATGGATCGCCAAACCAAGCAACTCAGACGCTCGCGCATTCCTTTTGTGAAAGTCCTATGGGAAGGCAAACGAGGCGCATAGTTCACTTGGGAACTCGAAAGCGACATGAAGGCGAAGTAACCGCAGTTGTTTGTTACGGCTTCGGACTAATTTCGAGACGAAATTCCCTCAACTAGGGGAGGCTGTAACACCCCATGTTTTTGGAGTCAAAGTCAAAGTCAAGATTGAAGTCAAAGGAAGACAAGATTGCTAATTGCGATCTGTCTCTTCCTGCTCAATTCCTGTTTTGACTTCTTTGACTTGTAGTTAGTCTATTTTATTTTCGCTTTAGTTGTATTATGTGGAGTAAGTGTCAATAATCACAATAATCGACAGGTGTTATTCGCTATTTAATAGACTTACGACTGTGAACTATAGGAAGTAACAATGCGATAAAGTCAACTAAACGCTAAACAATCTAATTTAATCAACATTGAATCGCAATCGCACCCGCAACTCGAATTACGCATTTTGATTAATTGATATACGTGTGTGTGTACCTTATGTGTTACTTGTGCATGTGCATTTACGTTATGTTGTGGTAATCGATCGAAACGCAATCGAACTCAATCACAATCGAAATGGTATGATAATTGGTGGAGAAGAGACAGTGCCAGATATGAGTAGTTGGGATTAAAAGTAATTTGACTAGGAAAATCTATCGCATCGAATCGCTCGCAAACGCAATGGAAACAACAAGAATCGTCGCACCGAACACTCGAACCAAGTGTCATCCGGCCGGATTCCCATCCGACCGGGTTGCCATCTGAGCGAGGTGACATCCAACCGGATTCCCATCCGACCGGGTTGCCATCTGAGGTAGTTGAGAAAGTAGAGGAAGTTGTGAGTGTGAGTGAGAGTGAGGAAGGAGAAGGGGTCGAGTGGGTCCCCGAAGTGCAAGAGTTGAGTGAAGTAAAAAGTGAGATTGAGAGTACACCTATAGAGAAACCCACCCCACTAGAACTTAAGGTTCTCCCATCCCACTTAGAGTACGCTTTCTTAGGTGAGGGGTCTGATTTTCCCGTCATTATTTCGTCTAAGTTAGAGGAGGGGGAGAAGGGTAGGTTATTAGAGGTGTTAAGAGAGAATAGGGAAGCTATTGCATGGTGAATTTTGGACATCAAGGGCATAAGCCCCGCCTATTGTACCCACAGGATACTCATGGAAGATGATTATAAGCCGGTGGTGCAACCTCAACAGCGCCTAAATCCGAACATGCAAGAGGTTGTTAAGAAGGAAGTGCTCAAGTTGTTAGATGTCGGGGTGATATACCCTATTTCCGATTCACCATGGGTTAGCCCGACCCAAGTCGTCCCAAAGAAAGGTGGGATGACGGTGATCATGAATGAAAAGAAAAAATTAATCCCTTCTCGTACCGTTACTGGTTGGCGTGTGTGCATCGACTGCCGAAAGTTAAATGACGCCACCCGGAAAGACCATTTCCCCTTGCCATTCATTGACCAAATGTTGGAGCGTCTAGCAGGTCAACAATTCTATTGTTTTCTCGATGGATTTTCGGGTTATTTTCAGATCCCAATCGCCCCGGAGGATCAAGATAAAAGGACGTTCACATGCCCTTACGACACTTATGCGTATCGCCGCATGCCTTTCGGGTTATGCAACACTCCAGCTACTTTCCAAAGATGCATGGTTGCTATATTCCAAGACATGCTTGAGACTTCTATGGAGGTTTTCATGGATGACTTATCGGTTTATGGTACCACTTTCGATCAATGTCTTCTCAATCTTGATAGGATGCTTAAGAGATGTATAGAGACAAACCTTACATTGAATTGGGAGAAATGTCACTTTATGGTGACGGAGGAGATAGTTTTAGGTCACAAGGTGTCTAGAGAGGGGATAGAGGTGGATAGGGCCAAGATAGATACCATAAGTAGATTGCCTCCACCTACTAGTGTTAAGTCCGTTCGTAGCTTCCTAGGTCATGCGGGCTTTTATAGGCGTTCAAATAAGGATTTTTCTAAGATTACGCGCCCCATGACCCGACTTCTAGAGAAAGATGTAACTTTCGTCTTTGACGAAGAGTGCATCAAGGCTTTTGATTTTTTGAAGGATAAACTCATTAGTGCCCCTATCCTTGTTTCGCCCGATTGGAGCTTGCCTTTCGAGCTCATGTGCGATGCAAGTGATTATGCCGTAGGTGCCGTTTTAGGTCAAAGAGTCGATAAACATTTTCATCCAATCTACTATGCGAGTAAAACTTTAAATGATGCTCAAGAGAACTATACCACCACGGAAAAAGAGCTCCTAGCCGTAGTGTTTGTGTTTGATAAATTTCTCTCATATCTTGTGCTTTCCAAAACCACCGTGTTCACCTACCACACCGCTTTGCGCTTTCTTTTCCAAAAGAAAGACACAAAGCCACGCCTCATTAGATGGATTCTTTTGCACTCCGAGTTCGATATCGAAATTAAGGATAAGAAGGGAGCGGAAAACGTGGCCGCCGACCATTTGTCACGCTTAGAGGATCCCAAGAGAGAGGAGGTTCGTGAGGACTCAATAGGAGACACTTTTCCTCATGAAACCATAGATTTTGTTAGTGCCGAGGTAGAGGGTTTGCCATGGTTTTTAGATTTGGCAAATTATTTAGCGACCGGCGATATTGTGAGGGGTATGTCATACCAACAAAAGAAAACGCTTCTTAGGGATGCTAGGAAGTACATTTGGGATGACCCATACCTTTTCAGGATAGGTGGTGATAGAGTGCTTAGGAGGTGTGTTTTAAAAGAGATTGGGATAGACATCCTTAGACATGTGCATGAGGGCTTAACGGGAGGCCATCACGGGCCTAATGTAACTGCACAAAAGGTTTTTGATAGCGGTTTTTATTGGCCAACGGTAGTTAAAGATGCCATAGAGTTTGTTAGGACATGTGACCATTGCCAACGCACCGGCAACATCTCATCCAAGGATGAAATGCCCCAAAATCCCATCCAAGTTCTTGAAGTCTTTGACGTTTGGGGTATTGATTTCATGGGACCTTTCCCCTCATCGAGTGGGAATAGGTACATCCTCGTGGCCATTGACTATGTCTCAAAGTGGGTGGAAGCTCAAGCTTTGCCCACTAATGATGCCCGAGTGGTGGTTAGATTTCTTAAGAAGTTATTCACACGCTTTGGAGTTCCTAAAGCCATCATAAGCGACCGTGGTACGCACTTTTGCAATTCCGCTATGGAAAAGGCACTTGCGCGCTATGGTGTTACTCACCGTCTTTCCACCGCATACCACCTGCAGACTAGTGGTCAAGTAGAAAATGCAAACCGAGGGGTGAAGAGAATCCTAGAAAAAACGGTAGGAAAAAGTAGAAAGGATTGGTCGGAAAAGCTCGACGACGCATTATGGGCATTCCGCACCGCCTGTAAAACACCGTTAGGAACCACACCCTTCATGATTTTGTATGGCAAAGCGTGCCATCTTCTGGTGAAGTTGGAACATAGAGCTTTGTGAGCATTAAAAATTGTTAACCTCGACCTTACCAAAGCCACAGGAAGGAGGTTCTTCCAAATCCATGAATTAGAGGCTCTAAGGGATGTCGCCTATGAACGATCTTGGAGTATCAAGGAAAAGACTAAGGTGTTGCATGATAGGAGGTTGCGAGGATTGAAGGAGTTTAAGGTAGGTGATAAAGTGCTCTTATTCAATTCAAGATTGAAATTGATAGCGGGGAAGTTGAAATCAAGATGGACCGGACCGTATGTGGTAAAGGAGGTGTTTCCATACGGTACCGTCGAATTGTATGACGAAGTTGATAAAGGTGTTTGGAAAGTAAATAGTCATCGATTGAAACACTACTTAGGAGGTCCCATTTGATACTACAGGGGAGGAAGAAATTCCTCTAGAGGACCCACCCACCTTCACCGAACAATGAGTTAAGAAAAGCTTCATTTGTAGAGTATGTATCGTTTGTAAATTTCGTTATTTTTCGTGTTTCTCATAGTTTTTCGTGTTTGTTTGAGAAATTTTGTAGGAAACATGCCATTGAAGAGCTGAATTTGCGAAGAAAACAACATTCCAGGTAAGTCCCGACACTTAGAAAAAAATTGGGATGGTTTGGGGAAGGTTTGGTAAGAGTTAGAAAATTTTCTAAGGCATAAAACTCAAAAATTTACGAAACCTTCTGTTGAAAAACGGCCTTCGCGTCGCGCCACCATGAAATCCTCACCTTGTGGCGCTAGGGTCAAAGAATTTGATTTAAACCGTCCCGTGGCGTCGCGCCACCACATTTGGACCATCCTGTCGGGTACCGCGACCACGTTAATGAACCTTTTGATTTGACCAGGGCCCTGGCGCTACGCCACGGCTATCTAACTTCAGTGTGGCCCGACTGTTAGAACTTTTGAGATCGTTGATACCTGTGCTGGATTAGTTTAGTCATAATATGTAGCTATTTTGAATGTACAAGGGCTTATTTTGTAATTCTCTAGAAGATAGTTTCCTGACTTAGTGTAGATAAGATTCCAGCAAATTTATAAATTTACTGGCTAATCAGGAACACTATATATAGCCCTCTCATTGTAACCTTGGTAAGCTTTTGGCTCTTGAATGAATATTGGTGTTGTTACATTCTTGTGTTCATCTTGTGCTCAAATCTGATATCCAAGGTGGTTTATTGCTATATCTTATTAATTGGATTCAATACAACACTTGTTGTATTCATTAATCCATAAGCTTCACCTTCTTCTTTGATCTTTCTTAACTTTTCATATCTCAAACACCTAATCAATAGGTGTTATGGGTTAAAACAACCAACCACTGTGATCCGGATTCGTTTTGGGATCTACAATTTGGTATCAGAGCCTTAGTGCTCTTGGTTGTTGTGTTCTTGTTGAGATTTTTCATAGTTTTGAAGGTTTTCAAAAGTTTCAAGGTTTTCAAATTTTTTTGAACTAAATATGGATTGATTTGGTGTGTTTAATCGATAGGTTGTTGTTAATATATGATTAGGGAGTCATTTTGGACATTTTGATGTATCAAAAGGTGGTTTTTGAGCTGTTTTCGTGAGATTAGAGGGTTTTAGTTCGTGTTAAACCCTCTGTCTAGCGATATTATTTTGAACACAGCGAACAATTTTTGAAGATAGCGAACTTATTTTTTGAATATAGCGAACTCAGTGTTGAAGGTAGCGAACATATTTAAATCCTTTAGAAACTCATCGCATGATCATTAACTTCGACGATCGTCATTCGAGCGAAATTAGTGATCATTTGCGAAATAGTGTCCAGTGACCCTTGAGCGAAATTATCGAAGGCGACTTCGAGAACCGTGATAGCGAACCACAGCGTTCTTATCACGGTATTCGGTGATATTAACCTAACTATTGTCTGTGTTGTGTTTTGTCAGCGAAATTATCGGATTCGCTCGTGCAGGATTCCTTATAGCACCAGCGAAGGTTAAGCATCGGTTAGCGAAGTTGTTCAGGATCCTTCGGTCATCGGCGAAGTTACTCCGTTCACTGGTTGTCTGTGTATTGTCAGCGAATTTAACTTCTGATCAGCTCCATTTTGTCTCAAACAAGCAAAGATGTCGTTGAATCAACTAAGTCCAATTGCTCAAGCGGAACTTGAAACCGGAACCACAACTCGGCCACCAAAGTTGAAAGGGGCTGAAGACTTTAGCACTTGGAAGACTCGCATTCAATCGTTCTTCGAGTACACGGACTACAATCTGTGGCTCTCTGTCACCGCTGGACCCCACATTCCAACGGTTGTCCGAGGAGATGCGGTGGTGGCCAACAATGATGCAACCACCTTCACTGATGAAGACAAGGCTCTAATCCAACGTGATCGTCGTGCTCATGCTGCTTTAACACTGGCACTATCAACTAATGACTGCAACATGTTTGAAGAACACCGAACTGCAAATGCCCTCTGGAATGCATTGATCGAGTACTACGAGGGAAATGAAGAGTTGATTGAAAGAAAGAGAGATATGGTGCAGAAACAATATGACATGTTTTGTGGAGTTCGTGGAGAAAGTCTTTCTGATCACATCAGTCGCTTTCTGAATATGATGACCAAAATGAAGAAAGCGGGAAATCCTGTCACAAACCGTGCTGCAATAAAGAAGCTGCTAGATTCACTTCCCAAGGAATGGAGCCTACAATGCATGATGATCAAGAAGGATTTCCTCAACAATCCAAATCCTGTCACTCTGTCCGACCTGATCAACACCTTAAGAGCCTTTGAAATGGATGTCAGCAAAAGAGAGATGAACACTGCCAGTCCCACTGCCAGTTACCCACCAAAGTCTACTCAAACCTCTGCTGGATTGAAAAATGTAGCATTTCTTGCTTCAGGTGGCATCACTCCACAAGCTTCTGACCTAATCTACGCCAACGCTTCTGCTAGCGCATCGAAAGCTCCACAACTTGTTGAGAAAACTATCACTGTTGACACTCAAGCTTTGAAAGTGTCCACCGAAAACGTGGCACTTTTCAACACATTTCTGAGCAGCTATGAAGCCCTGATGTCTGGAGAACTGAAAAAGGAGATGTTCACTGCTGAAGACATGTATCAGGTTGATCCAGATGATATGGAGGAGATGGATCTGAAATGGCAAATGGCCATGATCACCTTGAGGCTAAAGAAATTTCAAGACAAGACTGGAAAGCGTTTGGGTCTGGGAAAGGCCAGTTTTGACAAATCCAAACATAGGTGCTACAACTGCAAGAATCTTGGTCATTTCAAGCGGGAGTGTCCTCTGTTGAAAGAAGGAAACAGTGAAACTACTCCTACTGTAAAGCAAATCACTGTTGAAGAAAACAAGAACAACGCGTCTCCCAGCACGCCAAAAGCTTTAGTCATTGAAGACTATGATTGGAGTGAAGAAATTACTGAAGCAAAGGAGCAAGTCAACAAAGCTCTGATGGCTAAGATATCAAGTGAACCCTCATCAAGGCAGACACCCGGAATTCCAAAAGGAGATAATACTGCTGACAAAGGGTTGAAAAGCATTCTCACTTCAGTGGAGCCTGAAAACGAAAAGAAATGTGGAGAAGCTGAGGAGCATGTTTCGAAAGAGGCATCTGATCAAAAGAAAGGTAAAGAAAAGTTCCCAGCAGCCGCCATGAAAGCAAATTCATCAAAAGAAAAAGCTGACAAGGACTTGGTAAACAGCATTCCACTCAGTTTCAAAGAAAAATTATGCCCACCAGCATGCGTTGATGTCGTGGCACATTACAAGTCTCTTAATCTTGAATTTGAGAGACAAAAAGACAAGGCCTTAAAAATGAATAACGAACTTAAACTGAACGAGGCCGCATACCAGAGAAAGTTGAATTCAACTTTAGCTGAGATGCAAACTCTAAAAGAATTTGTGATTAGAAAAGATTTCATCATTAACGATCTCACAGATAGATTAGAAAAGGCCTTAAATGAAACTAACAAATTGCAAATTATCATTGATAAATGGAATGTCAGTCAAAAGGCCTTTACTGACATCAAAAACTGCTAACAACCAACGTATGTGAAAGACGGGATCGGGTATAAGGATAGGCAAGGAAACGAACGAAAACCCAATTCCCGACTTTATTCCTTCTAGAACAGGTATGACAGATTCAGAAAAGAGTGTCACTGAAGATCAATACAATGAAGACTCAAGCACTGCTGACTCAGAAGATGAAAAGAAGACTTCAAGCCCTGAGGATGAGCAAATGTCAGAAACAACAGACAGTGAAAGCATAGAATTCTCAAGTGAAGAAACCTTAAAAACCTCGAGTGAAGATCAAACAATAAAAGTTGAAAGCTCAGAAAGCCCAAGTGTTGAAACAATTGAAGACCAATATCCAGAGAGTTCAAGCGGAGATCAAAGTTGCAATGATTCAGTTTACGAAGCAAGTGAAGAACAAGACTCAAGTGAATACCAAATGTCTGAAAGCTCATCTGATTACGACAACGATGAAGAATGTTCAGAAGATGAAAGCAGAATTGACAAGAAAATGAAGAAAGCAGAAAGCTCAAGACACTCATCACATACATCATCTTCTAACACCAAAAGACCCAGACATAAAAGATGTTTTCGCTGTGGTCATTTAGGACATACAGCGAAACATTGTAAAACCAAGAAATTTTCTAAACCAGAGCATGATTTTCTTACAAACGTCACATATCAGTTAAATTATCTTAAGAAATCTGTTAAAAATCTGGTTGAGTCAACTGCCTATTTTTGGAAACAAAAAGAGGCCAAAGTGGGTCAAAACCATGATAGATTCGAAATGAAGCAAATCTGGATTCCCAAAACTAACTAATTTGTATATGTGTATTTTTGTGTATATCAGAATAAACTCCAGAAATGGCTCCGCATGCTCATGGAATACATCTGGCACGTAGACAGCGGATGTTCAAGACACATGACAGGACTGAAGGAACTCCTGAAGAATTTTCGCTTCATCGATGGTGACTTCGTATCCTTCGCTGGAGACGAGAAGGGAGGAAAGATTGTTGGAGTAGGAGATGTGGTGTCTGAAGCCCTCACTCTGGAGAATGTCAATTATGTACCGGAGCTGTGTTACAATCTCATGAGCGTTTCACAAGTCTGTGATAAAGGAATATCGGTGCTTTTCAATAACATGGAATGCTTGTTCCTGAAGCCCGGATATGTTGTTCCTGCTAAAATGATCATGCTCACTGCTCCAAGACAAAACAACACATACGTGCTCAACATGAAGAACACCAAGACAAATGACAACTTAACCTGCTTGATATCTAAGGCTTCAGAATCGGAATCACTGCTTTGGCATAGGCGACTGGGGCATGTTAATTTTAAAAATATGAACAAACTCTCTAAGTTAAACTTAGTTAGAGGTCTTCCAATTAAGGAATTTCCATTTTCTGAAAAATGCATTGCATGCGCCCAGGGAAAACAACATAAGAAACCGCACAAGTCCAAAGCAGTGAACACGATCACGGCACCTCTTCAGTTGTTGCATATGGATCTCTTTGGTCCAATCAGTGTTAAAAGTCTTGCTAAAAGTTCTTATTGTTTGGTGATTACAGATGATTTCTCTCGTTTTTCTTGGGTTTATTTTCTTGAGGCTAAAAGTGAGACAGCGGAAATTCTCCAGGCATTCATTCCCTTGATTGAGAACGTGACCAAACTAAAAGTGAAGTCAATCAGAAGTGATAATGGCTCCAAATTCAAAAATCAAACTTTCATATCCTTCTGTGCAAAAAGGGGAATTCATCTTCAATACAGTGCAGCCAGGACTCCTCAACAAAATGGGGTTGCTGAACGCAAGAACAGAACATTGATTGAAGCCGCAAGGACCATGCTCGTGGATTCAAAGCTTCCAATCATCTTCTGGGCAGAAGCAGTTAACACGGCTTGCTACGTTCTAAACAGGGTTCTCATTGTAAAACCACACGGAAAAACGGCGTATGAACTTCTCTTCAAAAGAAAGCCGCCTATTGATTTCTTCAGACCATTTGGATGCTCTTGCACTCTTCTAAACACTCAAGAGAATCTCATCAAGTTCGAAGCAGTGGGTGATGTCTGCTACTTTATGGGATATTCATCCACTCTTAAAGCTTACAGAGTCTACAACAAGAGAACAAAGATGGTGATTGAATCGTACTATGTTGATTTTCAAGAAGGAAACTACACCAACACCGGAAGTACTCCTGATTGGTTCTATGATGTGGGTGTGATTTTTAACACTTTTGAAATTCCTGAAGCAGCTCCAGACACTGAACCTATTGAAGACACTCATGTTGAACCACTGTTTGACTCATCCGACATTGGTTTAACTCCATTTACTACCCGTCTATCTCCATCAACTGCTGACCCTATTTTGGCTGTAAATGAAGCAACTGGTGACACTTCGCCTGAGAACACCCAAGAAAACGGTGCTTCTTCTTCACAGGCGAATGTGAATGAACCAACTCAAGAAGATGATCCACCAGTGATTTACGTGGACGAACACTTCACCAACCTTCCGCAGCAAATTGAATCTCTGACAAATGCCGGATACAAGACGAATCGAAATCATCCTCTTGAAAATGTTATCGGCGCAGTTGAAGAAGGAGTGCGTACTCGCGGGCAATCGTCTAGCATCAACAAAGGGCTATTTGCAGCTTTTCTGTCACAATCTGTTCCCCGGGATATCGAAGACGCTATTCAAGACTCCAGTTGGGTTCAGGCGATGCAAGAGGAACTATCTCAATTCAGGAAGCTTAAAGTTTGGGAGCTAGTAGATTTACCTGAAGGAAAGTTTCCGATTGGTACTAAATGGGTCTTCCGAAACAAGATGGATGATCGTGGAGTGGTAATCAAGAACAAGGCTCGACTGGTGGTCCAGGGGTTTCGACAGGAAGAAGGAATCGACTACGAAGAAGTTTTTGCTCCGGTTGCACGACTGGAAGCCATCAGAATATTCCTAGCTTACGCGTCATACAGAAATTTCAAAGTTTTTCAGATGGACGTAAAAAGCGCTTTTCTGTATGGAAAGGTAAAGGAAGAAGTCTACGTGTGTCAGCCTCCGGGTTTCGAAGATCCTCATTTTCCAGGACGCTACTACAAGTTGGACAAAGCCCTCTATGGTCTTCACCAAGCTCCACGTGCTTGGTACGAGACTTTGTCAACTTATCTTTTGAAGTGTGGATACACCAGAGGAACGATCGACATGACTCTCTTCACTAAAATAGTCGGGGAAGACGTAATGCTGGTTCAGATTTATGTGGACGATATCATCTTCGGGTCGACCAATGAAGAACTGTGTAGAGAATTCGAGTCTGTCATGAAGGCACAATTTGAAATGAGCATGATGGGAGAGCTGACGTTCTTCTTGGGGCTAGAAGTGAAGCAAAAGAATGACGGGATTCTTATTCATCAAGCCAAGTACATTCGGGATATTCTCGCAAAGTACAACATGAATGACTGCAAAGTTGCAAGTACTCCATTTGCTTCTCAGACGGAGCTTACTCTAGATCCTCAAGGAACACCTGTAAACAAGTCCTTCTATCGCTCGATGATCGGATCTCTGATGTACCTAACGGCTAGCAGGCCTGACATCATGTGGGTTGTCTGTCTCTGTGCTCGCTTTCAGACTAATCCCAAGGAATCTCATGAAACCGCTGTGAAGCGCATCTTCCGCTATCTTAAAGGAACTCCGAAACTAGGTCTTTGGTATCCTAAAGATAGTAATTTTGATCTTATTGCTTATTCTGACAGTGATCATGCAGGTTGTAAAGTAGATCGCAGGTCTGTATCAGGAGGATGCCAATTCCTGGGAAATCGTCTGATCTCATGGCAAAGCAAGAAACAGACAACTGTGTCCACCTCCACAGCTCAAGCAGAATACACCGCAGCCTACAGTTGCTGTTCACAAGTTCTTTGGATACAAAATCAGTTGTTGGATTATGGAATCAACATCATGAAGACTCCCATATTCATCGACAATGAGGCATGTCTGGGAATTGTGAAGAATCCGATCCACCACTCCAGAACGAAGCATATCGAAATTCGTATTCACGCAATTCGAGATGCATACGAGAAAGGATACATTCAAGTGGTTCCAGTGGATACAACCCAGCAACGGGCCGACATTTTCACCAAAGCTTTCGATAAAACGCGATTCAACCAGCTGGTAACCTGGTTGGAAATGGTAAATTTCCTTGAATGGAAATGAATCTTGTGTCCAAAAGCTTTCGTAAATACACTATCCTTGTTAAAAAAAAAAAAAAAAAAAAAAAAACCGTTTGTTGAAAGTAAAACAAGTATCGTAGAGCGTTGCCCACCAAAAAGATTTTCTGTTTCTTAAAATTTCATTTTCGGGCAAATGGACTTTCGAAAATAAAGATTTTAGGGGGGATATTCCAGAAAATCAAAATGCGATGCTTGTTTCTGACTCCTGTTAGAGGAAATGATAGAAAATTGCTAACACTTTGCCATTTCTTGCATAACAGAAAACTAAACAAAAAGAAATCGGGGTACCAAGCAACGACGTGCCGGTAGATTCAGCAACACCAACGAGTAAACTGCTGTTAGGGAGCAAAACATAACATATACACAAGGATTCTGGCTTCTCTCAGGCATTACGCATCTTGTGGGTAACATGTTGCGGCATATGGCTTAATGGTCTTAAACCTTGTGTTGATAGATTGCCAAAGTCTGAGATCTCGGGTCTTTATATTGGTTTCCATTCGGGGGGTATCATAGTTGGTCTTCTGCTGCATCCAGATACATGCTGACCTAGAACTTCTATGATATCCCTTCATAATAAGCGCCTTAAAAAAAAAAAAAAGGCCAAACCCTTTCATAATAAGTGCCTATTGTGGCCAGAAACCTTGTGATGGATTAGTTTCGGTCTCTCTGCTGTACGAAAGTACTGACCTGTTCACCGAACTATCTATCTCACCCTCGATAGTTCTTGGAATCTCTGTTGTACGAAAGTACAGACCTGATCTCCGTTCTATCGTTGAAATGAATGGATTCAATATACTCACCTGTTATGAAGAACCTTTGTGCATACCTTGATCACGGGGGTATGTCCTGACGTGGGACTCACGGGCGTAATGTTTCTATTCTCAATAGCTTGTGTGGGGGCCACAGAAGTCTTGTCAATATTACCGAAAACATGATAAAAGCGCTCTCCGAAGGCATGTTGAAAGAAGGATGCATGGATTTAAGCGGACAAACATACTGGCAGTTTTTCTTGTGCCCTGGTTAGTACTTATTAATAATAATAATAAATAAGGAATTGGCAAGTGTTGGCGATATGATCTTCTGCAGGTAAGTCACTGAGCGTCGACTGTTTCAAGAAGTTCCGCATCAAATGAAACCTTCCAGAGCTGAAAATTCGAAGTTCGGAGTCTAAATGGCCCAATTTTCTCTGTTTTGTAAATATTTCGTAATTTTCGGTGTTTTTATCAAAAATGGGCACGTTCTTCGAGAAAGTTTGAAATTTACGAGCGAATTTAATTTTTTTTTTTTTTTTGAAAAAGGGTATTTGGTTAAGTCGGCGAAGTTAAGATTCCATCGAATTAATTATTTCGCTATGTACGGAAATCGGTGCATAAATATCTTCAACCGTCACTTTTCAAAAAAAAATTTAAATCATTCCTCACCGTCTTCGCTAATTCTCCGGACATTCTCTCTAGTTTTTCACCAAAATTCCCTAACATAATCGACACAAGATTCAAGTTCAGTCAAGATTATCAGGTAATTTCGTTCAATCAATCGCTGCTTTCTCATCCTGATCGGATTCGAGTTTTGATTCATGTCTCAATCAGTGTGTGGGTTCGAGTTTCGATTATCTTTACATTGTTCTTAACATGCTTAAAATCTGTTAATGTTATGCTTGAAAATGTTGCTTGTATATGACCGGCTTTCGTTACACTTCGGAATGTCATGAAATCGCCTAAATCGTATGATGATTGTGGGAAATCAGTGATTAAGGGGGTTGAACAGTTAGGGTTTTTGATGGGTTTAAGAAGAAACTTTTGAAGACAGCGATTTTAACATGATGTCAGCGATGATAGCGAATTTAACCCCGGTCACGGAAGTTCAAAAGTCTCGAACGCGAGTTCGAGCATCCAGCAAAATAGTCTAATTCGCTCGTGTAGCGATTTGGTCTATTGTGTTCGCTGGCAAATCGTTTCCGGAAAAGAAACGATGTCATCGCTATGTTCGCTAGCGAAATTAACCTCGACAACTTGCACGCGTTCCGATTTAGTTACCGACATACTTTAACCGAACCACTAGCGAACTTAGCGAAGATAATCAGAGTCTGATCAACCAGCGAAGTCAGCGATGATCTATCTTCGTTGATTGATCTAGTCTCTGATCCCGATATCCAGCATCCGCGATGACATAGCTTGACCTGGCAGTGAACTTAAGCTTTTTTTTGTAAATATTCTTGTAAATATTGTTTTTATTCGAAAATTCTCTTGTAAATATTTGTTTCTATCTTAACGTTTCTCTCACTTGGCTCGTTTGGTGTTTCAGAAGCAAAATGGTGAAGACTCTCGAGTGGGATAAAACGTCTAAACATAATCAAAGCATCAATCTAGATGAAGTGCCTCAAGATTTTGAAGATGTAACCAGATGGGTGCGTTCCAGCAGAATCGGTTATGCTGTGGAGACAGCTGTTAAAGTTTACAAGTCTCACATACAACAATTCTGGGAAAACGCAAAACCGGAAGCCATCAACAACAAAAGAGGGATAGTGTCAACGGTTTGCAACAAAAGAGTAGAGGTGACTGAAGACCGGATACGCGAGGTTCTGAAGCTTCAAGACAATGATCAAGATCCGTTAAGCCTAAGTCAAGATGATATCCTGGATGGTTTTCGAGGGATGGGCTATCCTGGAGACTTCCGTCAAAAGAAAGAGATCAAGAGAGGAGGACTCACCAGAGACTGGAGATTCATTGTTTATGTTATTTCTACGAGTCTGGCACACCGAAAGGGTGGCTTTGATGGTTTGAACTTGGAATGGTCGGCAGCCATGCTAAATCTGTGTCTTAAACAGAAATTTAATCTCTCGGGCTTGATATTCAAATACATGCTTGAAAATGTAAGTGGAGCAACGTGGGCGATGTATCCAAGATTCGTTCAGATGCTGATAAATAACCAACACAAAGATCTTCCAACTGATGGAGATCTTTACAAGTTCCACATCACCACAAGCCGTCAGTACACTGAGATAAAGACTCAGGAATGGGTGATGTTACATGATTGGATGTACCGAGCAGAGAGACTCCCAATAGTAAAGGACGCTTACAAGAAGTACAAGGAAGCTGTTCAAGAAAAACAACAACGAGATGCTCTAGCTCAAGCCGAAGCAGCTGCAAAAGAAGAACGCGCTAAAGGAAAAAGGAAAGAAAAACAAGTGGCTGAAGACGAACCACCCAAAAAGAAAAGGGCATCGGGAAGCACTGAACGATTTATGGAGGCAGGCATAAGGGCGGCCGAGTCAGAGGAACACCGCCAGCACATTGAAGATTTGAAAGCGATTCACGCCTTGCAAGAAAAAGAGAAAAGAGAAAAGAAGTTGAAGCGAAAGGAGATATCATCCACAGAAAGACCAGAGATTGTGACTGAAGAAGTTCAATCGTTAAATGACTTCGTTGATACCTTGATAATAGATCCGGATGAAGCTTCAGCGAGAAAGGGCCCTTCCAAAGTATCTCCTGTAAAGCCAACAAGGTTTTCAAAGCCACCTGTCCCGCCACAAAGGATTCGTCCCTTTCAGGAGCTTTACGATAAACTTGTTGTGAACACCAATCCATCTGTGGCAAAGGAGATCTGTCTGCTGAAGAATCAAGTAAACGACACGAACTTTCTGAGGGAAAAGATCAAGGATCAGAGGAAGAAAAACAAAGAAATGAATGCCTACATGGCTAAGCAGTCGAAGTTCATCAGGTTCCAGCAAGCGGGGATGGAGAAAATGTATAGAATGATGAGAAGCATGTGTGAGCAAACGAAAGTAAACCCCATGTTTTCCTTTGAAGAAATCTTTGACTTTGAAGGTTTCGTGGAAGAAGAAAATGCTCGAAAGGAAAAGGAGGCTGAAGCCAAGAAAAAGCGTTTGGAATCGGTAGAAAAAATAACTGAGGGAAACGAAAGTGATGAAGAGGAAGTGGATCGAGATGTTATGCCGGCCAAATTCCTCGAATGGGGTCTTGAAGAAGAAGTTCTCTACGAACAAGAAAATGGAAAAACCTTCTCTCCTGAACATCCTGAATGGTTCAAGAAAGAGAGAGAACGACTCCCAGACCTTTATCAAGTCACAACAGTAGAAAAGAGTGAAGCCACTGATAAGATCATCAGCTGGATGTATGACAATCTTCGGGGAATGTTTGTGGTAAAGAGACGTGGTGGAGTAATCCAATATTTCCAGACCGGATTTGATCTTTTCACACTTCCTAGGTGGGACCTTCGGGAACTTGGTCGCCTAGACATATTGAACCCAGAAGAAAGAAGAATCGGGAGGGATTTCGAGCGGATTATTGCCAAAGAAAGCATCAAAGGTTTCCCCAATCATGCTCCACAGCGTCCAAGACGCAGAGTTTCAAAGACAACCATTGATCCAGTAACCGGAAAGGGAAAAATGACGTGGGTGATCAACCCTGCCAAAGTTGTCACGAGGATCAAGCTTCCGGAAGAAGTGCCTGTCGCCCTCAATGACTTTAAGAAATGGTTTTACGACAGCAAGACTGGTGAAGCGGTTATAAGATCCAATGCAAATGAGGATATTCGTATTCTGGATCCGATGGATGTTTTTATGTTTGGGCTCTCAGATCTAACGATATTGAACGCTAGCCGTATAAATGTGGGAGCTGGTAATGCAAACATGGAGGAGGCAGCGTTATTTCAGAGTGCGGTGGAGCGAGCCTGGAAGTTGAAAAGAGATATGCTGGATCTGGTAGATAAAATTGAGAAGAGAAAAGAAAAAGTAGAAAAGAAAAAGGAAGCAAGAAAGAAGAAGAAACACGAACGAAAGAAAGAAGGATCTTCTGCTTCCACAACTGAACCCACCACAACATCACCACCTCCGGCCTCATCCACATATGAGGCCATTAAGGAGGACCAACAAATTAGTGAAGCAGCAACAACTCAAGAAACTCAAACTCCGCCAATCGAGACCGAAGCCCCAACAGAAACGACGACAAGCATCGAAAAACCAACAGAGCCTGAAAAGCAAGCGACAGAGAATCCAGCGGCCACAACTGAAGAATGAAACGACAAGTATGCAACGATCTAGGGGGATATTGTTAGAACTTTTGAGATCGTTGATACTTGTGCTGGATTAGTTTAGTCATAATCTGTAGCTATTTTGAATGTAGAAGGGCTTATTTTGTAATTCTCTAGAAGATAGTTTCCTGACTTAGTGTAGATAAGATTCCAGCAAATTTATAAATTTGCTTGCTAATCAGGAACACTATATATAGCCCTCTCATTGTAACCTTGGTAAGCTTTTGGCTCTTGAATGAATATTGGTGTTGTTACATTCTTGTGTTCATCTTGTGCTCAAATCTGATATCCAAGGTGGTTTATTGCTATATCTTATTAATTAGATTCAATACAACACTTGTTGTATTCATTAATCCATAAGCTTCACCTTCTTCTTTGATCTTTCTTAACTTTTCATATCTCAAACACCTAATCAATAGGTGTTATGGGTTAAAACAACCAACCACTGTGATCCGGATTCGTTTTGGGATCTACACCGACGCGACCACATATCAGGTCGGTTAAAGTCCTTTACCTCACCAGCTCTCTACCCAAAACCTCAAAACCCTTATTACTTCAAAGCCACCGCCGAACACCACCTTCACCACTATTACCCTCCATTAAACCACCAGAAATCCACCATTTTCGGCCACAACTTCACCTGTGTGTTCGGTTTTACTCACCGAACAAAACCCACAAGAAATTTTCACCATCCATCAGCCATATCACTTCGAATCGAGACCCCCCACTAACAAAAAAAAATCATTTTTTTCTTGCAATTTCACCGATTCAGGTACGTCTCTTGACTCTCTTCTCTTATCTGTGTTAATCTGAGTCCTTGTTGAGTCAAGTCCGTCAGGTTGTCGAGTCAGTTGAGTCTAGGTATCGAGTCGGTTGGGCCAGTTTGTTCTTTTGGTTTTGTGCTTAGTCAGTAATGATGGTTGTGGTTGTCTATTCATCCGCGACCCGGTCTCGGTAGTTTCGAGTCTTTGGGTCATAGTGTTTGATGGGTCAGTCTAGTGTCGAACCAATTTAGTTCAAGTCTAGTGTTCTTAGGTTAGCTAGTTTAGTTCAAGGTTGCGGCATGGGATTGGTTTGGGCATTTGAATATTTGCGGATTGCGGATGGATTGGGTTGGGGTATGCTTGCTATGTTGGTCATATCTTAGGCTCGGGATTACTAACATTGAGAGTGGGGGTGCGGTTGGGTAACGACTCAATGTTAGTTTGCTTTATAGCTTGATATGAGTATAGATGTTTGTCGGGTTGAAGTTGGAAATTGATATTGCTGAATTTAGTATTTGATTTGGGGACAATGGCGATTAAAGTTCCGATCTTGCGCATTGAAACGAATTTTTGCAAAGATCAAAACCTCCTTTAACTAGGCGGAATTTTTCAACGCTAAATTTGTTTTAAAAACTACTAAATGGCTGATTTCTAAGCAAGATTGGACTTCAATGTCATTGTTAGGCACTACGTTTTAATTGCGGACAATTAAAGTGCCGAGGGGGTAGTGTACATTGAGTATAGTATGTGTCTTTGAGTCGTCTTAGTGTCGTTTTAGCCTAGTCTTAGTCGTAGTTAGTTGTGTTTGGGTTTACTTGCACGTACAAGTGATTTGAGCTCGCCCGTACTCAATCTCCATTCGGGCGAGCTTAACTATCACTTAGCAATTGTAAAAGGGTAACCCGTTTGTTTCAGATTTAGCCGCGAATGAAATGCTATACGGCTATTCTTTATTTTTCATAATAAAAAAATTTTGGTTTAAAAAAAAACAAAAAACAAAAAATAAAAAAATAATATAAAAAATTTTAAAAAAAAAATTAAAAACTGAAAAATACCAAAAATAGTTTGTTATCACTAATTGTCTGCATGTTTTGTCCTGATTGTATCTGTTTTGCAGGCATGGCTAGTAGTTCACGTAAAGGTAGAGCGCGAAAGACAGGAGCGGGTCAGTCGGCACCGCAACAGGATCCACCTCAGCAGGACCCGGTCCCGCAGGAGACTCCGATCATTCAGATAGCTGCCGATGATCCGAAGGTGAGAAAGATTGAATATCAAAGTTCTTATAATTTTATTCCAGATATGAAAATGCGTAGAGCCAATCACCCAATATTGAAGTTTGAGCCGAGTACAACAGAATGGAATAAATATGATAAACTGAAGAAGACTGAACTACTTCAGCACAGGGTTATAGATTGGTTGTGGTTGAGTGAGATAGGCTCGAAGCAGGAGGTGACGGATCTTTTGGGTCAAAGGTTGATTGATGCATTGGAGTGTATACAGCCTCAGTATGAGGAGCTGGTGCTGGAGTTTCATAGCACTTGGATGCATAAGGAGGGGAAGTTTGACAACGACACAGCTGTGTCATTCAGCTTAGGTAGGCAGGTTTATGAGATGAATATGGCGAGGTTTGCCATAGTGTCGGGGTTGTATACTGAGGAGGAAGTGAAGCGGCCGGAGTTTGTTACTAGCTTGCGGGGTGCTTATTATACGCCTTGGGATTATGGTGTTGGTGCGACTGAGCTGCGAGAGTTCTGGAGTACGATTTCTGACCACCCGTTCACGACTACGAACCTGATCACTTCGGTTCGTAACCCAATTTATAGGTATGAGTTGAAGATCTTATCTACTACATTGGTGGGTCGGAAGTCGGGGGAGAATAAGGCAAATTGGATAGAGCTATTCATTCTCATGTGTAGGGTACTGAACAAGGAGATGAATCTGGCTACGGTCTTAGCAAATTCTTTTAGTAGAAGTCGTCGAGGTGGTCCTCGTGCTGGTTTAGATATGGGCCCCTATATTACTCGGATTGCACGAAATTTGGGGGTGTTTACCAAATATCTCCCCGAATTTCTACATGAGGGGCCCAAGACGGTGACATTTGGAATCAAGGAGTTGCAGCAGGCCGGTATAGTGTCGTGTATGGAGCCTTACGGCTGGGAGCCGATCAGGCAGGGCCCGCAGGTGCAGCCACCGGAGGGACATCCCGCTAAGGATGTAATGCTTCAGATTGATCCTCCACACCGACAGCGACCACCACAAAGACATGAGCTACCGGCACAGCAGTATCCGAGGAGGCAGCCTCCGCCTGAGCCTCTCACTTTACAGTCACTCTCTGGCTATGTGGAGCAGAGATTTGACAGATTGGAACATCTGATTGAGGCGATTCAGTTGGGTCAGTCGAGGCAGGATGACGCTCTCCGTTATATTATGACTACTCACAGCATGAGGATCCCAGATTTCTTCCAGCCGAGGCAGCAGGAGGGCCAGGCTGGTGCTGGTGCGAGGTTTGATCCGGATCCTCCATTCCGTGTGTTTGGTGAGAGCAGTGCTGGAGCAGCTGGGCAGGAGGAGGACAGTGACGAGGATTAGTGTGGGGATAGCATGAGGATGCAGGAGCAGCAGCTGATTGTATCTTTTGTTTAATTATTTTTCTTTTATGTTGTTTTTGATCCTCACTTGTTGGTCTGTACTGATATTGATATACTATGAACAGGTTGGTTAGGGAGGTTGGTTGGTATGTGATGTTGACTGATGATATTTTGATATATATATTATGATATGTTTTGGTAGTTTGTGTTGATGATTGATAGGTTGATTGTTTAGCCGCTTTCGTTCGCGTGTCCGAGGTTAGGAGTTGTTTGCTGAGCGCGTTTCGAATTGGAGGGCTTATGTGGAAACGACTGGCACTTTTGACAGTCTCACATATTCAGCTAAGTCGTTTCTCTTTTTGTTGTTGTATTTTATTTATTTCGTCTCTAGTTCGTTATTTATTTAGTTAGTCCGTTAGTAGTTTAGTAGTTATTTTTCTTAGGTAACTGGAGTCGTATTTCCTTTCTTGCATTAGGGACAATGCAATCTTTAAGTGTGGGGATGGGATACATGTAAATAATCGAGTCATAATATTGAAAAAAAATTAAAAAATTTGAAAAATCCAAAAAAATTGAAAAATTAGAAAAATGTCATTTGAAATGAGAAGTTTGCATAATAAAACGAAAAATGATAGAAAAGATGAATTTTTGTTCAGGATCAAATAATGATAATATGAGTTTGAAATAAGTCGAGCTTGCGTCTAGTTAGTGATGTGTGGATAGGCCCGGGTTTGGTTTTAAGTCCCTTTGAGCTAATACACCTTAATTATCGGTCTGCTAGTGGGTTTTCGCCTGGGAGATATGGGAAATCAAAACTGCCAATAATAGTATAAGGGAAACCGTTATAAGTTAAAACCGTTAGAGTTTGTGATCATGCAAGAAAAAAAAAATAGAAAAAAAAGTGAGCTAGAAACTGAATGAAAGTAGTGCATTCCTATGTAGTCTGGGTTGGGATAGTGACTTTACAACCGGATTACCGCTAGGATGTGTGAAATCGACCTTGCAAAGAAAAGTAAAAAGTACCGAAGCTTAAGTAATCCGAGTTGGGGATAGCGACTCTACAGCCGGATTGCCTCTTGGTTAGGGAAAGCAACGTCTACGCTCATTGAAAGAAAAGAAAAAAAAAGAAAGAAAAGCGAAAAAAATGGAAAAAGAAAAAAATTGATTGTAAACTCTCTTGGTTTTGATATAAGACGGTTGGGAATTGGTCCAGTGGTCGTTCCTTTAGTTCTATAAGCTTTAGGCGGGAGTAGGTGGACCGTAGATTCTAGTGTGAGGCCCTAGGTAGATTGACCGCATTTAAATTAAATTCACATGATAAGGGCTTAGGACCGGACTTGGGTTTAAAGGGACAAGTATATTCGTTATCGCAACTAACGCAGGCCTTGGTTTTAATAAGATATAAATAATTTTTGACCTAAGTGATTATTCGTCTCTGATTCCGTTGCATAATTCTTTTTCGAGGGTGAAAAAAGAGTAAGTGTGGGGATATTTGATGTATTGTAAAATACATCCTTTATTCGTGTATACTTTGTACAATTTTCCGTTATTTCTAGTTTAGTTTACGTTAGAATGTGCGTACTATTGATTAGATTGTGTTTAGGTCTTGGTACTAAAAGTTGATGAAATGGAGTGAAAACGAGCTACAATGCTGAAACACCAAGCCCCGGAACAAGCTTAAAAGAGTTAGAATTATTTGTGAAGTTTTTGGAGAGTTTATGCTGGAAAAGTTGAACAACATTATGTGAAAAAAGTGCCGTGGCGTAGCACCACGGCTAAACTGGAGTCTCATCGCGCCCCGCCACCAAATAAACAAAGAATTTATGGATTTATACATGGTGGCGTCTCGCCACCACAAATGCTTTTACCCGTCGCGCGACGCGACTGGAGTATCTGGCGAGTTTTATTCGTTAAGTGCTAGGGTTTCATATATAAACTGAAGATAATCATTCATTAACCGAAGTTACGAATTCAAGAAACCCTAGGCGATTTTCAGAGCATATTTTACGGTTTTCGGAGTAATTTGGCTTGTGGGAATCATCCGGTTGAAGCTCGGAGCATAGGAAAGAAGATTGTTCGGGTCTTATCTCCCGGTTTTCGTTATTTTCTCGTTTTGATACTTTGATGATGAATTCTTGTTTTGAACTTATTATGTTGATTTTAGACATCATGTTTTCAGGCTAAAACCTTCGTTACTACCTAGGTTAGGTTTGGATTTTTAATGGTTTTCTATTGTTTGGTTATGGATTGATCTTTGAAAGTTAATAATTCTAGAACCTTTAATTTGGTGCATATGCGTATTTAATTTTGATTGTTGATTATTTGCTGTTTCACATAAATTTTGGTGGATGTCTTTCACATAATGAATTTGTGTTGATTATTCGTATCTTTGCGGGTTCGGGTGATCTTTGGGTAAATCGGTCGATAGCCTTAGAAACAGTAATTAAAATTCAATTAGAATTAAGTATTCTGCTTAACTTGTCGCTGAGAGGCTCAAGTTAGTTAGTAGGTCTCGGTGCGATATATAGCTAAGATAGGTTTTGAGAGAAGTCGATCTTAGTTCCCTAATTGCACCTGTGTCTATTAAACCAAGTTAGAATCTAGGATTGCCTTAGACTGTCGCGTTGAGAGGTAGATAGTCGTGTTAGGGCACTTTTAGAGACGTTAGAGGACTGAGAGGAAGTCTAACAATCGATGTTCATAACAGCCTTGTAGGGTTTCCTAGGTTTCTTCCTGAGAAGGGTTGGGAGGTCTTAGCATGAGACACCTTAGGGTTTAGTACTTTACGATCCCGATTCCATACCCCAATAGTACCGTTAGGAATCCATTCCTAGTTAAACTGGATTCAAGCCTAGGTAGTCGTTAATCTCATTTGAATTAAACCTTAGTTCTTATTCGTATAATAGTCTAGTTTTATTTCAATTCCAATTTTAGGATTTTAGTAACCCCCCCCCCCCCCCCTTAAAACACAACAATAGTTAAGTCGTGTCAGTCTAAATAAAGTCGTTAACGTAATTAATTAGAGTCCTTGTGGGTTCGACATCCGGACTTGCTTGTCTTTGCTAGAGTCGATCGGTTCACTTGCAGGTGAGTAGTTTAGTCAAGTTAGAGAGTCTAGATTATTATTACTTGAGTCTAAATTTAGGTTTATTTTAGTTTATTTATTTAAACTACTTCAAGTACATCAGGAGCGTTACACTTGCCATCCGCGCATGGGAACAACACTGGACTGGGGGGACTTGAATGGGTATGGTCTCACATTGCCGCATAAGTCATACGCCCGTTAGGCCATACCCACACTGAACGGCCCAAACTCAACATGTTCCAAGGTACATGAACAGGGCATATACGCACACGCGCAACCTTGATAGCTCATGAGAGTGCGCCAGTACAAAAGACAACAATGAGGCTCTACCTAACCAATTCACACGATGAACAATCGTGTGCGATTCACTGTTCCGTTATCTCTACTCACAGCTACAGACAGAAGCAACAAGCATGACCAACAACTTTCCGGCACCCGGGCGATAGGTAAGCCTAAAACTCACAATCTTCACTTCTGAGCACTCCTAATAAGTCTAGTGCTCCTCCCATGCTTGCACGCGGGAGCACCACTAGACTGGGGGACATGATGGGGTATGGTATTGGACCCGGCCCAAATATCGCCTTACTGAGGTTGGCCAATAGGTTAGGGTTGCTCATGTCTTCTATATAAGGAGGTCTTCACCTCATTATATAGACCGTCTCTACATCCCCACTTTTCTCTCTTCTTCTTTGCAGATTTGGATTAGAAGAGAAGGAACAATGTGTGATTCTCCATCCTCTTAGAGAAAGCGGTTCCAATCATCCTGGTGATTACGTGTTTCTTCAATTATACACTTCTAACCATCTAATATATGTGAATGGACATAAATGCCCATAACATGTGACTCACATTAAATATAATGCCCCATTAATCTTATGGATACAAATTACAATATGTCCACACCAGATTCGGTTGAGAGATCTAATCACAATTTACTAAGATTTAATTGTCTTGACCCATATTAACTACATCCGTAGGCTTATTTTTTCCATGATTGTGTGATCCTTATACAAGTACTTTTTTGATTTGTAACATTCTAACTCGATAATCGCTGACACGTCACCTTTACGAAATCAAAGACAAATAAAATGCTAACGAAATATAACCTCAAACTTAATAAAATAAACATAAAAAAGCTATTAGTTACCCTCACAAAGCTATTATCATCTTACCTTCCATCTCTTTTGTGATCTCTCCTAGAACACACAATTCCCACTATCTTGAGATAACCTTCACTACCTTCCGCAAAGAACAAAATGCGGTTATTTCACATTTACAAATTTACATTTCACATTTACAAATTTACATTTCACAACAGTTAAAAAAAGTGAAAAAAAAGAGTTAATAGCCAAAATGGTCCCTGAGGTTTGCTCACTTTTGCCACTTTAGTCCAAAATCCAAATTTTTTACATCTGGGTCCCCGAGGTTTGCATTTTTTTCCATTTTAGTCCAAAAATGAATTCTGGTCAGATTTCTCAAAAAAAAACCTCAAGTTTTGTCCTTTTGCACAGGGGTAAAATGGTCATTTTCATTTTATTATAACTAATTATTAATTAAAAATAATAAACCTACCACCACCTCTCTCTCCCTCTACTCCTCTCTGCCGCCACCACCGCCACCTCCTCACGCCGGCGACACTAACATTCCTCCGTATCCCCCTCTCTTTCTCTCTCTCTCTCTCTCTCTCTAAAACACAAAACCAGAAACCATCACAAAAACAAATCAAAACAAAAACCGATTTGTAAAAAGAAACGAGGCTCAGATCTGTTTTACATTGGGAACAAGGAGGAATAACCGCCATGGCTGCAAACAGAGGTTGCAAGCGCACTTGCCCTCCTCCGATTCTGCCACGCCAAGCTGCGGAAAATCTCAAATGTTGACCCAATTTTGATCATCCTGTTTGTTACAAGGATTAGGTGAAATCATCACAGCCTCGTGGTGAATAAAAGGACTGGGTTCAAGTTTTGATCATCCTGTTTGTTACAACCACCTTCAAACCTGCAACAAGAAACCCAGGTTGATCAGACCTGCACCCAATTTCATCACCACCACCATTAATCCACCACCACCATCTCTCTGCCTCCCTCCTTCACCCACCACCTCCAACAACAACCCTAATCACCAACCACCAGCAAACCGTCTTCGACTAACCCTCCCACCGCCACCGTCTCCACCGGAACCCTAACCCCAAACCTGCAACAACACGATTCAGCAACCAACACCGGAACCCTAACCCAAATCAGCAACCAACACGATTCAACCCACCACCCCTACTGAAAACCCTAATCCCAAGAACCTGCAAACCACCACTATTAAACCCACCACCCCATCCACCATCACAATCCCCCCCCCCCCCGTCTCCACCATCACCACCCTCACTGAAACCCTAATCCCAAACAACATGCAAACAACCCTAATCACCAACCACCTACAAACAACCTAGATCCTTCACCTGCTCCGCCGGTTCTCATCATGGTGGTGGTGGTGGTGTTCGACAGAGAGGAGAGAGAGAGGAGAGAGAGATGGGTGTTTGGAGAGAGAAAGAGAGAGATGGGTGTCGTTTTCCGATGTCGGTTCTCATCACGGTGGTGGTGGTGGTGTTGGCGGCAGTAGGATGGTGGTGGTGGGGATGATGCGGTGGTGGTGTGGAGGTATTTCAGAGAAGAGAGAGAGAGTGCTGAAGAATATGATGAAGATGAACTGCATCTGAATGTGTATATTAATATATATATATATATATATATATTAATTTTTGAATTAAGAAAATATTAAATGAAAAGCAAAATGACCAAAATGCCCCTAAACTAAAAGACAAAATAGGAGGTTGCAACAATCAAAAAATAGGGTTTTTAAATTTTGGACCAAAATGGCAACAAAATGCAAACCTGAGGGACCCAGATGTAAAAAAATTGGGTTTTGGACTAAAGTGGCAAAAATGAGCAAACCTCAGGAACCATTTTGGCTATTAACTCGAAAAAAAATAAACAATGTACACCAAATTTACATATTACAACGACTAAATGAAGCGAAAACATAAACAATGTATACTAACTTGTATCCCTTCCCCGTGGCCCAGTGGTATCCCCACTTGGGTTATGTTGGCCGGCTCCTCCTTTGGGAGTTCACCGGTTCGACTCCTACTGTGGTCTTAGGGGGGACGTCCCAATGATGGATCGTATCCTACCGAGGCATGGTGCGGTCTTGAGGGCAACCCGGTTTTACCCAGCTGTTACCCCAGCGAGTCTCTCGTGTGGGGGCAGTATGGTTTCCGGGCGGAAGTCAGCTTGCGCGGCGGCCGGGGCCCGATCGAACATCGCGTCCGAGAGTGCGGGGCTGACGGGGGATTGTCTTCGACATGAACCCGGTGACCAATAGGTCCAGTACATAGAAAGTCACCTTCAAAAAAAAATGTATACTAACTTGTTGTCATATATACACGACTACAAAAGTATAAAAATAAATTATTTAGTTAAATGTCATTTTAGTCCATGTGGTTTGGGCTATTTTGCCAGTTTAGTCCAAATGTTTCATTTTTCGCCTGTGGATCCAAAAAGGTTTCACAATTGTCATTTTAGTCCACTTGGTTAACTTCATCCATTTTTTATGTTAACGAAAAGGACAATTCGGTCATTTTGTATGTAATTCTGTTAACTAGAAGAGCAACTCGGCCATATAAAATGATCGAATTGCCCTTCTCATTAACAGAAAAAATGGATGAAGTTAACACAATGAACTAAAATGGCAACAGTGAAACTTTTTTGAATCTATAGGAGAAAAATGAAATATTTGGACTAAACTCACAGAATGACCCAAACCACATGGACTAAAATGACATTTAACTCTAAATTATTTATGTAAGTTTTCTTTTAAATTCATTATACTTAATTTTGTTAAAAATCATAACATTTAAATCTTGTTAGTTTTTATAAATTTGATATTTATTTGAATTGAATGTTTCCAGTTTTCAAAGACTAGTTTTTCGTGATTAGGTCTGGTCTCTCTCTCTCTCAATCAATCAAACAAAGGCAATATCGAATCGAATCAATACTCAATAACCCAACCGTTACGGAATCATTATACAATCATTTCAAATTTCGATTCTCATCTACACTTGTTTTTATCGCCCTTTCACTTCAGGTACATCAATCAATACTCCTCCTCCTCTTCATCCTTTCAACCATCAATTCCTAACTCTGGTTTATCATATTAGCTAGGGTTTCGTTTCGTTTCGTTTTCAGGAGTAAGATCAAGTGTATATATCAGTTCACACATGGATGCAAGGATGAAGCCAGATATTTTGGAGGTTCAGCCGCTGGAACTTAAGTTCTTATGTAAGATCATTTTTCACTCTGATCCCTTTGATTTGATTTGATTCAATGTAAATATGTTACAAGTTACCATGGATGATTTTGTGAAATTAGCCTAGGTGTATGTATGTATGTGTGCTAGGTCTTTTGGTTTTAAAGGTTACCTGGCTTGCTCTGACAGCAATACACACATACATTTATAATGGAAATTCAATTGTGTGCCTTTAGAAAATGGCGGATGACCAGTGCTGAGTTTAGAGCAAGGTTGAAGAACTCGCTAGTCGGTCGGTGAGGTGGGGACTAGCGACTACTCGAGATTACTCGGGATTAATCGGATCGGGTTTTTTTATATGTAATTTTCAGTTTTATGTATACATATACATATTTTTATAGGTAGATATTTTAAGTAGCTAGGTTTTAACACTTACTCAACTCATTTTTTTAAGTATACAAGATTAATTGTTAGAATTCACATGGTTTGGTTGGAAACTGGCCAGAATTTAGAGGTTTTGGCTGGAATATACAGGTTTTTTGCCGGAATCGCCAAATTTTTGGCTGGCCGACTAGGTCCGACTAGCGATTAATGGACTGATTAGCCAAAAATTACTCAGTTACTGGCCGACTAGCGATTAATCGCCGACTAGTCGCCGCCTAGTCGCGATTTTTACATCACTGGTTTAGAGTTGAAAATGAAAAAATAAATGTTGATAAACGCGGTGAAGGTGTAACTAGTGGACTTGTACGATTGTTGATTGCTTTAATGTACAGAAAAAAAAAATCACCGGTCGTGTTTGAATATAATTGTATTTACGGTACTCATATAGATCTTGTTGAGTACGTTTGTTCTGTGGTATGCGTATGGTAAGGCAAGATCTCCCGAAGAGTGAGTTTATGACTTTTAAGAGAACAAATGTACATGCAGAAGTTCTCATTATTTATATGTGCGTAACTACGCAAAGACACCCACTCAATGGTTTCTTCGCATAGTGTTTATCTAAAAGCGTATCTAATCTCTTGTGATATGCCTTGATTCCTTGTTGAGGAATCTGCTAACCTTCTATTTTGGTATTGTTATGCCAGTTGAACTGAAGAAACAAAGCTCATGTTCTGTTCAGATGATCAATAAAACCAATCATCATGTTGCTTTCAAGGTGCTGATGTGTTTTCTGAGTTTCAGTTTTTCTAACTTATATTTTATTTTTGTTAAAGTTGTGGCAGTAGACCTAACCACTTGATTATGATTTTGCAGATCAAAACTACGAATCCCAAGAAATATTGTGTCAGACCGAATACTGGAGTTATTGATCCAAATGCATTATGTGATTTTACAGGTATAAGACTGTTTACTTGAAGTCTTGAAGCATTTGTTCTGTTTCTTTTTTATCTTTAATTAATATGCCTCTAATTGATACCAAGACATATCATGTACCAGTCAACTCATACCAGCACACAGCCACATACAACATTACTGCAATTCCTGTATAAAACTAAACATGAGTTATCAAGGAAATCCAAGTCAAAGTTATAACTAATTCTTAACATCAATTTGATTTTTTTAACACAAACCTGTACCTTGGACTCTTGGAGTATGCAGTCCTCTTCATCCAAGTGAAATTTATAACTAATTCTTAACAACTACCCTGTTGATCTGATAGCATTTTTTTCTTGTAACGGCATAAACATCCTCCACACCCATTGTTATTACCTCTTTTAGCTTAGAAAACTCTCCATAGTTATCCCAAAAAATGGTTATGGATGTACATTCTTCAGCACTTCTACTGCCTGCCCTCCATGGCACCTCCTTGTCTTCATTTACACATGTTACAGCTTGCAACGATTCATACATAACAAGTCATATCTTGAAGGCTTCCTCTTTTTTGTTCCATATTATGTACAAAGGTTCATATATGGCCTTAAGCTTAGCCAAACACTCTCTAAAAGCTTTGGAAAGTACGTACAAGTTGCCTTCTTTGCCTCTCAAACAGCCTCCGACACCGCCGTTATTTTCTACCTACACACAGCCCATTCTATATTAAACGTCTTGTCTTTTGTTGTCCCTTCATCACCTAAACATGTGTCCTTCTTCATAGGCTTAACAACTTCATCGGACTTAACAAACATGATCTATGATCAATAAGAGCTTGATCATCATTATCTTTATCACTATTGTTCAACCATATGGACCATCATGCTGCAAAAGAAAGCCACATCCATACTTGTTTCTACTTCATGGATTTTATCCACATTTTAAAAGATTCTTCATTCAACACACAAAGTAACTCCCTTGGTTTGAATACATTCGATCACAGGAGAACACTATGTGGTATATGAACACATGGTTTACTGTCTCCTTACCCCTTTCACAAACAGGGCACACCGCTGTCATGTGGAGTGGAATAATTCCCCTTCCACTCAACAGGCCTCTCTTTTGAAGTCTATGTTGTAATAGCCACCTACAAATCTGAAGAACCTTTGTTGGTGTCAAGTGTTCGTTAGCTGGAACAGAAGGTTCCTCATGTGTCTTCACTTTTTCTATGGAACTCTTAGGTGCTGTTTGTTTTTTCTGTAGGAAAAGGTCTGCAGTCTGCGGACCACATCTGCAGGCATCTGCAGGAGAAGAGGTGGACCAAATGTCTGCAGTCTGCAAGGAGAAGAGGGTTTGTTTTTTTTTTTTATATAAAACCTCTTCTAGGTTTAAAACACACACACAACACACCTCACACACTGATCTCTCTCTACTCTCTCTCTACTCTCTGCACCACCTTCACCACCGCCACCACTTCACCACCGCCATCATCACCACTTCACCACCGCCATCATCACCACTTCTCCAGCGACCACCACTTCACCACCGCCATCATCACCACCACCGTCACCACTACACCACAGCCACCACCGTCACCACTACACCACAGCCACCACCGTCACCACCGCCATCATCACCACCATGTAACAGATCGATGATGATGATGTAACAGATGGATGACGATTTGGGGGTTTTGTTTCTGATCGATTTTGGGTGTTTTGTTTGCCATCGATTTGGGGGGTTTTGTTTCTGATCGATTTGGGGGGTTTTGTGGTGGTGGAGCAGGGGTGTCGGAGGTGGAGGTGGTGGCGGAGCAGGGGTTTTGTTTCTGATCGATTTGGGGGGTTTTATGGTGTCGGAGCAGGGGTGTCGGAGGTGGAGGTGGTGTCGGAGGATGTGGTGGTGGTGGCGGAGGATGTGGTGGTGGAGGTGGTGGCAGGGATGTGGTGGTGGTGGAAGAAAACGTCTGCCAAGAAGAGGTTCCAAGAAGACATGGGAACATGTCTGTGTGGTGAAGAGGTCTCGCAGACCTTTTTTAATGAAAGGTCTGCGAGAAAACAAACAATCTGCAGCATCCAAACGTCTGCCCGCGTCTGCGCGGCGCAGACATAAGTGGCCAGAAGTACTTCTGGCCAAAAAACAAACAGCACCTTAGTGTAGTAAGTGACATTGTCATTGCCAAAATTTCCAATCATTTTGCAGCTTTGTATATAGTTATTAATGTCTACCAGAATATCAATTAATTCGACGAATATTGTATGACATTTTAGCTATGTGGTCGACCCTATCACAATATGTATTAATACCCCTCATCAAATCAGAGATTGTAATGCATGTGAGGCTATGTTGTCAAAAGCCTTCAGGCGCACGCCTAGGCCCTCAAGCAAGGGGAGACAGTAAACCGGTCGGATTCTGACCAAATTCTGGGCAAACTGGCCTGAAATACCCAAAAAATGGCTTGGAACCAGCCTAACCTAGCCCTTAACAAGCCTAAAATGTGTCTAAAACTTCAAAAAATGGCATGTTTATGCTATGCATCTTGCTTATCTAGGCACAAGGCTCACCCTTTGCGCATTGAGTGCGCCTTTGAAAATTGTGATGTGAAGTGATGAATGTATATTGTGTGGTAGCACTGGAATATACACATATTAGAAATAAGAACTATGATCGTCCTATCTAGTAGGTGAAAGCTTTGATAGATTAACTGCTAAAGAAACCAATATTTTATATACTGATAAGAGTTGGTTTCCAAAAAAATAATGGTGATAACTCTTATTGAAAGAACTGATTCAATCGTTTTGGTGGTGATGCAGTTACTATGCAAGCGCCAAAGGTAGTTCCTCCTGATATGATCTGCAGAGACAAGTTCTTAGTTCAAAGCACCGTCGTACCAGAGGGGACAAAGGAGGAGGACGTCACATCTAACATGGTTAGTGTTCTGAGTGTTTAATGAAGATATTGGTTTTGATGGTAGTTTCTTTATTTGATTTTTCATTTTGTCAGTTTGCTAAAGAAGATGGTAAAATTGTCGATGAAAAGAGGCTTAAAGTGATCTTCATCTCCCCACCAGACTCCTCAGAATCATCGCCAGTCAATGAACCATCAAAGCTAGTGCACGATAACGAAAGTAGAGAAGTGAAAGATGATTTAGTTCATGCCAAGGTAAGACATTATTGTATGTACCAAGTGCTGATATGTGGCAGTAGTAATTTACTAATTTCTATTCATATACTTGGTGATCGAGTGAGTTGGAAGTTTACGGTTTATTCAATCGTTTTCAACATATTAAATCAATTATCTTATTAAAATTGGGTGGTTAAATTTTTAGTTTCAAACTTATGGCAGGTTGATGAAAGCATAGAAGTGTCTAAACGGGATGGAGAAAGTACAGAGGCAACAAGGAAGGAAGAAACTTACAAAAGGAAAGAACCTGTAAAACCGAGCCATGAAGATATCAAAAGAAATGAAGAATTTATGCAGATGAATGATACAGAAGAGCTGATATTAGCCAAAGAGTTTACAGAAATGAAGTCAAAAGTGATAGAACTTGAGTCGAGGCTTACCGAGGTAAGTTATGTTTGTGTTTCAATCATATGGTCGATTGAAATAAATGACGATTTCGGCTTTGGATTTACATTACAAGTGTGAATGTATTTATCTTATCTTACTAGAAGCCTCAAAGCACTCGTAAAAGACTTGCTTCAAAAGCTTCTAAGGAATTTTCTTTTAACAGAATTGTCAAATTTTTGCATTGGTGCTTTATAGAGCTTAATTATCTCATCTTTATAAGCTGCGATATTCTCTGTTGCTACTTCATTTATGCTAGCTATCTAAATTAGTTTTTTGGCTAATTTTGATTAGCAATTTCTGTGGACTTTCTCAGGCTAAAGCAACTATTCTACATCTAACAGAAGAAAAAAGATCGGTTACTCAGGAGAAGCACTTCTTACAGGGAGAACTGGTTTGTCTTCTAATCCATCTATTTATTTTGTATGACGTAAATTATTAGTTACTTAAATTGCTCAAAAGTTCGGAAGTGTTATGCCTGCCTCTACTTAAAGTAAGTTGGTGTCCGAATAGGTTTAAGGCACAATGTTTCCACCTGCACTTTTGGCGGCGAGTGAGTTTGTGATAGTGATGTCACTGTCAGTGTGTGGTTTTACCCTCCTCAAACCCTACCTTAGCTTTGCTATTGGTAGGATATACTGAGTATGATGATGATGATGATGATGATCTCGTATCTTTTGTTCGTTATGCTCAACTCGATGGAGTAGGTTTAAGGCTAATTTCTTGACATATTGGAGTTCTTTAAGCAAACTAACGCCTTGTTTGTTGATAAGAAAGTAGAGATCAAATGTGCTTACAATGTCACAAATGACAAAACTGCATGTTTAATTGGTAATTTGTCTGAACAGATGCAGTTTTATTCGTCTAAAGTTTAGTGTGATGTGATTCTGGTCTTATGATATGAGTAATAAGTATAATTAAATGGGATTGCGTTATGCGTGATGCACAAGTGTTTTGCTAAAATACTTAATCATATAAATGGTATTATGTATCATCCCTCCCATTTGAAAGAAGGGCATTTGTATGTCTAAATGTTTTAGTTGGAAATTAAAATGCCCGAATAGATCATTAATATGAAGAACCTGTAATAAAAAAGGACAATACATGTTGCTTTTTAGCTATAAAATGCAACTAGTGGGCCCAAGGTGATGTATGTCAAATCGAGCTTGTTTTAAACATCTTTTTTTATTATTATGCATCAAAATAGTAAAGACCAACACACACTGTATGTTCTTGAATTTGATTTAACAATTAATGTTTTAATGCGACTAAAAGAATTATTTTATTACAACGATACACTTTTGGTGATCCGTTGGAGGCAAAGTTTACCTTTACTTCTAAACAGGTCACCAAAATTTTTTGATCATCATTTATTCATGTGTACCGTTTTGATGTTAACTTGCAGGATATGCTGAAAAGTAAGAGACACCGGGCTCAGTCCGGATTTCCGTTGCTGTTCGTTTTCATGGTTTCCCTTGTGAGCCTTTATCTCGGGTACCTGTTGCACAGCTGACTGTGACCGTCTCTTTATGTTTATATATGTGTGCACAACTGCTGTTTCGTGTCAATATAGCTGTTAAGACTTAAGAGACCTGAATAGCCTACGATATCTGGTCTTACTTAACCTGGTTTTGAATCTTTATGAATATTGGTATGTAGACAAATTAGACAGCATTTTTCATTTTGTGGTTGGTTTTGTACAATCAAAGTGTAATAATAATGGGACTTATGGTTGGTTGATCAATGAGTCGAGTGGTTAGCAAAGTTATTGAATTACAAAGTGGTTGGGTCAGCTTGATTCACGGGGAATATCTATTTAAATAAGGCCATACGCTATGGGAAGGTGCTTTTTATTGAATTTCTAGTTAAATAAGACCATATGGGAGGTTAACGACACGTAAATGCCATGTATGTAAAGCTTATGTTTCTAATATTGGATCTACTAGCTTTAGATCCCGGGAATTTCCCGGATTGCTAAAAGATAATATCTTATCATCATCATCGTTTACATAAATGTTATGATTAAATACACGTTAAAACACAAACGAATTTCTAAGATTACCACGACAAATTGAAATACATGAATATGCAACGATCACAATTCGTTGAAAATCTCTGTAAAAACCACATTAGTTGTTTTATCTGTAGGTTTGCCGTCGTTGTCAAGAATTAGTAGTTTGACTCCATCTCGTGTTTTTATCCTTGATAAAGCAACGTACAATTGACCATGAGAGAAGACGGGTTGCTATATCAGTCCAAATTACAGATTGTAAATTAATAAAGAAAATATATTTCTTATAAATCTATTAAATTAATAAATTACACAAAAATGTAGATGTTACTTACTCTTTATCACGAAGTAGTTCTCATTGTCAAATGTACATTGCTTTCGTCTTTTATATTGCTATCTTTGATCGTGCATTGTGCATCGCCGACAAACTTCAACTTTAAGATGCTTAGCCCAAGCAAGCAACATTGATGCATTTTGTTTTCACCATTAATGTACGTCAATGGTGTCGTCTTATAGGATAACTATATGGAGGTAAATCTAAAATAAAGGATCTATATTCAAAGCAACGTACATATGTTTTCTCAACCAAATGTAGTATCGAGTGACTGAGTGAGTCTAAGAAACAACTGATATTTCTTTAGATGTTTCATACAATCCCAACTCTACGCCAATCTGAAATGTTTAGTATCTATCTTCCTTCCTTTATGTGAACATGTAGTCATGTATATCATGGGCTACAAACACATATTAATACAATTAGTAACAACAAAAAACAAAATTTTACATATAATGGTTGATATAAGTAACACTTGTTTGATCATAACTTTCATAAGATAGTACAGACCTTAGTGAATTAATGTTGTTGGTCAACATTTTTAGAGTCCTTAAAAATGGATTGCACTACTATATGACAAATTAAAGCGAGATATTACCTTTTTAAAGGTCATAGTCCTTTGTCAGTTCCGTACCAATATCCGCTGGCATAGAGTCAGCATCATTCATCATTTTTAAAAAAAATACCTAAAAAAAACATGTAGATTATATTAAAACACCATATACCAAGGAAAGATTTTACTTACCAGCTTCAAGCTTACATACAACCTACCACTTTGAATGCTCAAATAAGTGCAAGCAACCGAATGAAAGTGTCCAGGAAAAATTGAAAACGCAATTCCGGATTCAACGTAAAAAAATATAGGTATTTTGTTAAAGGTTTTTATGTCAACAATATATAATACCGATTTAAGCTCATAACTGATAAAAGATTTCAACGCTTATAAACATTATACCCATAGAGATGAACATTGTAAAACATAAAATTGAATGATTTCGTTGAATCAAGTACTACATTCAAAACCACTTGCAATTTTCACATAACATTTCTTGCTGTGCACAAAAAACCCGAACCAAAAAAAAAACCCAAACCCGACCCTACCCATAGGGTCATAGGCTATGACCTTCAGCTACAAAACCCGAAAAATAACCTAAACCCGGTTATAGTGAATACCCTTACCCGTTTTGTGAATACCCGTACATAGGTTTTTTGAATACCCAAAATCTACATATATGTGCAACCCAGCCCCTTAAAAACCCCATCTATATCCAAAAAGTACCGGAAGAAAAACCCAAAAAAAGACCTGGTTTCCGAGTTTTTCCCGTACCTAAAAATAAGCATTACAATACCTAGGAATAGGGTACCCGGTTTTATGCACCTCTAATCACATCTATACTTTCCTGCATGGTTTCAACGGATCATATAATAAACATAAAACACATATATTGTCCATTTATCATCATAGGCAACTACATTAAGCGATATATCTACTGTAAATTGCTGGTTCACTTTAGCACATATTACATATTTAGTGCATAGGATCTAATTACTTTGGGTAGTCATAGCAATAAGTAGAATGTATGGAAGAGAAATATATCCTTTACAGTTTACATACCTTGTGTGAAACCATTATGCAGGTGGCATCTAAGAATAGTCTAAGAAAAGCTTAATCGCCACTCCTGATGTCAAAGAAACATTTAATGTACCATAAGTAAGTAGACCTTATGCACTAACTAATGATAACTGATTATTGCTTCCTCAAATTGAGCATGTACCAGAAGTAAGTAGACCCGCATGCTCAAATTGATGGTTTCTCAATGGGACTTTCACAATCCGAATTCGTTGAACTTTTAAGATCTCTTTTGACATTTTCTTCAACAGTTCACACCATATCGTAAGTCAATTCAGTAAATGATAACAACTCCTGCCTTTTCTTCCTATTTTCACAATTATAAAACAATAAACCATCAAAAGGAAACAAAAATATAAAACAAACGTCTATACAATGGAAAATTCATGTTCTAGCATCAGGCATTACATGTGAAGCTTAGTAATGAAATCAAAATTCAACCTTGCAATCATTGCTAATTGGGCTCCTTAGATTTAAAAAGCGCGAGGCGCACCGAGGAGATAGGGTCTAAAACAGTGGCGCAAACCACTTATCTTTTCGTACGGAGTGCAATTTGTTTAAATAATTTTATTCTCATAGGTTTCTAGCATAAGTCACCTAACCGGTACCGAAAATTCTAAAAAATGGGTACCAGTATCGAAAATATCCGGTACGCTACGGTTCAGTACCTGAACGGACCGGTATTTGAAGGTAAAAACCGGCAAATACCAGTACTATACCAAACCAGTACCGAAAACGCTAAATATCGATACCGAATCGGTATCGGAAATCAAGTCGTTCAAGAAATTTGGTACCGGTTCCGAATTATGATAGACAAACCTGATGTGGAATCACAATGAAAAATCTGAAACTGACTCATTTATTATTTGAGGATGGATGAACATTCTTTTTCCTACTATTCCTTCCACCCAGGGCCTGTATTCGCTGCCCATTTTTTGTTAAGATCAGCAACAGATATCATGCTGCAAGGGACGAATAGTTAAACTAAGTTAACAAATAACTGAAGTTAACCACTTAACAAAATTCCAATCACCACCAATCTTTCTTCATCAAAGTCATGCCAAGTGAATTCAACCGTAAGAAAAAATGAAATTATATCAAACTTTGTGGTGTATGAGTGATTTTGTAACACCCCAACCCAGAAGGGCTGACGTGTCACAATAACAGTATCATAAACAAAAGTCATAATTCCATTTATTTATTTGACAAGGATACAACCACACGACCACTAAACTTAAGTTTAATATATAAGTGGACACATTCGATTTGATTAACTAACATCTTCAGATTTATTCCTAGGCTTTATTCTTCTCTCTTTTCCCCGCCCAAAGTAACCTGCGGACCTGTATATACAAAAAGTTTACGGAATGAGCCAAATGCTCAGTACGGAATAATAGGCTCAAATAACAAGTAACGCTTTATATGAAATGTTATCCGGATGGAACTTTATGCGAAAATGATACGATGCAAGTAACGTAATTTCATAATCATATCATACGGATGTACCCATGATCCAAACTTAAAACGTGACAATACACAGGTAGCTACTCCTGCATAATTATCACACGAGATGGCGAGTTGGCATACCCGCTATCCACCTCCTTAACTTAAATCCTAGGATCGATCCATACGCCTCCTAATAGCTTTGTACCACACTTGTACTTAAGAGACGCCGTGAACTGATCTCTCCGTCATGGGAGGAGCACATGTTGTCGATGCCGCAACAACATGCTCGTGGGACACTCCACGAGAAGCGACACTCAGGGTATCAGAGTACAAATGGTCTTATTCACATAACTTATCAAAAATATATTATCATAACAAGACGTAACATATATTGGAACATGCGATAATGAGTACAACTAACATAATACTATCGCATGACATGAAAGCTAAATCCAAAGTTGTGATTAGAATAGGAATTCAACGGACTGTCAAATGAATCGATAATCAAAGACGTGAGGAGTTTTAAAAGATATATGAATTTAATGGGTTTATAACAATTTGAATATGAAGCAATAAGGAGTGAGGGTAAGGATCCGTACCTTAATAATTCCAAAGTGATGCTACCTTATGATAATATTTCAGATTTATACGGGCAGAGTTTAGATTACTGATTAGTCTTTTAACCTAATTTAAATAACATGCACACAAACTAGGTTAGTAACTTAATACAGCATTTACGATAACTCACGAGATTAAAATCCTCACAACGAATGACAAAGTGCGATACTTAAACATCCATCGGATTCACAACTAATGACAAAGTGAAATCACTTAAACATCCATCGGATTCACAACGAATGACAAAGTGCAAACACTTAAACATCCATCGGAATCACAACTAATGACAAAGTGAAATTACTTAAACATCCATCGGAATCACGACTAATGACAAAACATAACCCAAATTTGAGCAGCACTTAAACATCTATTGGATTGATTTCAATCAATCGGACATTGAATCGTATCAGCGATCGAGTTAATACCCTGTGCAGCAGCACCCCGCTATACTAATTAGTGATTTCGTGTGTGTTTTGAGAGTATTGGGACGATATCTCAGCGTGTATTTTGAGTTTCTTCGTCGTTTTTGTGCCCAGAATTAAGTCCCAACCTCTGCTATTTATACACAAAATTGGCATTGCTTACGGACCGTAAGCATAAACCCTTACGGTCCGTAAGGGTCATTTTTTCGCCATAGGGTCGCCACGTGTGGAAGTAGGCTTGCTGAGTCGACACTTTCGAAAAATTCAATTTAGAAAACGAGATATAAAGATAATCGTCTAGTAGGGAATGCCCCCCCCCCTGAGTTTTAGGGGCCCTGATCCTGATTCTGAATATTCTGAAATTTGTAGGGTTTGTGCAGAATTACTTGGGTGTCTTAATTAGGGTTTCCTATTGGATAAAATAATAAAATAAATAGTACTTTTAATGAGGGTTGTTACATTCTTCCCACCTTAATAAAAATCTCATCCTCAAGATTTGCTGGAATAAGTAAGAATACTTATTCGAAGAAATGTTGTTACGTACATGGTTGGTACGAGTACTCCTACGTGGCGGACGACGAGGAGGCATCTATAAGAATAGACATAGGAATTAAACAAAATAAGAGACCAAGTTGAATCCAATCATAGATATCTACCCATTCCTCACAGGTTTTAATTACTATCTTCAAGTTTTCTACAGGAAAGAGCCTTTGCTCTGATACCATAGCTGTAACACCCCAACCCAGAAGGGCTGACGTGTCACAATAACAGTATCATAAACAAAAGTCATAATTCCATTTATTTATTTGACAAGGATACAACCACACGACCACTAAACTTAAGTTTAATATATAAGTGGACACATTCGATTTGATTAACTAACATCTTCAGATTTATTCCTAGGCTTTATTCTTCTCTCTTTTCCCCGCCCAAAGTAACCTGCGGACCTGTATATACAAAAAGTTTACGGAATGAGCCAAATGCTCAGTACGGAATAATAGGCTCAAATAACAAGTAACGCTTTATATGAAATGTTATCCGGATGGAACTTTATGCGAAAATGATACGATGCAAGTAACGTAATTTCATAATCATATCATACGGATGTACCCATGAGCCAAACTTAAAACGTGACAATACACAGGTAGCTACTCCTGCATAATTATCACACGAGATGGCGAGTTGGCATACCCGCTATCCACCTCCTTAACTTAAATCCTAGGATCGATCCATACGCCTCCTAATAGCTTTGTACCACACTTGTACTTAAGAGACGCCGTGAACTGATCTCTCCGTCACGGGAGGAGCACATGTTGTCGATGCCGCAACAACATGCTCGTGTGACACTCCACGAGAAGCGACACTCAGGGTATCAGAGTACAAATGGTCTTATTCACATAACTTATCAAAAATATATTATCACAACAAGACGTAACATATATTGGAACATGCGATAATGAGTACAACTAACATAATACTATCGCATGACATGAAAGCTAAATCCAAAGTTGTGATTAGAATAGGAATTCAACGGACTGTCAAATGAATCGATAATCAAAGACGTGAGGAGTTTTAAAAGATATATGAATTTAATGGGTTTATAACAATTTGAATATGAAGCAATAAGGAGTGAGGGTAAGGATCCGTACCTTAATAATTCCAAAGTGATGCTACCTTATGATAATATTTCAGATTTATACGGGCAGAGTTTTGATTACTGATTAGTCTTTTAACCTAATTTAAATAACATGCACACAAACTAGGTTAGTAACTTAATACAACATTTACGATAACTCACGAGATTAAAATCCTCACAACGAATGACAAAGTGCGATACTTAAACATCCATCGGATTCACAACGAATGACAAAGTGCAAACACTTAAACATCCATCGGAATCACAACTAATGACAAAGTGAAATTACTTAAACATCCATCGGAATCACGACTAATAACAAAGCATAACCCAAATTTGAGCAGCACTTAAACATCTATTGGATTGATTTCAATCAATCGGACATTGAATCGTATCAGCGATCGAGTTAATACCCTGTGCAGCAGCACCCCGCTATACTAATTAGTGATTTCGTGTGTGTTTTGAGAGTATTGGGACGATATCTCAGCGTGTATTTTGAGTTTCTTCGTCGTTTTTGTGCCCAGAATTAAGTCCCAACCTCTGCTATTTATACACAAAATTGGCATTGCTTACGGACCATAAGCATAAACCCTTACGGTCCGTAAGGGTCATTTTTTCGCCATAGGGTCGCCACGTGTGGAAGTAGGCTTGCTGAGTCGACACTTTCGAAAAAATCAATTTAGACAACGAGATATAAAGATAATCGTCTAGTAGGGAATGCCCCCCCCCCCCCCGAGTTTTAGGGGCCCTGATCCTGATTCTGATGATTCTGAAATTTGTAGGGTTTGTGCAGAATTACTTGGGTGTCTTAATTTGGGTTTCCTATTGGAAAAAATAATAAAATAAATAGTACTTTTAATGAGGGTTGTTACAGATTTCCGTTCGGCTAATTCAGTTATTTATATAAAAAGCATAACCAGTAATCGTTCAACTATTTTAGTTTTCTGCCGACCCTATTTAAATGCATGTATGTTATGGTTTTGATATGATAATTGGCTAATAATAGCTTAATAATATACATGGTATTGATATTAGATTCCCTTCAGCCAAGTCTCGGGTATCTACAGTGAGTACAATCGCCTTACAACCATCCATTTCGGCTCGTTTAACCAGCTAAGTTACCACATTCATGTCTTTATACACCTAGCATTTGACAAAGACATTTAGGGAACAATTAACATAAAATTTTGAACTGTTACACGAAATAAATGTGTGTATGTTGAATGAATAATCTTTGCAAGGATAGGAGGGACTCATATAGAGTCGAAAAAACCAAACACCCAGACCCGTTGAAGCAACCTCCTCGACACGGGAGGTCGTCCATGAGGATAATGTCCGGAAAAATTGGTGTATAATGTAAAAAACAAAATTCAAAGATTGAAAACGGCAACGGAAACCACGATCATATCTTGGTTTCCGCTCAGTGCCATAAATGATGCCCACAAAATAAATAATTAGCAACTTTTTCATTTATATGTACAGAGACTTATGCTAAGTAAATCTAGGTAGTCAAAAGCTTAAGGCGCACTGAAGACACATAGGGTAATCAACTCGCCTAGGCGCTTAAAAAGCAAGGCCCGAAGCAAGCAAGGAGCACGTGTTATCCAGTCCATTTTTAGGCTACTTGCAACAGGATGGAGATATATGATAGACTGATATGACAGCGATATGACCAATACGGCTGGTATCACTTTTTTATCACCCACCAATATGACTTGTTTATGTAACCATATGGCCCGTATCACTTATTATGTCCGATCCATACCGCTAGCATCGGTTGTGGGGCCTACCTGCGCCATTCGTATATATCTGAAGTCTGAACATGAAACTTTATAGCTAAAGAAAACAGACCTTAACCCATAGTTCCCAAAAAGTGTTAAATTACGTGTGGAGCATCGGGATTATAATCATCGTCTTCAGAATCATCAGATGGAAGCCCTAAATTATCATCCAACGTATTCCCACAGGCTGCAGTTTCAGGAAAAACCTTCTGCACTAAAAAAACAAAAAAAAATTAGGTTTCAGAACGATGCCCGGATAGCATGGATTTAATTTGACTAACAGACCTCCCAGCCATCTTCAATAGAAAGATCAGTCCCCATAGAATCATTGAGTAAGTCAACACAGCCAACCTTACAATCACAAGTGGGGCAAAGCCACCCTTCATCGCCAGGAGGAACTGCGTATAAAAAAACAACAGCATTAACCCATTTGACCAGTTAGAGATATAACATTACCCAAAACGACCCATTTACATAAAAACATATGAAATTGAGATGTTACCTTGTTCTTTCAATAGAGGGGGATCCAAACAATATTGATGGAATCCACGTTCACATGCGCCATCACAAAGAATAATATCATTATCAAGCTGGACTTCTGTCTGTGCACATTTCGCACAGAATATCTGCCCAAATTAGAAAGAATTAAAAATACCATCAAAGGTATATAGAATAAAGTTATGATAAAAAAAAAAGATGACCTACATCCTCACTGTCGATTTCTCCTTCAGAATCATATAAAGTTTCTGGAATCCTTCCTTCCTCACATGATGTGTCAATTTGTTTGAATAAATCTCTTATTTTCAACTTGTAACGATGAATATATGATTTGGCGCGTTCAAGCTCCTTCTTTGGTCTTAACTTTTCTAGGCTGCTTGACAAAAGTATATAAGAATATTAACATATTGCGAACAATAATAACAAAATGAAACGTTTAAATTGAAGAACGAACAACCTCTGCCCTTTCCAGCCATCGCCAACATAAGCATCAATGAAGTTTTCTTCATAGTTCATTCGACTTAACAAATATCTTAAATGTCTCTGAATTTTTGAAAACTCATTATTATTTATTATTATTATTATTATTATTATTATTATTATTATTATTATCTTTTTGTGTCTTCTTCATCTTCTTTCTCCTCTTTTCTTTGCTGCCAGCATCTAGCGAAGGAGCAACAAACAGTTCTTGAACCTTAGGTTTTTCTTGAGACTTTGAGCGTAAGACCCTAGAACTTGTAGCAACCATGTTTTCTTTTCTTCCAGATCGCGAGCTCTTGTGCTGACATGGTGTTTGACTTAATTCCGTGGTTCCATTTTCAAGACTTGAACCATTGGGCTTCAATCCCTACACAATTTTCCTCGTGCTTTGAACTGGTGTTTGGCTTGATTCCTCGGTTTCATTTTCAAGACTTAAACCTTCAGGTAAATTCTTATCATTTTTAACATTGTAAGCACACTTGGACTTCAATCCCAACACTATTCTTCCACCTAAACATCCAATTCATTCAACAATCATCAGCAGTCAATATCAATCAACAAATGCAGAGTACTAACTACAAAACCCTAACCTACCATACGGGTGCAAACACAAAAACGAACTGAACATATTATGGTTTCCAGGGAGAAGAATACTTTTTTTCGATTTACTGATTGCAAAATATTTATCCAAATCGCAAGGCTCTGTTCGTTTTCCTCTTTCACATCCGTTAGCAAGGCTTCTCAGCTGTAACAACAGCAACAACTTTTTCTCATGTTTGGGAAGAGCAGCTGGAATGAATTTAATTATATAATAGTAATCATTTGACCCCCTAAATAATTTTGAATCGAGATTATTTATGTATACCCAAACAAAAATTTAGTATCTTCATCCCAGCCAAAAAGTTGATCGAGTAAGCGGTTTTATGGTTCCCAGCCCCAAAATTGATCCAAAGTGTGACCAATTAAAGGTTTAAAACTCAGAAAACGATAATTAACAAAAACATTATAAAACTTATTTGTTGGATAACAAAGAAAGGACAATAAAATATGATAGGACTCAGCAAGAACAATACCTGCCAAACTATACACCTATGATGATATCCAACAACCATAACATATTCAGCATAAATGAAGTCCCAATTGCAATGATAAAACTTAAAATTATTAGCACCAGGAAAAAGCGTTTAATACGGGCGGTGTGAGGATAGCAAGTGAACCATCAACTTGGACTGCAACATTGCAATACAAAACAAACTATCAATCAAACATTGTTGATTCATTACAACTCAACTAAGACTTTCAATAAAATCGTAATCATACATATTTCCCTAAACCTAGCTAAAACATCAACACATCAGGCATATAATCAATTTTACCAAAAAACAACTAAGATATTGCTATTATATACGCTAATACATAGATCAAACCTTATGTTTTGAGTTAGACAGGTGACCTTCAAGGGTTAAGGTAAGAAAAAAGTTTTAGCAAAACTGTTTCAGGTTAACCCGAATGGTACCAAAATATACCCTTTTTACCTATATATAGCCTGCATCACTTATTAGACTACAGCGACATAAATATTATGATTTTGTACCTTTGATTGCGAGAAATCCACACCAAACAATCGTAGAAAGAGGAGATTATCTTGAAATCCATTGATAAAACCATTTGTTTCGTTAACAAATCGACACTGTTTAAACAATATAAACCCTGATTTCAGATTTGGAAATTGAACTTAGAATCAAAATCTGAAGAAGAAGAAGAAGAAGAAGAAGAAAAACTACAGAGAAGAAGAGTCTAACCTCGATCTAGAATGTTAGATCCATTGTCTTCGCACAGATTAGTCGTCAAATGCAAGGATTGCCTTAGATTTAGGGTTTGTGATATGCAATAAGATTGAAAAGGAAGGGTTTAAACAGAATGAAAAGTCTGGTGAATTGATTGATGGTGAAACGTATCAATCACTCTTTGATAAAAAAGAGCGGACAAATGAGATAAAGGAGAACAGAGGTTTGGCGCCCAGAGTGAATTCTCTTGATTAAGAGGGTGTCCACATCATCAAAATGATTGGCTAAGAATAGCCCATGTGGCCTAAGAGAATTCATTTAGTATAATAGATAGATGAGTGATGCACAGCTTATTAACAACATTGTTAGTTGTATAAATTCTTATAGATTTACTACAAGCATGTAAAGTAGTAATGTAAATTTCCAATGATAATCTTATAGATTTACATACAAGCATATGAAGTAGTATGTATAGGTGGTGTGTAGGGATGCAAACTAGCCGAGCAGCTCGAGATCGGCTCGAGAAAAAGCTTGAAACGAGTCGAGTCTTATCGAGCCTAAACCGAGCTTGAACCTATAAATAAAGCTCGTTTGTTTATTGAGTCCAAGTTCGAGCCTGGCATATGAAGCTCGTCAGGCTCGTCGAGCCTTAGTGTAATATTAGTTTTTATTAATATTTAATAACATTTACTCCTTATTTAAAGTTGTCTGGTAAACGAGCCGAGTCTAGCCGAGCTTATTTGAACTTGTTTACGAGCCGATACCAAACCTAAAATAAGTTTGTTTAGTAAACGAGTCCGAGCTTCACTTATCGAGCTCGTGATCCTAAACGAGTCTAATATTTGTATTGTTCTTATTTAATATATAAATTAATAGATAATAAACGAGCCGGGCTCGAGCTTGGGAAACAGCAACGAAAAACAAAGCTCGAACCGATCCGAGCTCGAGCTCTCGTAAGTTAATCGAGCTCGAGCTTAGTTGAGATCGAGCTCAGCTCTGCTAGTTTGCACCCATACTCCCTGGTGTGTGTGAAAATATTAATTAATTAATATATATGAAAAGATAAATCATAGGTGGGTCCCATATGATGTGTAGTCTTTAATGAGAGAACAAACATAATTAGGAATGGCAATGGGCTGGGCTTGGGCCGGGTATTGGTAATCTCAGGCCCGTACCCGGTTGTAATTCTTTGTCCAATACCCGGTCCGTTACCCGTCGGGTATCGCGTATACCCGCGGGTATCGGGTATACCCGTTAATTTCATAAAAATACCCGTTGGGACAAATGTGTTTTTACTTTGATGTTTATATAATTTACTATTTTAATGACTATAACAAATGAAAATATGATTAATAACTTACATATCATATTCAGACCATATATACCAAACTAAATCAAAACGATTACTTAATTAAGTAATTGTATCAGGGCCACCTAATTGCATAAACATCCACATAATAAAGGGTGATAACTTCCATATCCAATATACATGCTCAAAGATAAGTTATTTGTTTACTAAACACCTGTCAAATACATATCCACATAAGACTATAGAGAAGGTAATAAGTACATCTACTAAGTTTATATATGAAAATCTATAATATGATACTTTCGGGTATTATTCGGGTATCGGGCGGGTATCACTAAATCTCATACCCATATCCGTACCCAATTTTTTTTTCTTTTTTTAAGCCCATAGCCCATACCCATTGGGCTTCGGGTATACCCGACCCGTATGTTTCGGGTTTTGGGTATACCCATCGGTCTTAGGCTTTTTTGCCATCCCTAAATATAATGGTTGGATGATGAATGATGATCATCTATTATATCTTACACCCTAATAATTATATTTGTTAAAACATTAATTTCAAAGATAATGAATTTTTTATAAGTTAAAACTGTATACTCGTTATTGTTCAAACTTTTACTATGACATAAACTATAGTATATCCATGGTAAACACATTCTTTTTCAAAACGAGTATTCAATATATTTTATGAGAGCAAAAGTTTTAGAAATATTTTTCTGATAGTTTAGGTTTTGTTTAATTCCCTTAAACCTAATATCATGGAGTTACTTCATAGAATCTAATCTATACTTTCTATAAAAGCAGAAATCTGAGTGACATAAGAAAAGCTGATGTGTCAGCCATAGAGGCTGTTCAACAAGACTTTTCTTATGTCATTTTTACATCATAAAGCCTAATATATAAAATCATTTAAAATTAAAATTCTGTCTAAACCTCTGCCCTCAACATTTTATAATCAAACCTTTGTTCCCAATAAACCTCTGTCCAAATTCAAAATTCTGGCTCCACATTCAAAATTCAAAATTAAAACCATATATTCTAATCCTATAAATAAGATATATGAATCTGGCTCCACATTCAAATCTCTCTCGCTCATATCTGCGAGCGTATCTCTCTCTCTCTCTCAAATGCATATTTCTCGTGATTCAGCCGGCTAATATCCGATTATACTTCTTTGTTCGAATGTTTGTTGATTCTGTTTACATGTTATCGTTCCAGTATCATTGTTCCAACATCGTCGTTTCAATGAAGCTTTCCTCACACATCAACCTTTCAATATCGATGTTGCAGTATCATTGTTGCAACATCGTGAAAAGTTGCATGTGTTACCTGATGGGAGAGTTGCATTGTTCGATTTTCGTTAAATCGAAAGTCAGCTTTTCTTGCGTTAGTAAGATTTTCTTCTTTTATACAAAGTATAGATTCGTGCAATATCGTGAAAAGTTAGATGTGCTACAACAGTTGAGAGGAGACCTTTGCATTTTAGGTTTGTTTCTTATTTTGATTAACTGTTGATGATGTTGAGAGTTTTTATTGACACTGACATTTTAGAATATGTTAAGATGCATGTTAATATTATTAAAATGAACTACTACATAGAAAAATATAAATTTAATGAAATATTTATAAAGTATTACACGCAAGAGTTAACACTTGCTAGGATTTCGTAGACTCTGGCCTTTCTCCATGTGATTTCATGCTCTCTTTTGAATTTCAGGTCAGTTAGCATGTTGCAGATTTTCTGATCCTGTTTTAGAAGTTGTGTCAGAAACTCTTCTGCATTCTTCTGGAACTCTGATGGAGGAGAGTGGAGGACTTCATCGAGTAATGCTATGTTGTTCCAGGTTTTGTTGTAATTAGTGTCATTGATTATGTCGATTTTCCTGTTTAGTTCTTCGTCTGTTCTTTTTTCTTTGGGTGACCACATCGAGAATTGTGTTTTAACATCCCTGGTGTCTGACCAGTGGTAGAAGCTGAAGTTTGCCATGTAGATTTTTTGTTGGTTTTTCTGATTTGGAACAATTTTTGACAGAAAGTGATTTGTAGGACAATTTGTTGATGTTTTGAATCAAAAGTAATCATCAGTCTTTTATAGAATTTAAAAACGCGTCTACATGATAAATGAAGAGGTTAATTGTAATTGTGATAATCTGCTTTTTCTCTTTGAACTTCGAAATTTTGTCCCTTGGGTTTCTTGGTATTTAATTTTACAGTTTTCCCATAAAGGTTGGGGTTTGAAAAGGTTTTTGCATTAAAAGACTGTTGTTTTGAAATATACACTAATATGTTTATATTAAATCTACACGTTTTCACTGTTAGATATATCAGTATAGAGTAGGAGTTGGGTAGAAAGTGTGTTTTTCCTAGAAAGTCTAGGAAGCAAGAAGAACGTGACATGTGGCATTGAAGGATTTTAACTAAAAGGGCAATTGTGTAATTTAAATATTATTTTAATTATGGATTATTTTATTAAGATAACTAACTAACCAGAAAATTATGGAAACTAAATATCTCATTTAATTCAAATTGACAGTTTCAATTTAAATCATACAATCCATACAACATATTCATAGGAATTCGTAAAAAAGGATTTTACAACATTGCTGGAGGATTCTTGACATTGTGTTTTAACAGCAAGCAGATTTCAGAACGCTGTGTTTTAACAGCAAGCAGATTGCTGGCCATTGTGTTTTAACAGCAAGCAGATTTCTTGACGCTGTGTTTTAACAGCAATCAGATTTCTTGACGCTGTGTTTTAACAGCAAGCAGATTTCTTGAAGCTGTGTTTTAACAGCAAGCAAATTTCTTGACATTGTGTTTTAACAGCAAGCAGATTTCTTCAACACACTGTCATCATCAACCTTAAATTGGTAAAACACATCAACCTTAAAGTGGTAAAACACATCAACCTTAAATCATACAACGAAGATACGAAAGTGAATCGGGTAACCTAGAGTTAAATGAGACTGACCTGGATTCGAAAAGGGCTCGCCGGAAACCTTGACTGATCGTCGGCGGCGGCGTCACCCCAGCCGCTCCTCTCTGCCTACCCCCTTCTGGTCGCTGAGCACCACCACCACAGCACCATCCTGCGCCGCCACCTAACCCCACAAAATCCCTCCTCCACTGTGTGTTGCGGCCATCACCGTTTTGAGGTTTTTGGAGGTGGGTTTAGAGAGGGAGAGAGAGAGAGAGAGAAAGAGGGGAAATCGCATGAATTTAGGGATTGGTTATTGATATGGCAGTTTCTTTACTGATTTAAAACACTTCCAATTACCAAAATACCCTCACTATATTAAAAGTCTCTAATTATATAACTCAGATATTACGAAAATGCCATCCATTTGATCTAAGCCATTAAACACACTCATCTAATGGCCCAGATCGCTTCCTACACTTTCTAGGAAAAACACACTTTCCGCAGGATCCCTACTCTTCAGTATATAAACTCATAGTCACTTCACCTGTTTTTCATAACGTTTTCCTACGAAGATATCATACTTTCAGGAAAGTCGAGTAATATAGTTTATTCAAATGGCGTCATTCACTTCTGTAAAATCGGATGATTTAAAGCAGCGTTTTGTCAGGAAAATCGAGGAACAGGTGTATGAAGATAGGGCTACTCTTCAAGAGCTGAAGAGATGTTTTAATGGATTGCAAGTTGGCCTGTTCACGAGAGAGCAAGTTTCCATAATTCTTATGCGGATGCCTTCAACTTCCGTTCGTGAGCTTTGTGTTGCCAGTAATATAGAGTGCGGTGATAGAGACGTGGAGTTCATGGCGATGCTGAAGGACATACATCGAGAAGTTCAGCAATTGATGGAGTTGAAGCTAAAGTTTCTTAATTCTTGCTGTTTTTGTTAGATTTGAACTTTAATGTTGTTCAGTATGTTATGTAATTATTGGACTTTTAATGTCATGAATAAATGAATAAATTTTAATCTTATGAATCTATGTTGCGTTTTAGTTTTACTTATTTAGTGTTTGAGTTTGATTTAGATTATGTTGATGTTGAATTGTGTCTGAACATCTGTTTGGTAAGTCAACAGAGGTTTAATAGTATCAAGGGTTGGTTTGATGGTGAACATATTATGTTGATGTTGAATTGTGTCTGAACATCTGTTTGGTAAGTTAACAGAGGTTTAATAGTATCAAGGGTTGGTTTGATGGTGAACAGATTATGTTGATGTTGAATTGTGTCTGAACACCTGTTTGGTAAGTCAACAGAGGTTTAATAGTATCAAGGGTTGGTTTGATGGTGAACAGATGAGTGCAAAGATAAAACAAATGTTCAGAATTTGATCATTGATAGCAGTTTTTTGAAGAATCTGTGCTCCTGCAAATTACAGAGAGTCAATATTTGGAGTTGTAAAAGGTCTGTTGTAGTTAAAGTTTGGTAAAAGTGAACATCTGCTGAAGATGAAAGATTGAAGAAGGAAAGGTCTGTATGGGAGACCAGATGTTAAAGAACAACAGATGATATTCAAAATATGTTGAGCCGGCAAAAGGTTTTTATAGTAACAGTGGTTAGGTTAATAGCAGATGTTGGGACTTTGTTAGTCCATTAGATTAGATGTTGTACAGTATGTGAAATTGTAATTGTAGACCTTTGTATAAGTATGCTGCTGTTGTCATATATTCGAACCTTCTTATGAAACAACTGTGTATGCTAACGACTGTTGATTTACCACTGTTGACTAAATGAATAAATTTTAATACTATTAATCTTTGTTGTCGCATCTTCATTTTAATTATTTCAGTCATTCCTAAGTATTATTATATAATTTTGTTTATCAATAACAGTTTTTTGGAAGAATTTCCGGTAAGACCTAATTACAAGGAGTCGATATTTGATGTTGTAAAATGTATGTTGTAGCTAACGTCTGACAAAAGATAGCATCTGCTGATGAATAAATGTCTGAAGATGCAAAGGTCTGCTATGGGTCAACAGATGTTAACGAACAACAGATGATATTCAATCTTAAAATGCTCAACAGAGGTTTTGATACTAACAGTGGTTGGGCTAATATCAGATGTTAGACTTACAACTGTTGAGTTACACCGATTGAAAATGTTAGTGCACTATGTCTGTTGACTTTGTCTAGCATCAAGTATTGTATTAGAATGATAGACCAAGACACGCAAAACGAGAAAACATGTTAAACTGCCAAAGACCATTTCAAACGGAATTAACAAAGTTAATTCCGCTTGAAACCGCACTTGGTCATTTCAAACGGAATCAGTTCCCTATAAATACCTAGGTATTGATCTTCATTTGTAACTTTTCTGATTCGGTAACGAAGTGCTGCCGAATTGTCTCTAGGTTGTATATTGCTGTTATATCTATAATAGAGATATTATAATTGAATCGAGCATCCGTTTCATTGATTCCGCCTTTGATTCGGATTCAAACTCTTCTGAACGACTCATTCAGGTCGCACAATGATCCTACAAGTGGTATCAAAGTTCAGGAGGAAGAGTTCAGCTTGATTTCATCAGAATTCTGACTTCTACACTTTCTTTTTCAAAATTCACAAGATTTTACGGAAAAAATGGATTGAATTTCACACATTACATGCGAAACAGTGTTTTAATGAATCCTTGAAAGAATTGGACTTAAAATCAACCTAAAACTTGATAAAATGGGTAATTTCGCTTGAAAAACTGTTCGGACATGATGACATCAGCATAATTTCGTTTGAAATTAGCAAGTGATTCTGCCTGAAACTGCTATTTCGCTTGAAAAGTACCCCTAATTTCTCTCCAAAGTGTAATTCCGCTTGAGAAGGTTCACACGAAATTATATAATTTCGTTCCAAAAGGTTATTCCGTGTGAAAGGTTAATTTCGCTTAAACAAGGGATTCCGTTTGAAAGTGTGATCTCATGTGAAAGTTCTGATTTCGCTTGAAGAAGTGATTCCATTTAAAAATCACTATTCCATTTGAAAGTGGACATTTCATTTCAAGATCATTTCAAGTCAACCGAGTGTCAAGTTGTTTGATATTGTTTAGACTGATTGTGTTTGTTTGATTGTTTTTGTCTCCAGGTAATTCAAGAAGTTTTCATCATGGCTGAAGAATTCTACAACACGTTTTACAACGCGTTTACATCCGAGTCTTCCGAAATTTCAACTGTCACACCAAAAACCATAACAAAAGTGATCAATGAAAACATTAAACATGATAATTTTTACGAAACACATTCAAAACCACCAACGCTCGAAAGTATTGAAGACTATACTTGGTGGAAAGAACGTTTCATTAGCTGGGCAAAAGCTTATGCACATGAAAGCTGGTTTTGTTTGGAGTTTGGATATGAAAGACCAAAAGATGATAAAGGAGAAGATCTCCCACTCAAGAATTTATCCAAAGAAGACAAATCTGATTTTGCAGCCGAACAGAGAATGATTGCCTTGATCCAGTCATCAATCAGAAATGACATGTTTGCCTTATTACAACATGATGGATCTTTAAAATCAGTTTGGGAAGCTTTAAGGGTTAAAGCTAAGGGGGGTAAACAAATCAAAAAGAATAAAATTGCTCTATTAAAGAAAGAATTCGATTTGTTTGATAGTCTTAACGGTGAATCAGTTCGACAAATGATTGAACGTTTTTGTCATCTAAAAATTGAATTAGAAAGATTTAAGATTGAGAAAACGAGAGAAGAAATAATTGACAAAATCATAGAAGCGTTACCACGAGCTAATCAGTGGCAAACGTTTGTGTTTATATTGAAAAATGATGCTTTGTATGAAACAATTTCTCTCGATATGTTAATTGAAAAAATTGAACCTCATGAGCTTGAATTGCAGAAGCAAAACAAGATGAGCAGTTCTTCACATCAACAGAATGTTAGTCTCTATTATAAAGGTAACTTACCTTCGGTGAAATTTGGAGAATCACCAAAGACAGCATTCAGTGGTGAGAGGGCAAAAGAGCCACAGAAAAGCTCATCAAGTTACAATACGGGTTATCATTCATCTTCGTCAAAAGATAATTCTGAAGAATCAGAAGAGATACTGTGCAACATTGCTCTCAAGTTGAAAAATTCTCCGACTATGAGCATCAATGCAGCTAAACAGCAAATGAGTTTTCTTGCGTCTGTTCTGGAATCATATGAAGGTCTAGTTGCAGGTAAAATTGGTAATTCAGAATTAACCAAAGAAGACTATGACCAGATTGATCCGGAAGAAATGGAACTCATTGATATTCAATGGAGTTTGGCAAGTTGCATCCGTAGAGCTCAGAGATACATGGAGATTACTGGGAAACAGTCACTCGGTGGTCCATCAACAAAACTTGGATTTGATAAGTCCAAAGTGACCTGCTTCAAATGTAAACAAAAAGGTCATTTCAAGAGAGAATGTAACAATTCTGCAGTTGGTGGAAATGAACATCCGTTCAATGATGATTATTACCGAAAGGCAATCTACCACCGAAGCAAAGAAGAGCCGAAAATGATTGAAGATAAACCCAGAGATAAGTCAAGAGCTTGTGCAGTAATCCATGATGATGAAGGATATGATTGGAGTCAGATTCTTCCAGAAGAAGATCGTGTTGATACTCGAGTTACAGCTCATGGTCGAAGATCATCAAAGAGCAACCATTATGTTTTTGTTGCTGAAATTAAGGAAGAAAACAAAGAAGAAAATGTCATAACTGAAATCAAAGAGAAAACCAGAGAAGAAATTTTGAGTGAAAAAACGTGTAGAGAAAGAAACATTGCCTTGAACAGACTTAATGAAATGCAAGAAGAATATGAAAGTGCAATGAGCAATAAACGATGGGATAAAAAGAGAGAGTGCTATGTTAACAGACAAGGTGAATAGGTCGTTCCCAAGAAGGACATAATTTTTTATGATGTTCTTTTCATAATTCCTCGATCTGTCGAATATTATACAAATGTTGGAAAAGATAAAACATATACAAAAAGACTTGAAAAAGAAATAAGAAATGTCATGATTTCAAGTCTGAGGAAGAGGGATGAGGAAAGAATGAAGAAGAGTGTTGAGTGTATGGTTGAAGAGTTGAAGAAGGTAGCTGAAGATGTGAAGATTGCTGTAAAAGTTGAAGAAAAAGTTGTGAAAGAAGTTGTTACTGAAAAACAGCAATTAGAAGAAGAAATGAAGAAGAAAGAAGAAGTAGTAGAAAATGAGAGTTTGGAAGTTGCTGGTGATGTTGGTGATGAAATTGGTGTTGAAGAAAAACAAAAGAATGATGCTGATCAGACAGAGATTGCAGAAAACACCGAGGTGCCAATCACTGAGGTAAATTATGATTCTAAAATCTCAAAAACTGTTGAACAGTGCAAGAAATGCATGGAACCATGCAGTGCTTGTACTGAAAAAGATGAAAAGTTCAGAACAAGAGATCTTGAATTTACCAAAATAGAAGAAGTTTTCAAAAATAAATACAAAGAAATGTTTGAAAATAAAAAAGTTTTGAAAGATAATGATTGAAAGATAATGAGGAAAAACTTTTGGAAAAATGTAAAAAGTTAGAAAAAGAAAATGAAGTTTTAAAAGAAAATGTTTTAAAAAAGACAGAAGAATGTGATCAAAAAGAAATTGTTTGTCAAGAAATGAAAAAGGAATATGATTCAATAAAATTGGCATATCACATTACAAAAGAGTCATATGAAAAAGTGAAAAGTGAAATGAAATTTGTTAAAAAAAGATTGGATTACTGTTCTGAAACAACTAATACATTTAAGCGAAATTATGAAATAAAGAAACAAGTTGTAAATTCTTACATTGAGGATGTTGCTAAGCTAAAACGTCAGATTGCTGATTTAGAACAGGATAACAAGTTAAAAAGTTATCATGCGTCATCATATGTGCTTGAAAGAATTGTCAACATAAAACCGGATGATGGTGAATCTGAGCAAAATAAGAAAGGCATTGGCTCAGAGTTTCATCAAGTTCCACCACCGGAAAAGTTTGTATTTTATGATGATGAAAAGGTCGAAAAAGCTTTCAACATGGTAGATCAATTGCCAGACAACATTGACGTAACCTATTCCAAATCTGATGATTCTAGTGATTCAGAGGTGGTAGGTAAGGTCGTTGAAAGTGTTTTGAAAGAAGAGTCGGTTGATAAAGGTAAATCTGAATCACAGGATGAAAATGAAGGTAATTTTCATGATGGATATCTGAAAACTCAAAATCTGAGAAAAATTTGAATGATGATTCAAAAGGATTGGTTTATACCATGATTGGATCGAACAAATTATTCTTAGATGTTGTATTCCCGATTCAGAATGTGATTTCAGAAAAGATTGATAAAGTGTTCAAAATGGTTGAGATTGAAAAATCTGAAATTTCAAAGTTTGCTGGAAATGGTCACAAAACTTTTAATAACAAACCTGGTTACAAGAAGAAAAACATGAAGGCTGGGTTGGGTTATAAGAAGAAACAGAATTGGAAGAAAAATGAAATGCCAAATTATCAGGCAAAGATGAATTTTGTTCATGGAACAAGTTCAGAAGAAGAGAAAGAACTCCAATTTAGGCGTCAGTCTAATGAAGAGTTCTATGCTTAAAAGAAAAGGCAACAACCACAGGTTAAAGATGTGTCCAAGAGAACATGTTTCAAATGTGATCAAACAGGACATCTTGCACGCAAGTGTCCAAATCTGAAACCTGTTGATGTTGACAAAAAGAAGTCTGATGATGTTGAGAAACAAAAATATGAGGATGTTAAACAAAGGTCGACCAGATTTGATTCAAAACAAACTTGGAGGTATAACACAAACAAGTTTGCTTCGAATCAAACTTGGAAATCAAACTCGAATAGGTTTGATTCAAGACAGACCTGGAATTCTCACACACCCAGATTCAGAACAACGCAAAGTTGGCAAACATCAGTTGATATGACAAAATCCCAACAGTTTTGGAAATCAAATGTTGTTCAAAATAAAAATATTCAAAAAGAGTCACATTTTTACAAACGAGGTACTCCTAAAGGTCAAACATGGAGTGTTAAGAAACAAATGACTTCGGTAAATGATGGAAAAATTGAAGCTGAAATTGACAAAGTCTTTGTTCAAAATGACAAAGATTTTCCGTAGTTGAATGATACATATTGTGTTGAAATGCCTAAGGTTCAACAGACCTGGGCTAATTTGTTCAAGTGATTGAATAGTTGAATGTGCAGGTGCTCAAGAAAACTGAAGATTGTGAAAATGGAATTCGGAGCAGCCTGCAACAACAAGAAGAGGAGGCTGCTGAACCCTGTGTTGGTTAAAACAGGGAGTTTGTTTGATTTTTGTACATAAATAAACAATATTTCAAAAACTCTAAAAATTGAAAAATTTAAAAAAAAGAAAAAAAAATTGTTTTCTTTTATCAAAATTTTGAAAAAAAAAATTCAAAAATATGTTGCTTGAATATGCCGAAACCCTCACGGCGGAACAAACATGATTAATTTCACAAGATTGAAAAACGGTTTTCAAACTGTAAAATATCAATGTGTTGTAAATCATGGGGGTACGTTATACTTTCTGCAAATCAGTGCACGAAAAGCAGAAAATGGATGGAGAGACAAAGCTATCAGCATTGGTTATCAAAATTTTTTTAAATGATTTTGCATTTTAGGGGGAGTATTATTGTCAGAAAATCCAAAAACATTAGAAAATTTGAAAAAGCCAAAAACATGATAAAATTCAAAAATGAGTTTTTGTGTATAAAGAGGAAATGATAGTACATCAGTAGACAGTTACAGTATGCTAAAGAAATGTAATGATTTAATAGCGTTAAACAGTCTCACTGATGATATGCCGATAGGTTTTTACACATTTAGTAAACTTTTTGGGATATAAACTTAAATTCAAACTTGCTTGTTTCGTGGGTAACACTACTTGGATATATAGGTAACCCCTGAAATCTTGTTTGAAGGACCCCTCTTTCTGAGATACTAGGTCTTTATGCTTAGTGATATCTGGGGTATTATCCCGGGACTTCTGATTTTGCGGAAGCAATGGCCTAGTCCCTGTATAATACTTTCTGCTTGCTTGAAACATAGCATCGCCCTCAGCATAAAAAATGATGAAACATTGAAAAATGCTAATCATGTGCTGTTGAAGAAAAGATTCTCTAAAGGGAACACACCAAAAGTCGAAGCCGTCATCTCTCTGATTTTACGGAAGCAATAGCCTGAGCTCTCACGGCCCTCGCACATTAACCCTTTACAGATATCATCTAGGTATACTCACCTGTAAGATTGAATATTAGGATCTGGATACGGGAGTATATTCAAGAGGTGGGACACATGAATAAGTTTAAGTTCTTAATACACCTAATTCATATCCTGAATCAGTTTAAATTTGTGTGAAAATTTAAGTGGATCAGTATATCGACAATCTAAGTGAATTGTTTAATTCTTATTGTGTAACTAAGCTCAACGGTACTAGTGACTTGTCATAATCTGATATGATCCTCTGACGCAAACTCAAACAAAATATTGTATGTAAATATGTTTGTAAATATTTCTTTACTGTTCTATATTTCAGAAAAAAACAAAAAGATTTTGATTTCTATTTTATTTTCGACAACCGATGTCTGAAATGCTAAGTTTCAAAATCTGAGTATGCTGATTGTGTTTCTGAAAATAAACAAGTTCATTAATTTGAAACTTGTGTTTTTAAAATTCAAAAATCAAAAACAGTTTGTGATATTTCCAAGGTCATTAAGTTGAACTTAGATAATTAACTGTGAGGGATTTGGATGCTTATATTGTTAAAATCTGTTGAATAAAGCCAGGTTACAATTCCTGGAAAATTGAAATTGATTTCATTGTAAAATTGTTCATATGATAAAAGAGCCAGGTCATTTAAATCCTGGATGTTCAAAATGTTGTTTCTTATAAATGTTTGAGAAATTGCAGATATGATTCCAGACTACGATTCCAATAGCTGAGTCTAAGGGGGAGTCTGAAGACGAGCTCAAAGCAAGGGGGAGCTTGTAACCGGAAAGAAAGGTGTCGATCCCTAAAGCACGGAAGCTTGACGAAAGGGGGAGCCTGAAGAAAGTGTTTCTAAAGGATGTTAATGTTAGAGCCAGAATAAGATCCTGGTACAACATTCAAAGATAGAAGTTGATCAATGAAGAAAGATTGATGGATGCTTACACTGTTAGACAATTTGGAAAGAGCAAAGGGACTGATCAAGACTGAAGATGTGTCATACTGAAGATTAGACACTGTAGACTTCGTCAACATCCAAGGGGGAGTCTGTTAGTGCACTATGTCTGTTGACTTTGTCTTGCATCAAGTATTGTATTAGAATGATAGATCAGGACACGCAAAACGAGAAAACGTGTTAAATGGCTAATTTTGCTTGAAACTGCCAAAGACCATTTCAAACGGAATCAGTTCCCTATAAATACCTAGGTCTTGATCTTCATTTGTAACTTTTCTGATTCGGTAACGAAGTGCTGCCGAATTGTCTCCAGGTTGTATATTGCTGTTATATCTATAATAGAGATATTATAATTGAATCGAGCATATGTTTCATTGATTCCGCATTTGATTCGGATTCAAACTCTTCTGAACGACTCATTCAGGTCGCACAACGATCCTACAGAAAACAACTATTTTTGAAACTTCTGCTTGCCTAAAAATACATCCACTGCTAAAGGGTACCGTCTGTTGTCATAATTTCTGTTTATCCTAATGACTGTTGATTTACTATACTGCTGACTATCATCCATTATGACAACAGAGGTTCTGACGTGGACAGATGTTAGCTAAAAATAAAACAACTGCTGAAAGTTATCATCTGTTCTCATAACTTCTGTTTATCTAACGACTGTTTGACTCACACTGTTCCCAACTTCTGTAGTCGACCAACAGAGGTTTCCAAACAACTGTCATCGGTATTCGCAAGTAGGTTCTGACGTGGACAGATCTTAGCCATTAAATAGTTGTAACTACTGCCACGTCAGCATTCACTTCTTCTCTCTATATAAAAGCTGTTTCATCCCTAAATCGAGGTTCTACCACTGCCGTATCGAATTCAAAATTCTGAAAAATAGTTTCCAATATATTAAAAACCCTCCAACTTAAACCCTGTTTCATCTCCAAATCACCTTCTTCTCCGATGATGTCTCTGAACATCAAAAACCCTCACAACTACCTCCCCATCTTCGAGAAAACCAGCAAAAATACCAGCTTTCACTCAATAATTGACCTTTTAACGTCATCAAAATACAAATCAATCCTTACTATTGATGCTCTGGTTCATACAGAAACACTTCGACAATTTTGGTTTAATGCTGAAATAGAGTCTGAAGATAATAATCCAGTTGCCATCACATCTAAGGTCGGGGAAAGTGTGTTACGGATTTCTCCCTTTACAATTTCCACTACATTTGCATTGGACGACTTGGGAGGTAAGACCAACTTTGAAAAACCTGAACTTCATACAGAGTTCATTGAAAGAGGGTATGATGCACAATTAAAGAAAGTTACTATCTACAAACCAAACTTCCCTCCGCTAATGAAATTTTTGTTTCATACTCTTTTAACTTGTCTCTCAGCCAAGACCACCTCATTTAATGAGATACCTTTGAACATTCAGTATTTGGGTTATGCTATTTTAACAAAATCTGATTACAATTTATCACAAGCACTGTTTTTTGATTTGTTGAATAATGTGAAAAATGTGAAAAAATTGAAAAAATGTGTTCGTAGTAATGCTTTTCTGTTGTATCCAAGACTTCAAAGCTACTACCTACGAAAACAAGTGTCACAAACAGATTTTGAACAAGGTGTAGCTTTTCATATAAATAGTCTTACAAGTAAAACTTTTACTAAACTTATGGATAAAGAGTCAAAAGTTTCAACAACGGAAACAAAGGGGGATGAGCCTGTTTTAGATGCGTCCGCATCAGTTGCTCAAACCTCTGTTGTTGGGCCAACTGCTCCTGGTGATCATGACACCACAACCGGTGTTGTGAAACACACACCAGGAAAACGCAAAAAGAAATATGTCACATCCAAAAAGCCCACCAAAAGCAAACAAAATAAAAAGGTTACTCTGGAAGATGAGATCCTAGAGGTTAATGCAGTGACAACACAAATGTCACTTGAAATGACTGCTGCTACTTCCTCACATTTGTTGGAATGATCTCAACCCATCCAAACTCCTCACGTATCCTCACAAAAGGATTATGTTGTAAGCACAGGGATGCCACAACATGAAGTAGACCTTTCATATGAAAGTATCTTTAAAAGTCCCTCTCCCAGGGCAATCACGCTTTCTACAACACAACCCTCTTCTCAAGTTCCATCAACAATATTACATTTGTTTGAAGCAATTGAATTTCAGAAAGAAAACATAACTTCTGATGCACACATTACTGAGAGTAGAGCGTAACAAATGACTGTGCCTGAACCAATTCAATCTGCTATCCTACCAACAGTTGAGGAGGTTATCCCCGTTGAGTATTACGAAAGTCTTCGTGGTAGTTCAAGTGGAGCAGCCACTACAACTGTTGAACCCATCACCAATCAGTTGGACAGTGGTTACATCATTAAGACTCCCTTGAAGGCAACCACTGATGAGGTTACAACTGTAATCTCTGCTTCAGTGGGAAGTCCCCAGATCCAAGAAAAAGGGGCATCTGTTTCTGATGATATGGAGATTTCTCCTATTATCAAAACAAATACAACCACTACAGGTGGGAATTCAGATGATCCTATTAAAGTAGGTGATGAATTGAATTATAAGGATTTGACTGTTAGAGTGTCTACCATTGAAACAGATATTGCTGAAATGAAAGAATTGATTAAGCAGTTGATAGAGCTTTCTAAAAGTCAACCTACCACACAGGAAATTGCCAATGAGCTTTGAAATTCTATGCAACCCATCCTTCAAGCTCAGAGAAATTTGGCTGAATGTAACTGCAATTTCAGTTTGGAATTTATCAGAAATTTGGTTGATGCCAGGTATAAAGACACACAAGCAGACATTATGAACATTAAGGAACATCTGTTGAAACTTTCTGGCACCACCCCTACATCAATCTTTGAGAAAGATGATGATGATAATGATGCCAAAAAGGGGGAGAAAGATTCACTGAGAAAGTTACCACCAGATTCAAAAGCTAATCCTACAGAAATTATATCCCCTGCTCAACCTAATTCCAACCCTTCTCCAAAAAAACCACCACAAAAGAAGGAGAAAATAACTTCAACACCATCATCACCAATTCTGTCAATGGATGCTGATATAACAAAAGTATCAACAGATGCTTACCAAACAGCTGCTGAGACACCAGTTGTTTCAGAAGAAGTTTGTCAAACATCTGCCATGATCATTTTCACTACACCAACCACAATCCAACCACCTCCAACGTCACAAAGATCTCCCATACATTCATCTTCACTACCAAAACATTCTCCTTCACCAGAAATCATCTCCACACGTAAGATAAAAAACTCATATTGTGTTAGAAGATGATGAGAAGATTAAATCAGCAATCCCTGTATCATCTGCCTCCATTCAAAACAGTCCATGCTCGTCATTTCCACCCATAGAACCTATTTCATCTCTTACAATTGCTACACTACCATCAGTCATTCCTCTGGAAGCTCAATATCCACTGGAATTAGTCATTGTTAAAGGTGAAATTGAATCATTCTTCACAATAGAGGATCCATCTAAAAGATCATTCCCATCTCTTTATGGCTATAAGAAGCCTCAAAACTTATATGAGTATCTGAAATTAAATGTATCATAGGCTGAGGTTATAGCAAGAGAGAAAAGCATAGGGATGGATGACAGGGAATACCAGAGGTTTTTATCATTTCAGCTTAGCAAAGTCGTAAAACTTGAAGACTATGCTAGGGACGTGAGTAAATCCATGTCTGAGAGGCCAGTAATTCCTGAACTTCAGATGAAACTGAGGGTGCTTATGTTGCACACATTATGAAGTACAAACCATATAGCGCAACTGAAGATCAATTCAAAAATTGGTCAGCAGATGCTCTTAGAGAAGAGATCGATAGAATCACAAAAATGCATAATGATCGTCTGGTAAAGCTAACTCCACCTAATTGGAAGAAAGTCAAAACAGTGGAATCAGATGAGGCATTGAAGTTTAAAAGAATGAGAGCAGAGCTTGTGGCTGCTGGTTATGGTCCAGCTAGATCCATTGCCAGATGGTCTAAACTGAAGATAGTTGAGACCTACTAAAAGCTTGAAGAACTTAGAGCTGAAGATTCAAATGTTCTTCAAAACCCAGTCTATCCTACAACTGCTGCTCTGTCTCTAAAATCAATACTCCGAAAAACCTTCTCTCATCATCTGATTTGTCTAAACAAATTGCAAATTTAGTTAGCAGACCACAATCACCAAACTCATATTCAACAATTCTTTGTCCAAGAAAACCAATTGATCCAAAAATAGTAAAGTGGAAGTCATGCTCAAAAACCCAAGTATCGACTTTGATCAGATAAGATGGTAGTGTTGAAGAGATTAAAATGGATAATGCATATAATCTGAATGCATACGATCTCCGAGATTTGTTGGACCTTCAACTTGAAAGGGATGATGAAGAAGACATGTTCTCCCTGGACTTTGAACTACAATTCAAAGGACAAATCAGGGAGATGTTGATGAGAAATAAAAATCAGTAATAAAAAAGGCTTTTCGTATCATCTGTTGTATAGGGAGATTGTTGGATCAGCAGCTGATACATTGTCTCTAGTAGCATATTTAACCAGATCCCAACATGTAGCGAAGGAGATGTTGCTGCGTAACAAATTCTTGACTGAGGTTTGATGTGTGTTGTTTAGGCAGGTGATCATATGTTCTTAGTTAATGTTTGTTAAAACTTAAGTTGTATTTGAATTTTATTAAGTTTGTTAGACATTTTTTATATGTACTTATGTTCATTGTCAATGGGTGGATACTATCTTTTTTGAATAAGAGAATGGAAATAATCATATGTAACTGATGAATTTTATTAACTTTGTTAGACATCTTTTATATGTACTTATAGTTGTCTTTTAGCTATAATAGATGACATGTTTTGGTACAATATCTATACATGTATCTATATGTTCTATCAATATGTGTTATGCATAGTTTTCTAAGAAACGACCCGTGTTTGCACACGGGTCTTACCGCTAGAATTAATAAAAGAATCATGTTAATGCCACATGTCGTTCTCTACTTAAAATTATATCATAATGCAATGTGTCATTCTCTCATTTAATATTATTATTATCATCATATCATATTAATATACAATTTATTAATTTATACACAACAACAAATAAATACTTGTGCAACGTGTACGTTAGATACGTGATATGTGTGAACACTATACTGATTGTCTTTGGTAACCACGGTAGGGTTGGTTGGTTGACCGAGTTGGAACGGGTAACGTAACTTGTTAAATACCGAGAAAATCTAAGGTGAGTTCACTGCTCTTTTTCCAAGCATGCATCCCGGGGAGGGATATCTGGTAATTGTTTCGGGGAGGAACGTCGGGTTGTGGGATGTTGGTTATTACGCTCATTTCTATCATATAAGACCCCTTACATCTACCGATAGTTGCCGGGGAGGCAACGAGGTATTTAGTTGATAGCGCTATTAGGTTTGGCACCCTCACACCGTACCGGGGAGGACGGGCGTGAACTAATTACCTTGACCACTTGACCAATGTTTTGATAGAGGCGTTGGGGTTGGGCAAAAACATCTTGTAGCCATCTGCGGTATTCGAGTTAATAACAACATCAAATCATCGAATCTGTGAAACGTTTTAATCTGGTAACTAGTATCTAAACACGTTAACAAAACTTTGAACTCACCAGCGTCGTCTGACACACGTGTCTGCATGCTTGTAGGTTTTTAGGTTTATATCATTGGGACTTGCTGTCTGGGATGCTGGAGTGGTCATGGGTTGGGATACATGGAATCTCAATACAAGCTTAATGGTTTATGTACACATGGTTTACGAAACACTTATCAAATGAGTTAAGCTTCCGCTGTATACAATGAATGACATGTAACGTTTGTAACACTTTATGATAATGAATGAAAGTTTATTTAAATATATTTATGAGTTCAATGTGATTAGTGGTTTGGATCTTGGTACGTCACACGCCTCGCGGGGGGTTTCAGCGTGTGGTATTTTGGGGGTGTGACATTCCACTACCTCCTTCTACCACCATCCACTCCCAACCACCACCCACTACCTGTCACACCCCAACCGAACAGTTCTGAAAACATGAATATGACCATGACACTCAGCTCCAGATTGCAAGGTTCGTCTCTCGTATACTCATTGTACTGCATAACTAGTGAACACTTACATATGATATTGCATGTGATTGCACGTTTAGCACAACAATATGGATTCATGTATTACCTACATGTGTTATGTGATTGATAGGGTGGTATTTCCCTAAACATTCATGACTCACGTTTTGTCATGCTCTTTGCTTGCTACTCGAGTTTGAGGAACCATTCGACATGAGTTAGGAGGAGCTGAGATGAGCATGCAAATCACAATATTATTGTGGGTGCACACATAATAATAAAGTGGGGTGCATGTGAGTCCCAGTGAGGCTTAACAAGTGAAGAAGGGGTTCTGTTATGTTATTTAATCAGTGAGAAACGTAACAAATCTATAGGAGTCCTAGCAGTGACTGCCTCCTACACGAATGTGATCTTTTATTTTCCCTCTGAAACCTTTCGAATCTCAATGCTATCGAGTGTTACCTCAACACTCATCTGAACGCCTAGCGAACTGTGTAGAATCTTAGGTGCTTGTACGAGCGTCCCTGAGATGGATGTTGCAACATCAATGATTGGTCTATACCTCTTACACTCCTCTTTGTTTGCTGGAACTTAATGTATTGATGCCTTAGATCCCGAAGTGTGATCACTTCTGCAGCACTCTCGTAACATACCATGAATTACTCAATTAACTTTCTAGATCGATGGACAAAAGGATGAGCGTGGAACTTTACCGGTCCCAGTATTTGGACAACCCTGATTACCGGCAACGAACACCAGCGAATTGACTTCAATCGAATCCTTAACCCTAGTCAGCGACTTATGGGAGTCAACTCTTACGAATCAATCGGGACATAAACGATGACAATTGACCATGGTATGGAACGTGAAGCTGCCGGCACAATGAGTAACGCCTAGGACGCGACACGGAAATGTGACAAGATGAACCCTATTGGTGAAAGGTCGCAGGACTACGTTTCGAGCAACGACATTAGAAGCAACAGTCATGACGACATCAAGGTACTCGCAAATCATGACTTCCAGTATGGAAATGATGGTGGCTTCAACAAGGATTGGCCGATGTTAAGTCAAGACGCCCACAACCCAGAGAACAATGACAGTTTTGGGAATTCTAGTAGCAACAACACTGGAAGTGGTACTCGTGGAGGGGCATTTAGGACTGGCTTAGGCGACGCCAGGCATAATAGCAGCATGATAGCTTGTATGAGTAGCTAATCGTTTCATCCTTGTTCTGTTTAGCCCTGATGCTTCTTGAGACCGAACCTGTTGTGGAATCAACTAATGGCAAGTCAAATGAAACCTCATATGTCCGTTGGTATGCAAACTCGATCTGGTGGGGCAAGTGTTCGACATCGACCTTCTTCTACTACCCTTGATAGTTACGATGCAGTAGTTAGTGTGGATTGGTCATCCAGATATCGCGCAGATATGCACCATGAGAGGAAGATTTTGCGTACCCCTCTCCCAAGTGGAGAATCGTCATCTATCTAAAGAATCAGAGTTGTGAAAAAGTTAGCATAAATTCTGCAATGAAAGTCCAGAAGTGTCTACGGAGGGATTACCCCACCATTGTTAGCAACCGTTACTGATGATAAGGCTAAGGAAAATAGGATCGGGGATCCACCAATTGTTCATGACTCCTCTCAGTGTGCTATTCGAGGAACTTTCAGGTCTACTTCCACAACTGTTAGTCGGAATCTCAGTTGATTTCACGCCAGAGGCAGCTCTGAATACTGGTGCTCTTACCGTCTTGCACCAGGAGGGTTGCAAGAATTGTCTAATCAACTACAGGAACTGTTGGACGGGAGTTTTTCGGACCTAGTTTTTCGCTTTGGGGAGGCTCAGTTATATCCGTGAAGATAAGCCTTTTTGTATGTGTATTGATTATCCAGAACTCAGTAAGGTGACAATCAAGAACTGTTTGCCTTGACCATTGTATTGACAACCTGTTGACCGGTTGCGAGGGACAAGTTTCCATTCGAGGATTGGCTAGCGAACGAACTATCATCAGATGGAAGTCCAAGAGGAGAATGCTATTAGAATAGCATGTCGAACGTAATGCAGCCATTTCGAGTTTGTACATCATGATCACCGAGTTGATCAACACACCAGCAACTTTAGGGATCACATGAATCAACCGTATTTGTTGATGACGTTCTGAATCATTAGCAGGAGAAAGGAACACCATGGGCGGCATATGTATCCTATTTTAGCGCTCCTGTGGGAGGAGCCATTACGTGCGAAGTCTTGTTAAATGTCACATCTAGATTCGAGCGATGCATTTTGATCATGTAACCAACGGAGTGGGAATACACGTGGATCTCGCTAAAATGCATCTTGTTAGAAACTGATCGACACCAAAGATTCCTTCGGGGATGCAGCAATTCCTTGGTTTCGCTAGATGCTATCGCAGCTTACTCACAGAATTTCCGAAGGTCACATAGCTTAAATCTCTTTAGCACAACAGGGTGTTGTGTTCGTGAAAGACAAAACAAGAGGACGTCTTTTCAGCTTTCGAATTCCAACTCTGCAATGCACTGAGCATCGTCTTTACCCGATGGTGCAGGTGATTTAGTGGTATACCATGATGGTCCGAATCAGAGTCCCAGTTACACACCGACGCAACACGAGAGAGTGATGACTTACGTGGTGGAGTTACAAAGAGGAACTGCACGACACACAACCGGCGGTGAAAACCGTGGTCTTGGGATTTTGGATGGAGGCATTACTTGGACGGTACCAGATGCGTTATTTAGACCGATCACAAGGGCCTCCCGTGTACCTTGGCTTCGAAAGAGCTAAATCAGTTAATGGCATCGCTGGAGGGAACTTTTGGATGATTACAACTATGAAACTTGAACGTGCACGAGCTTTGCAGCTCACTGTCGACTCTAACTTACCTGATCCGACTCGCCCTGTTCAAACTGGAGAACTGAAGGAAGAGGATTTTCAAGTTGAACCCATGCGGGGCATGGAGAAGCAACCTTGGCAGGTTAGACGATATTCGCTACCTCATGGAACGAATGTGGATCTCATTATACAGTAACTGTAAGAAATTTATGTTGAGCAAAGCACACCGGCCTCGATATTCTAGCCGTCTGGGTTTTGACGAGGACATTAAGATTTATAAACCTTGTACTGGTGATCGGGCATGAAGGCCCACCTAGCTAGGTATGGGAATGATGTTTGACTTGTGGGAAAGTCAAGGTAAAGTATTAGTAACCAGAAACACCCATATGGAAACGAGAACAGACTGCCAGGGATTTTGTCACTGGGCTACCTAGAACTCGAAATGGAAATAATATCACTTGGGTGATCGTTGATTGTCTCACGCTACCAGCACGCCTTCTTGTAACCAAGGAAACTGACGAGTCTTCACAGCTGTGAACGTTCCTCTGAGAGAGGCGGCTTTTAGGCACGAGGTGCCAACTTCTGTTGCTTCTAATTTTGAGATATACCTGATTTATAACAGGCAATACACGATACCCTGGGCTCACGTATAGACATGGGCATTGCTTATCACCATAGGACAAATGGTTAGAGTAAACAAACCATTCTGGCACCAGATGACATGCTGCGGACATGTGTGTGATTGACTTAGTAACATTGGAAGGACACCTACCTCTGGTTAGACTTACTGCAACCACTACCATTCTTGTATTCGGTCAGCTCTGTTTGGGGGCATTACGTGGACGACGATATCAATCTTTTGTTAAACTAAGGTAGGTGGCAATCTAATCACAGGTCCAGGACTTGTGCACGAAACTTTTGATAATTGCTTAGATCAGAAATTGTTTGACGGCAAAGCGTGATTGTCAGGAAGCACTGGGAGTTCGCTGTAGGCGAACGTGTCATAAACGAAGGTTCCACCCTGGGAGGGTGCGGTACGCTATGGAAAAATGTGACAAGCTTGGTTTACAATGTGTAGGGACAGTCAGAATTCTGGATAGAATCGGTGACATGCCTCACAAACTCGATCTACCTGACGAATTAGGAAACTGTCACACCCCAACCGATGGCGGAATCATTGGGGCGCGGCACTGAGCGAAACAGATTGTCCAGAAGTTTCCATAACAACTATCATTACCATTCGATTAAATAATACGTCCCATACCGTATCTCAAATAGTTAAACAATTATTACAGGCAAACATCAAGACAAGTATTCTGTTCCAACAACTCAGATTTAAACATAACTAATTTATTGGTTGGTTTCTAGGACTCCAGTTCCTAGCTTCAAGTTCATCACAGCACAAAGAGCATAAAAGCAACCTAAGCACCTGTCACATACGTTAAAATAAAGTCAATACATAAAATGTAAAGGTGAGCATACAAGTTTGATAATAGCATATAGAGTTCGAATTCATTTACGCATAACCAGCATGTACACATAGTGAAATGAAGCACGTTAGTTATCGACATAGATCCATCGATACCAATGACTGCGGGTTGACTGCCCAAGGCAGTTCGCAATACATGATTACCACTGTAATCCATGCAAGTAAAAGATCCTTAACAACCCCCGTGTGAACGGGTGCTGAGTCCAAACTATAGTACTATCGTTGCTAAGGCAGGTAGACAGCATTCCATGTGTAAACATAACAAACAAGCATTCATAAGCCACGTATAACATGCATTGACGGTTAGCGTTAAAATAGCTTGAGTAGTGTGATAGTTGTAGTTTGAATATTCGTAACGTATGTAACACCCAAAAGTGCCAAAAGCAAAAAGGGATCGAGTATACTCACAGCGATTATGGATTGAAGTGAGCGCTTTGCAGTGAGTACGGTTAGCCTGAATAGATTCGATAATGTAACGATAAGTGGCGCGTAAAACAGTACGAAGTGAGAGCGGGTAGGATAGCTGATCGTGCGGATCAACTATCAGTGCGAGTAAACTATCCGTGCGAGTAACCTATCCGTTCGGATGGTAATCCGTGCGGTCTGGTCATCCGTGCGGATGGTAGTCCGTGCGGATGGTAGTCCGTGCGGATGGACGATCCGTGCGGATGGTAATCCATCCAGATTAGTCACTCGTGCGGATTGTTTATCCGTGCGGACAAGTAGTCCGTGCGGATTACTATTCGAGTGGATTGTTTCTTCCTAAGAATGTGTTTGTGTATGATGGCTTGTGCTTTGAAGTTTTCATTGTAGCATTTAGAAAACATTCAAGTATCTCTATCCTTCAAGCCGGTCGCGCGGACAACAATCCGTCCGGATGGTGATCCGTGCGGACACGTCTCTAAGACTGAGTTACTTGATGGAATTTGTGGAATCCGTCCGGATGGTAATCCGTGCGGATTGAGGTAATCCATCCGGATAGTTGTTCGTGCGGACAAGACAATCCGTCCGGATAGTCTGTCCGTGCGGACAACTTGTCCGTGCGGATGAACATTGTTTTGAAATTGTTTAAGGTCTTAGTATCTCATGATCTGAAGAGTAATCCATTCAGAGGTCGTCCGTCCGGATTGTTCATTCGTCGATACTCAAACCTTGTTTTTGGACGTGGGTCCCAAGTGAAGCTCGTCCGGGTGACAACCCGTCCGGATCGTCTGTCCGTGCGGACAGCTTGTCCGTGCGGACAGCATGTTCGTGCGGACAGCTTCCTCATCCTGGTTGTTCCGTCCGGCTACCCTTGGTTGCCTTTGTCGTTCTATCAAGACGTTCTGACTTCGTACCGCCTTTGAGGGTAAAAGAAGGAGAAAACCTTGAGTTTATTTCTTTCAACTCTTTTATCCTCAAAAGTTTAGATTTTAGGTGAAGTTGTTGTGAAATCTTATGGAAATCGTTTAGATCTGAGTTATTCTTGGTGGAATGAGGTCACACTTGAAGTTCATGAGAACTTCATGATGACGTCACCCGAGAATACCTCAAATCTTGGTGATTTCGTGGTTAAAAGTTGAGATTTGAAAGATGGAAAGGTGTAGATGTGTGTATAGATCAAGAATGTACAAGGTTTAGAGCAAGATCTTACCTGGATTGAGAGAAATTGAAGAAAAGGTGAAGAATGTGCGCTGGTCGGACGTCACTTGCCAAAAGTGGAAAGTTTGGAGAGTGACCCGGGTATTTATAGGATGCTAAAAGGGGAAAGGGTGGTCCGTGCGGATAGCACGTAACCCTGATAGGTTATCCGTCCGGATTGGTCATCCGTCCGGATTGGCAATCCGTGCGGATTGGCAATCCGTGTGGATTGACCGTCCGTTCGGATGCCGCCTGAATGGTGCGACGATTCTTCGACGTTTCGGCTTTGATTGCGAACGATTCGATAGGGTTTCCTAGTCAAATTACTTTTAGTCCCAACTACTTTGTATATAACGTGGTTCGATTCGGAATTCGAGTTCGGGTTCGATTACATTCGAGTTAGACTTCGAGTTCGATTGAGTTCGCTTGATTTCCACAATAAACATAAATAAACATGCACAGGTAACACGTAAGGCACACACACACACGTATAAACGATAAGTAAAAATACACATCTCGGGTCACGATTTGATGTCGATTCGATTAGTATAGCTTGATTATTAGTTGATTAACTTTATCGCATTGTTACTTCCTATAGTTCACAGTCGCGTGTCGATTGAATTATGGTTAACATGAGTCGATTATTGCAATGTACGACACTTACTCCACATAATATAAATAAAATAAAAACATTTCTACAAGTCAAGTTGCGCGAAATCGGTCGTTGACTTCGACCCTGACTTTGACTTTCACTCGTGAAAACACGGGGTGTTACAGCCTCCCCTTGTTTAGGGAATTTCGTCCTGAAATTAAGCTGAAAGCCGTAACAAGGTCGTGAATCACGTGTGAGAGTTCTTCGTTTGGATCGATTTTGACTAGTGTAACGTGCGGAATCCGTGCACGATCGTGACCAAACACAATCGCAACGGAGTCGAAACTGGGACCTACAAGTGGTATCTAAGCAGGTTCTCGATTGCACAGATCAAACGCACTAGAATGTAATATAATCGTGATTCTATTAATCAGATCTGAAATCGTACAAGAACCTGATCAGTTCCAGAGCCAAATTCATACAGATTTGTCCAATTTCTACACTTTTCATCTATTTCACGTTTTTAACTGAAAAACGTCAAATTAGACAAGATTTTACGTTTAAAATCGGCTAAAATTTGGATATGTTGCGCGAATATACATGATCTAAAAGCCTACAAATTTTCTAATTAAACAACTGTGGATATTTTGCCTTCATGTCGCTTTCGAGTTCCCAAGTGAACTCCGCGCCGCGTTTGCCTTCCCATCGGACTTTCACAATAGGAATGCGTGAGCGCCTGAGTTGCTTGGTTTGGCGATCCATGATTTCGACAGGTTTTTCCACGAAGTGTAATGTTTCGTTCACTTGTAGATCATCTAGAGAGACATGTAAATCGTGGTCGGCGATGCACTTTCGGAGGTTTGACACGTGGAAAGTCGGGTGGACGTTACTAAGTTCCTCTGGTAATTCGAGTCTGTAGGCGACTTTTCCGATCCTTTCCAGAATCTTAAAAGGTCCAACATATCGAGGCGCGAGTTTTCCCTTTTTGCCGAATCGGACTACACCCTTCCAAGGTGATACCTTTAGGAGTACGTAGTCACCAACGCCAAATTCACGGGGCTTGCGCTTTTTATCGGCGTAAACTTTCTGTCGATCCCGAGCTTTCGCTAGGTTGTCTCTGATCTGGAAATTTTGTCTGTCGTTTCTTGTAGCAGCTCCGGACCGGTTAGTTGCGAATGACCGATCTCGTGCCACACAATAGGCGATCGACATCTTCTTCCGTACAAGGCCTCGAAAGGTGCCATCTGGATGCTAGCCTGGTAGCTGTTGTTATACGAGAATTCGACCAACGGTAGGTGTTTATCCCAATTACCACCGAAGTCTAGAACACACGAACGGAGCATGTCTTCAAGAGTACGAATCGTTCTTTCAGTCTGACCGTCGGTTTGTGGGTGGAAAGCGGTACTTAGATTAAGCGTTGTACCGAGTGCCGTTTGAAATGTTTCCCACAATCGTGAAGTAAACCGAGCATCACGATCAGAGATGATGTCACGAGGCATCCCAAGTCTACAGATGATCTCGTCGGTGTAGATTCGGGCTAATCGTTCCACCTTGTAGTCTTCTCGTATTGGCAGAAAGTGGGCTGATTTGGTCAATCGGTCGATTAAAACCCAGATGTTGTCGTGACCTGATGACGTGGTTGGAAGCTTGGTTACGAAATCCATAGCTATACTCTCCCACTTCCACATGGGAATTGGTGGTTGTTCAAGTAAGCCAAAGGGTCTTTGATGTTCAGCCTTGATTCTAGCACAGGTTAGGCATTTTCCGACGTAGAGGGCGATATCTCGTTTCATACCCGGCCACCAGTACCTATAACGAAGATCCTGGTACATTTTGTCAGCGCCGGGATGAATAGAATACCGGGATTTATGAGCTTCGTCCATGATAATCTGCCGCAAATCGGTTCATTTGGGAATCCAAATTCGGTCTAAAAAGTGGAATATCCCGTTCGATTTGCTCACAAGTTGGGCTCCATCGTGGTAGATTCGTTCTTTCTTCAAAGTGCGTTCGTTGAAACACGCATGCTGGGCGTCGCGAATTAGAGCTTCGAGGTTGTGATGGGCTTGAACATTACGAGTGCTAAGCAGATAGCTCCGTCTGCTAAGTGCGTCGGCAACAACATTTGCTTTGCCTGGGTGATAACGAATCTCACAGTCGTAGTCGTTGAGAGGTTCTACCCATCGGCGTTGACGCATATTAAGTTCCTTCTGATTAAAGATGTGTTGTAGGCTCCTATGATCGGTGAAGATCGTACACTTGGTACCATACAGGTAGTGTCGCCAAATCTTTAATGCAAAAACAACCGCGCCTAGCTCGAGGTCATGGGTTGTATAGTTCTTCTTGTGGATTTTGAGCTGTCGAGATGCGTAAGCTATAACCCTGTCTCGTTGCATAAGAACACACCCGAGACCAAGGTTGGAAGCATCACAGTAGACAATGAAATCATTGTTTCCGTCGGGTAATGTGAGAACAGGAGCATTGCAAAGCATGTATTTGAGGGTTCGAAAGGCAGACTCTTGTTTGGTTCCCCAGACAAAAGACTGATCCTTATGCGTGAGAGAGGTAAGTGGTACAGCAATCTTCGAGAATCCTTCGATAAATCGTCGATAATAGCCCGCTAGTCCGAGAAAAGAGCGGACTTCAGACGGGTTCTTAGGCGTAACCCAGCTCTTGACTGCTTCAATCTTCGCAGGATCAACGTGGATACCCTGACTATTTACAATGTGACCCAGAAACTGAACCTCCCCCAACCAAAATTCGCACTTAGAGAATTTGGCGTAGAGTTGGTTCCCCTGGAGTATCTCGAGAACCAAACGTAGATGTTGCGCGTGTTCGGCTCTCGACTTGGAATAGATCAAGACATCGTCGATGAACACGATGACGAAACGGTCGAGATATGGTTTACACACGCGATTCATCAGATCCATGAAAACTGCTGGTGCGTTTGTTAGGCCAAAAGGCATGACAACGAATTCGTAGTAGCCGTAACGAGTTCGAAATGCAGTTTTGGGTATATCCTCTTCTTGAATACGCAGCTGATGATAACCTGAGCGTAGATCGATCTTCGAGAAACACGTAGCGCCTTGTAGCTGATCAAACAAATCGTCGATTCGAGGCAGAGGATAGCGGTTCTTGATAGTCAACTTATTCAATTCCCGGTAGTCGATGCACATCCGGAACGACCCATCCTTCTTTTTGACGAAAAGGACTGGCGCACCCCAAGGAGAGGTGCTCGGGCGAATGAAGCCTTTTTCAAGTAGTTCCTGGAGTTGGGTTGAGAGTTCGCGTATTTCGGACGGCGCGAGTCGATAAGGAGCTTTGGCGATAGGATTAGCTCCTGGAATGAGGTCAATGCGGAAGTCGATATCACGTTTTGGAGGTAGTCCGGGAAGGTCCTCTGGAAAAACTCGAGGGAATTCCCGAACCACGGGAACGTCCTTCACTTCCTTCTTCTCTTTCTTTTCCTTCTCCGCTGCTACGACGTTAGCCAAGAAAGCCCTGTATTCCTTGCGGAGATACTTGCTAGCTTGGAGGCATGACATAAGTTTGAGACCTTTCGAAGTAGTATCACCATAAACACGCAATGAATCACCGTTCGGGAGCGAAAAACGAATCATCTTGTCGAAGCACACAACTTCAGCATGATTTTCTCGAAGAAAGTCCATGCCTACTATGACGTCAAAGCTTCCGAGTTGCATCGGAATAAGGTCGATTGGAAAGATGTGATTGTTGAGCTCGAGAGTACAATCACGGATAACAGAATTAACAGCGACGGTTCTTCCGGTAGCGACTTCAACATCGAATGCAGAGGAGAGTCGGGAACGTTTACGACTAAGGAGTTTCTCAAATTCGAACGACACAAAGCAATTATCGGCTCCAGTATCAAACAAACACAAAGCATAAATACCATTCACAAGTAACGTACCGTTGACCACGTTGTTGTCGGCCTGGGCTTGACGCACGTTGAGATTGAAAGTTCTGGCGCGTGCGGCTTGTTGTTGCTGTTGCTGTTGTTGTTGCTGCTGTGGCTGCTGCTGTTGCGGTTCTTGTTTCACTACCCTGTTCGGGCACATGTTGGCGAAATGATTCAGGTCGCCACACATGAAGCAGGCTCTGGCTTTGACTGCGGGTGCCGGAGGAGCTTGCTGACCCTGTGGGGCAGTGAGTAGAGCTTGATTGACAGGAGCTTGACGAATGCGGCAATTGGCAGTAAAGTGGCCGTATACGTTGCAGTGAGCACAGAAGCGGCATTGAATAGCTGTCGGGTGGTGATAGGTGCAAGTAGGGCAGAGCGGGTGTGGCCCAGTATATGCACGCTTCGCAGGCGGTGCATTGGCCACAGGCGCCGCTACTTGACGCTGCTGAGCTGGTACAGTCTGAACTGGTGCAGCAGTGATCGCACAGTTCTTGTTGGTGGAGTTGTTCTTTCTCTTGTTCTTTCTCTTGTTGCTTGATGAGGTGGGTTCAACAGTTGGTGCAGTAACGGTAGCTTGATGCAAATGCATGGAGGTCTTATCCCATACCCCAGCCTTAACCCTCTTGTCGTTGATTTCAGCGGCCAACAGATAGGTTTCCTCGATCGTGGTAGTCTTAGCCGCTTGCACGAAATCAGCAACGCAATCGGGCAAAGCTCGGATATACTTCTTGATGGTCATGTCGGGAGTCTTGACCTGGTCGGGATAGATAATGCTGAGCTATTTGAAACGAGCAGTGAGACCAGCATTGTCTCCATCCTTCTGATGTATGTGCCAAAATTCATCTTCAAGCTTTTGACGTTCGTGAGGAGGGCAGAATTCCTCTAGCATGACTTCCTTGAGCTCGTCCCACGACAGACCGTAGGCTGCATCATTCCCTCGCTTGTTCCTCTTGGCCGTCCACCAGTCTAAAGCACGTGACTGAAAGACGCCGATAGCGTTCAGAGTTCGAAGGTCGTCAAGGCAACCACTTTGTCGCAGAGTGACCTCGATGGAGTCAAACCAGTGGAATAGTGCAGTAGGACCTCCTTCGCCTGTGAATTCTTTCGGCCCACACGACTTGAATTGTTTGAAACTGAAAGGTCTCGCGACAGCTTTAGGACCTTCAGTCCTTGATTCCTCGGATGATTTGCTGGCGTTCTCATAAACATCACTCACGGCTTTAGCCACACTTTTCGCGATGATGGAAGCAAGGCGTTTGTCCCTCTTTTCTTGACGAGAGAGTGCATGACGGGATCCAGACGACATTGTCTGCAATAGACATCGCCATGGAACTCAACACATTGTATTCGAATCTCACCTCACACGTCTATTACTTACTAAAGCTTAGTAACACGTTCATTCACGTAACTACTTAACATGTAAAGCACGGAGTCACATAGGCATGTAGAGCACATAATCACATAATTCCTAAGCATACAGAGCACAGAAGCAAGGAAAGCACATACGCTTTTAGTCACTAGAGGCATTCAGAAAACAGAAACCTAGTATTCAAAGTTCGCGATTGTTCGAATACAGTGTAGCGTGAGCGATTCGTTAACGATGTGTAGAGTGTTGGGTGGGTGGCAAAAGCAAAGAGGCATTAGATCGAAACCAGTAGTATCTCAAAACACTAACAAATAAGCATAAAACACGTAATTCACATAAAATCGACGAATCGTCAGAGTCAATGGTTTTGACTCAAAAGTTGAAACACATAAAATCGAGAATATATTGCCTGCGGCTAGTAGTCTTCGACTAACCAAGGTGGTTCAATCATTCACAGGGGATCTGTTATGCACTTTCAACTTTCAGGATCGTGCCTTAGCCTCGATTCTTGGGCGTTCGGAGCGAATCCCGTTAGTTTCATGGTGTCTACAGATCGTCTGTTGAGACCTTGGTGAGGGTTTGTAAAATGCGCGGAACAAGTTATCAAGGGTAGGATTTCACCCCTGGCTTAACAACTTCGTCCCTATTTTGATAAAATGGAGGGGATTATTCATCAAAATATGGATTTCACTCCTAATTTGGCATAATTCTCCTCGTTTGTAGTTAAAATTGAAAGTTGATTAAGCGACTTTAGCCGAGAGTTTGCGGTTTCCACACCTATTCTCGGCCTTAGTGCTTGCTCATAATTAAAATTTCGAGTGCCATGATAGTGTAGAATAAGCGTAAAGAGCGAGTGATAGTGGCGAGTTTATGCATACGCACGAGTTGGTCTGTTGGTTCCTAACTATAGTCTAGGTCTCTAAGACTTCGACCCGGACTAGGTCGAGTCTTGCCTAATTCCCTATAGTTATGGCTCTGATACCAATCTGTCACACCCCAACCGATGGCGGAATCATCGGGGCGCGGCACTGAGCGAAACAGATTGTCCAGAAGTTTCCATAACAACTATCATTACCATTCGATTAAATAATACGTCCCATACCGTATCTCAAATAGTTAAACAATTATTACAGGCAAACATCAAGACAAGTATTCTGTTCCGACAACTCAGATTTAAACATAACTAATTTATTGGTTGGTTTCTAGGACTCCAGTTCCTAGCTTCAAGTTCATCACAGCACAAAGAGCATAAAAGCAACCTAAGCACCTGTCACATATGTTAAAATAAAGTCAATACATAAAATGTAAAGGTGAGCATACAAGTTTGATAATAGCATATAGAGTTCGAATTCATTTACGCATAACCAGCACGTACACATAGTGAAATGAAGCACGTTAGTTATCGACATAGATCCATCGATACCAATGACTGCGGGTTGACTGCCCGAGGCAGTTCGCAATACATGATTATCACTGTAATCCATGCAAGTAAAAGATCCTTAACAACCCCCGTGTGAACGGGTGCTGAGTCCAAACTATAGTACTATCGTTGCTAAGGAAGGTAGACAACATTCCATGTGTAAACATAACAAACAAGCATTCATAAGCCACGTATAACATGCATTGACGGTTAGCGTTAAAATAGCTTGAGTAGTGTGATAGTTGTAGTTTGAATATTCGTAACGTATGTAACACCCAAAAGTGCCAAAAGCGAAAAGGGATCGAGTATACTCACAGCGATTATGGATTGAAGGGAGCGCTTTGCAGCGAGTACGGTTAGCCTGAATAGATTCGATAATGTAACGATAAGTGGCGCGTAAAACAATACGAAGTGAGAGCGGGTAGGATAGCTGATCGTGCGGATCAACTATCCGTGCGAGTAAACTATCCGTGCGAGTAACCTATCCGTTCGGATGGTAATCCGTGCGGTCTGGTCATCCGTGCGGATGGTAGTCCGTGCGGATGGTAGTCCGTGCGGATGGTAGTCCGTGCGGATGGACGATCCGTGCGGATGGTAATCCATCCAGATTAGTCACTCGTGCGGAGTGTTTATCCGTGCGGACAAGTAGTCCGTGCGGATTACTATTCGAGTGGATTGTTTCTTCCTAAGAATGTGTTTGTGTATGATGGCTTGTGCTTTGAAGTTTTCATTGTAGCATTTAGAAAACATTCAAGTATCTCTATCCTTCAAGCCGGTCGCGCGGACAACAATCCGTCCGGATGGTGATCCGTGCGGACACGTCTCTGAGACTGAGTTACTTGATGGAATTTGTGGAATCCGTCCGGATGGTAATCCGTGCGGATTGAGGTAATCCGTCCGGATAGTTGTTCGTGCGGACAAGACAATCCGTCCGGATAGTCTGTCCGTGCGGACAACTTGTCCGTGCGGATGAACATTGTTTTGAAATTGTTTAAGGTCTTAGTATCTCATGATCCGAAGAGTAATCCATTCAGAGGTCGTCCGTCCGGATTGTTCATTCGTCGATACTCAAACCTTGTTTTTGGACGTGGGTCCCAAGTGAAGCTCGTCCGGGTGACAACCCGTCCGGATCGTCTGTCCGTGCGGACAGCTTATCCGTGCGGACAGCATGTTCGTGCGGACAGCTTCCTCATCCTAGTTGTTCCGTCCGGCTACCCTTGGTTGCCTTTGTCGTTCTATCAAGACGTTCTGACTTCATGGCAACCATTTGGAATCGCGTTCTTACCCGAATGACTAAGCCGGCCAGGAATCACCCTAACTCGGCCTGTCGGCGGTTTAGATCGGTCATTCCGGTTTAACCCGAAATCGGGTGTCTTGTGGGTAGAATCCAGATCTAGGACTAGTGCATCACTAGTATCGAGTAGAGGACTAGAACCGATCAGATTCGTAACGCCTTTGAGGGTAAAAGAAGGAGAAAACCTTGAGTTTATTTCTTTCAACTCTTTTATCCTCAAAAGTTTAGATTTTAGGTGAAGTTGTTGTGAAATCTTATGGAAATCGTTCAGATCTGAGTTATTCTTGGTGGAATGAGGTCACACTTGAAGTTCATGAGAACTTCATGATGACGTCACCCGAGAATACCTCAAATCTTGGTGATTTCGTGGTTAAAAGTTGAGATTTGAAAGATGGAAAGGTGTAGATGTGTGTATAGATCAAGAATGTACAAGGTTTAGAGCAAGATCTTACCTGGATTGAGAGAAATCGAAGAAAAGGTGAAGAATGTGCGCTGGTCGGACGTCACTTGCCAAAAGTGGAAAGTTTGGAGAGTGACCCGGGTATTTATAGGATGCTAAAAGGGGAAAGGGTGGTCCGTGCGGATAGCACGTAACCCGGATAGGTTATCCGTGCGGATTGGCAATCCGTGCGGATTGGCAATCCGTGCGGATTGACCGTCCGTTCGGATGCCGCCTGAATGGTGCGACGATTCTTCGACGTTTCGGCTTTGATTACGAACGATTCGATAGGGTTTCCTAGTCAAATTACTTTTAGTCCCAACTACTTTGTATATAACGTGGTTCGATTCGGAATTCGAGTTCGGGTTCGATTACATTCGAGTTAGACTTCGAGTTCGATTGAGTTCGCTTGATTTCCACAATAAACATAAATAAACATGCACAGGTAACACGTAAGGCACACACACACGTATAAACGATAAGTAAAAATACACAGCTCGGGTCACGATTTGATGTCGATTCGATTAGTATAGCTTGATTATTAGTTGATTAACTTTATCGCATTGTTACTTCCTATAGTTCACAGTCGCGTGTCGATTGAATTATGGTTAACATGAGTCGATTATTGCAATGTACGACACTTACTCCACATAATATAAATAAAATAAAAACATTTCTACAAGTCAAGTTGCGCGAAATCGGTCGTTGACTTCGACCTTGACTTTGACTTTCACTCGTGAAAACACGGGGTGTTACAGAAACGTTCACGATGTCATTTATGTCTCGAACCTATCAACGCGTTTGTTCGATGAAACACTTGTGATACCCTTATTGGAGCCTAAGATTAATGACCAGCTGCAGTTTGTTAAGGAATCCACTGAAACTCAAGACGTGGGAGTTCGTTGGAACTCAGTCGAATTTCAATTGTGAGAGTTCGTTGGAACTCAAAACGTGGACTGGAGCTCACGTGGGAAAGCAGCGATCGGAGTAAGCTCTAGTGTCTCAGTTGTTCAAGCGGTTGTATTAACTTCTGATATCATTGGCGAATTTCGGGACAAAATTCCTTTCAAGTTGGGGATGGTGTGGCACCCGAGGAAAATCCACAGTCATCCTGATCTAACACCTTACTTTTTGGGGTTACTTATTAAATTTCGGGACGAAATTTCCTTCAAGTTGGGGATGATGTGACAACCCGAGTTTTCAAGGTTTTTCCTTGACACGTCACTTGGTTGCAATTCAGTTTTCATAATTTGTTTGCGTTATAACATGTGTGTGATTTGCTGCATGATTAAGGTTGTGATTGTTAATAAAATTGTGTTATATGTAATTGTTAAAATAACTTAGGACTAGTTGTCCGTGGCCAACTCCATCTCGACGAAACCCCATCTGACGAAACACTGGAGTTTCGTCGCCACCCCCTTGACGAAAGATACTCTTTCGCCGTAGTGGGCTTCAGCCCAGATCCAAGCGCGGCCCAACTCCCTCTGTACATATATTTAGGAATCTTTAGCGAACCCTAGCACTATCTTTTTCCCATCCCCCATTGATCGACGGCAGCCCTCTAGATCGAATACTCTTCCTCGTGAAACTCGGTTAGTATGTTTACCATATATTATTATGATTTCTAGTATACAAGATTCTGTGTGTGGTGCCTTGATTGATAGAATGAATTAATGGTTGTGATTCTAATCATATGTGTTGCAAACTGAGTTGTGATTTGATTTAACAAGTGCACATGATGTTTATGGGAGCCTTGATTTACTTGATTATATGATTGCTTGATGATGTTGACTATGATCAGAATTAGTTGAGATCATGTTGTTGTTCGATAGGCTGTTAACCCACTTTAGGAACTGTTATGTAAATGAATGAATTACTACATGTGAATGATGAATGTTTGAGGATGACATTGTATGATTGATTAGGATAGAGTATGCTTCTGTGCTAATATTAGATGATGAAACTGCTGGTAGGCGATTAGGGTTTTGCAGGAAACTATTAGAATCCAGGTTCACCATGACGAAACATAGGGGAGTTTCGCCGGCTGGATTCCGACGAAACATATGGGAGTTTTGCCGGCTGGATTCCGATGAAACGTATGGGAGTTTCGCCGACAGCTTAGACCCGACGAAAGTTGATCTTCCGTCACCTGGATGTTTCGTCGTGTAAGGATACTAGCTGGACAGTAGGCATCGATAGTATTGACTTTGGACGTGGTTGTAGGATGTAGAGTTTTGAGTTGTTTATGATGCTTGTGATGTGAATATCTGGTTACATGGTTTCGGTTGCTGCATGACAACAACACCAATTAAAACAAGGAAACTGTTATTGATTAATGAGAATAACCAACTCACTGTTGAATGCTAATATGTGATATGCATGCTATGTGTGTACAGTACGATGACTTTGTGAATAAGAACATGTGAAACATGTATCATTGATGCAAACCTGGGTGTGTGACTTGAACACCTGTTAGGTGACAACCATAAACTATTATACATGACGATGGGTATTTGGATTCATGAAACACTGCTGTAAGTAGAGCACTTTTATGTTAATCACTGTTAAGTGATTGAGTTGCATGTGAAGCCCGTGCACTTGTTATATGACTTCATGATAAAGGTTGTAGATCAACGGATTGTATGTTTAAACGGTTACGATGCGTATAAGAACGTGTGTCTTCCTTGTCTGCTACTTGTGCAACGTGTACGTTAGATACGTGATATGTGTGAACACTATACTGATTGTCTTTGGTAACCACGGTAGGGTTGGTTGACCGACTTGGAACGGGTAACGTTACTTGTTAAACACCGAGCAAATCTAAGGTGAGTTCACTGCTCTTTTTCCAAGCATGCATCCCGGGGAGGGATATCTGGTAATTGTTTCGGGGAGGAACGTCGGGTTGTGCGATGTTGGTTATTACACTCATTTCTATCATATAAGACCCCTTACATCTACCGATAGTTTCCGGGGAGGCAACGAGGTATTTAGTTGATAGCGCTATTAGGTTTGGCACCCTCACACCGTACCGAGGAGGACGGGCGTGAACTAATTACCTTGACCACTTGACCAATGTTTTGATAGAGGCGTTGGGGTTGGGCAAAAACATCTTGTAGCCATCTGCGGTATTCTAGTTAATAACAACATCAAATCATCGAATCTGTGAAACGTTTTAATCTGGTAACTGGTATCTAAACACATTAACAAAACTTTGAACTCACCAGCGCCGTCTGACACACTTGTCTGCATGCTTGTAGGTTTATATCATTGGGACTTGTTGTCTGGGATGCTGGAGTGGTCATGGGTCGGGATACATGGAATCTCAATACAAGCTTAATGGTTTATGTACAAATGGTTTACGAAACACTTATCAAATGAGTTAAGCTTTCGCTGTATACAATGAATGACATGTAACGTTTGTAACACTTTATGATAATGAATGAAAGTTTATTTAAATATATTTATGAGTTCAATGTGATTGGTGGCTTGGATCTTGGTACGTCATAGGCCTCTCGGGGGGTTTCCGCGTGTAGTATTTTGGGGGTGTGACATTCCACCACCTCCTTCTACCACCATCCACTCCCAACCACCACCACCCACTACCTGTCACACCCCAACCGATGGCGGAAACATCGGAGTGAGACGATATAGATTGCAAGAGACTTCATAACACTATTTGTGAAAAATATTTAAATAATAAATTTCCATTTCATTTCTAAAGAGTCAATTACAAAGATTTGAAATAAATACAACATGAGTAACGAAATACAATACAATAAGAATACAAATTTAAAGTGTGTGTCTAAGCATCCTACTAGATTCCATGCATCACTAACTTCATCGCTAAACCTGCAACATGTTTTAAAAGTGTAGTTCAATACAAAAAGTATTGGCGAGCATACAAGTTTGGTGCGTAGTATATAAGTATAAAAATGATAAGGAACAATCCACATGGAAAACCTAGTTATCAAGATTTACGTATAAACTGGCATGCGATTTACAAGTCAACCCTCTGTTTACGCAAGTATGAATGAAAATTTAACATGACCACTAGTCTACGGGCGGTGCGTTACTCCTATAGCGCTATACATGTTAAATGGAGGCTCATACGAAGCTAATGACAAGTTCAACACATAAGTGTGGTCCAGTAAACACGAATCAAGCATAACAAATAGTAAGCATGTATTGGATTATTTGTTTGTACATTTGCATAAGAATATGTATAGTAAGTGTGCTTTGTATATGATAATATGTTACACCCAAAAGTGTGAAAAACGGTAAAATGGGCCAAGTATACTCACAAAATTTGCATATGCTTTCCGATTATCCAATTGTTGACGAGCAATGAGATTAGGAGATCAAATGTATAAGGGTTGAAGTTAAAGGTAGGTTTAGAGTCGAGATTCGGAATTTAAAACTATCATGAAAATAACATACGAAAATAATCACATAGTACATATGATACTTGTTCTTGACACTAGGAAACTCTAAAGAGTTTAAATGTTTTCATGGAACAAGGTTCCATTAGAATCGTGACAAGTTATCAAAGCCTAGGGTAATATAATCTAGTACATTGACATATGAACACTAGTTCATCATCAAAGATTCGATTATTCGGATAATATGTTTATGTATTACATAGGTTATATAATGTGTATTAATATGTCCAATAGTTCAAGCATGAGGTAGAAGATTAAAATCTTCATTTAGGTACCTCTAAATGTCATAGAAATCATGTAGGAGGTAGGAAGAACAAGTCTTCCATTTAGGCACCTCTAAGTGTTCACCACTACACTTGATGTAAACATTCAAGGAGGGTCATGAACTACAAGTAATACAAGAATATTAAACACTAATCTATAAGAAATCATCAAGCAATGTGTGGATTTTATGTAGGACAACCCAAGTTAATCCCTAATCACACATACATCAAGTCTTGGACTTGAACATCACTTGTAGGTTAAAAACCCTAAACAAAACAGAATGTATGTGAGGTTTAACCTCTGATTTTGAATGTCTCAACCTTGTTTTTAAGCCTAACTAACCATAGAAGTGGTTATAAGCATAAGGACATAGGTTTGAGATGAGTTAGACTCAAGTTGAACAAGTTTAGTAAAGATTAAATGAAATCAGAAATGAACAGTGAACTTTGGAGCCTTTTTGGCGACGTTCCAGGGACTTATTTACTGTGAAAAACCCATGGAATCAAAGCTAAGGTCAATCCAAGCACATAGGAAAAAGAATGAGGTAAAACGGACAAGAAACGAGTGAGTTATGCTCTGTTTTGTAAGGAGGTATGAATCTGCTCGAACTCCTGATTTCCAGCTGAGTTTTGAGAGGTTTTTGAGTGTGTTTAAGGGTTGTAAAAGGGTGAAAATGGCTGGACATAAGTGGGTATTTATAGGGAAGAGTTTACGGTTTGGGTGGTTGGTGATTAATATAAGTTGTTGGTGCTTGAAATAATTAAAAAGAGACAAACACAACAGCCATGAAGGTTGTGACCATATGGCTGTAAACAACCTTAATTGTTATTTACTTTTTTTTTTACATTCAGTGTTGTATATACTTGTGACATTAGGAGAATGATAATTAATTAAAAAAATAAACAATGACATGTTGTGATGTTAACTAATTAAATCAACAACCAACTTAGCCATAAAGGGTGTATGCGATCAGAAGTGGACAGCCCCACATTCTTTCTATTTTTTTTTATTAACGTATTAGGTTAGGTATTGCACATATTATATTAGGTTTGGTTAATTAAACATATCTCTAACTATTAAGATATCATGGTTAGGTGTTTAAATAATAAAAAAAAAAAACAATTAATACAATTGCCATGAAGGCACGAAAGTGTTAACAGCCATTTGATTTTTTAATTTTTATTTTTTTACAATCAATTATTGTATGCTAGAGGTATAGGTTAGGTATTTTTTTTATGTTTAAATGTGTAATTATTATTAAACAAAGCCTAACATGTATAAAGGACAAGAATTCAATTTTCTTTTACAAGTAATTAAACATGGATTTTTTATTTTGCAAGGCATGATGTATTGTAATAATAAATCAAGTTTTTTTTTAAATAGTAAAATTAATTAATTTAATTAATTAAATAAAATAGGATAGATAACTAACCATGTTTATGAACGAATCTAATTTAAAGAAAAAGGATTTTCGACGAATAACCTTTTCGGAAGGGACAAGTTTCTAAAAAAAGATTTTCAAGACTCGTTTTCTAAATTAGGAAGGTTATGAAAACGCAGGGCGTTACAGTCTCCCCTCCTTTAGGAAATTTCGTCCCGAAATTTATTGAAGAGGAAGACTTTGGAGAACAAGCATCTTGGCTAAAAGAGTCGAGATGTAGCATAAGTAAGAGCGTATACATGTGTGTGAGCTTAAATAGTTTTGAATCAATTTGGAGACGTATACATATGAAACGTGTCGTGTTAAGAGGAAAATCTTGGTACAAAATGGTTTGTATTTTGATGAAAGGTGAGATAGTTCGTATGGAAGGTTTTCAAAGATAGTAAAAATTCACATATTTGCCAGAATTGTTTATCGAGAGGAATGAGAAGGTTGGTATATTAAATGAAGTGTCAAGGGTATACAAGTTACGTTTGCACAAGAATAAAGAATAGAAGGATTGTTTTTAAGATAAGGAGGTAAGTTAGGGTTCGAACGTTTAAACAGACTTGATTGTAAACGAGGTTCGTACAAGAACGAGGTATAATGGGGAATAAGGGGAGTATAAAAGCGAACGATTGATCTTAATAACGAATGTGAGTATGAGAATAGCATAAGTATCGGGTAGACAAAAGTAGTACGTTAAGAATGAGGTCTCGTCATGGATAATAGGATATAATGCGTTTGCAACGTGTTTGTGAGTTGTTAAAGTTTTATATTAGGTCTAAAAGGTCTGCAAAACACTGAATTTCTCATGGCACGTTTTACGAAAGTTTGGTGGCATGGTGAAAACACTTATATATAGGAAGTACCAGCGGCATATTCACCACGTTTTGACCATGTCACGCCCGTCTCGTATTCGGTGTCATGTTGCATTCCGTGTCTTACCATACACAGTAGTACATCCTATGGTTCTCATACGCCTATCACTATAATCCCATGTGCACCTACGATTATTTTGATCGTCGCATGATCCGCATAGCTTGTACTAGTTGTGTATGAATCAGGGTATACATAAAAAAAAGAATAAGAATGTGTACGTGTAAGAATATAGTATATAAGCAAGTCCATGCTTAAGTACGTATGGGACCCACGTAAGCGAATCCCTCGGATTCCACTCGCGTACGGGTACGAATGTATGTATCATGAGTATGTATGAAAGTATCAGCATAAATAATAGTTTAAGTATGAACATTCATGTAAATATGAGTATAGACATAAAATGTAAGAGTAGTATGAGTATAGGTATAAGCATAAAACGTATGAGTATAAGTGTAGGTACAATTTTTTTTTACGTATATAGAGTACGTCGAAGCATAACGAATTTGGGCATATAAACACCCGAGAGATTAGAATATGTAAAACAGATGATATGAGCAAACTCGTCGCGAGGTATCGTTTAAAACGTGTACGACGATTTACATGCATAGTTGTTTAAGCGAAATGTTGAGTTTATCTAATCAAAATAGATTGAGTTGATTTGGAAGGTAGAATATAGCTTGTAAATGTAAGGGAACATAAAGTACTCATTGGTTATGCATAACGTATTTTGTAATGAATGAAATGCTACTTCTGTTTTAAAAGAGTTTACGTATGTTGAAGATTGTCGGTCCCCATGAAGTCTTCTAGCCCACGTGTTTTGAAATTTGAACGACGAATTAAGCGGTGTAGAAAAAAGTTTTAGAAAATAACGGGTTTGTTTCATTTGCATCAAAACAAGAAAATTTGAATTTTTAAGGTTCTTGTGAAAACGTCAATCCTTAGAAAAGAAATTTAGCAAAAGGACGTAGTGATTGTTTAAAAAATATTTTAAAATGATTTGTTGACGTTGAAAGGCGTCTTTGGTAAAATGATCGTATAATATCTATAAGATCTTATAAGTATATGAGAAAGTTGGTTTGAATTCCGATTGGGAATGAAAGTCTTTAGTATGGTGATATAACGTGAGTGTGTGTTTTAGTGATTAAGTCGAATATGAAGTTCATGGGCAAGAGATTCATTGGACCGATTAAATTGATAGGTAGCATCTCGTAAGGTTTTGAAATTTGGGTAATAAAACGTTTTAAGACATGATTAAGAATCTCGCGTATATGAGTTGAGTGAAAATAGATTGTAGGATAAGAAGTACGCTTGATAAAACAATGTATTTTGAAATCGGTATAAGTAGGTATTTTGAATAATGATAAATGATTTAGGTATAAGACATAATCGGGTTCGCATAATAAAATATTTTGAAGGAAAGTTTTGGTAACGATCACCTAGGTAAGGGAATCACCCCTAACTCGTTAGCGATGTCGTTTTAAGAAAGAGGGAGTGGAGTTAATCGTCAAGGTAAGGAAATCACTCCTATCTCGATGATATGTCTCCACTTGTCGTTACAAGGAACATGAATTTAAATATATGAAATCATGCATATGTATAAATGTATGGAAAAGATTCAATATGTTGTGTGTGTGAGAAGAAAATATCGAAAGTAAATTTTGAATTTAAAAGGTTGCATCGTATAAGATAAATAATAGAAACACATGTTTGAATAAAATTTGGATGGTTCCAAAACGGAACGTTGACTAACCAAAGTGGTCGAAAAGTCTTTCGAATTTGAGGAGCATGCTTTGGCCTAATAGGTGGAATACTCTTGCCGACAAGTCGGTTAACGGTATTTACCCTTCCGGTTACTACATGTCCCAAATCAATCAAAATTTCGAGACTTGGCGGGATTTATAAAAAAAAATCAAGGAGTGGAACTAGTCGACAAGGTGCGGGTTTCACCCCTAACTTGGCGATTTCGTATCCTAAGTGTGGTTGGTACTCGTCGGGTCAAAATTTAATTTCAACACTTTGACGAGGGTCCACTAGAATTTGAAATTTGAATTTCTCCATCAAGGTGAGGATTTCACTCCTATCTTGATGGTGAATTTCATGTAAAGGGAAGAGTAGATGGATTGAGAGTTTTTCACCAAATTGTGGGTTTCACGCCTATTTTGGGGAAGTCGTCTCGTTTGTGTATTACGAGTGGTTTCGATTTTTGTATAAACGATTAAAAAGATGTATGTTCAAAATAATAATAAGTATAAGCACATAAAGCATCTCAAGGAAATAACACGTAAAAGATATTTCAAGAATAACACATAAAGAATGGGACAATACAACAAGTATTAACAAATAATAAAGCAAGTATTAACACAAAAGTGATATATATGTTTAAAAGGTCAAAAGAAAATAAATAAGGAGCAAATAAAGTATCATGCAAGTGGTTCAAGCAAAACATAAGAATAAAGCTCTAGAACTATAGACTAGGTAAAAAAGCATGGCAATTTTTCCTAATTCCCTATAGTTATGGCTCTGATACCAATCTGTCACACCCCAACCGATGGCGGAAACATCGGAGTGAGACGAAATAGATTGCAAGAGACTTCATAACACTATTTGTGACAAATATTTAAATAATAAATTTCCATTTCATTTCTAAAGAGTCAATTACAAAGATTTGAAATAAATACAACATGAGTAACGAAATACAATACAATAAGAATACAAATTTAAAGTGTGTATCTACGCATCCTACTAAATTCCATGCATCACCAACATCATCGCTAAACCTGCAAAATGTTTTAAAAGTGTAGTTCAATACAAAAAGTATTGGCGAGCATACAAGTTTGGTGCGTAGTATATAAGTATAAAAATGATAAGGAACAATCCACATGGAAAACCTAGTTATCAAGATTTACGTATAAACTGGCATGCGATTTATAAGTCAACCCTCTGTTTACGCAAGTATGAATGAAAATTTAACATGACTACTAGTCTACGGGCGGTGCGTTACTCCTATAGCGCTATACATGTTAAATGGAGGCTCGTACGAAGCTAATGACAAGTTCATCACATAAGTATGGTCCAGTAAACACGAATCAAGCATAACAAATAGTAAGCATGTATTGGATTGTTTGTTTGTACATTTGCATAAGAATATGTATAGTAAGTGTGTTTTGTATATGATAACATGTTACACCCAAAAGTGTGAAAAATGGTAAAATGGGTCAAGTATACTCACAAAATTTGCATATGCTTTCCGATTATCCAATTGTTGACGAGCAATGAGATTAGGAGATCAAATGTATAAGGGTTGAAGTTAAAGGTAGGTTTAGAGTCGAGATTCGGAATTTAAAACTATCATGAAAATAACATACGAAAATAATCACATAGTACATATGATACTTGTTCTTGACACTAGGAAACTCTAAAGAGTTTAAATATTTTCATGGAACATGGTTCCATTAGAATCGTGACAAGTTATCAAAGCCTAGGGTAATATAATCTAGTACCTTGACATATGAACACTAGTTCATCATCAAAGATTCGATTATTCGGATAATATGTTTATGTATTACATAGGTTATATAATGTGTATTAATATGTCCAATAGTTCAAGCATGAGGTAGAAGATTAAAATCTTCATTTAGGTACCTCTAAATGTCATAGAAATCATGTAGGAGGTAGGAAGAACAAGTCTTCCATTTAGGCACCTCTAAGTGTTCACCACTACACTTGATGTAAACATTCAAGGAGGGTCATGAACTACAAGTAATACAAGAATATTAAACACTAATCTATAAGAAATCATCAAGCAATGTGTGGATTTTGTTGGTGCACTGAATGTCTGCTGATTACGTCTTATCAAGTCTTATGTCTAGATAGAATGAATGAGCACACACTAGATTAGAATTTAGGGTTTTATATGTTTTTCTAGGGTGTTTAGCTTGAAGGGGTTTCAAGGCTAGTTCAAGCTAAACCTATTGATCAGCTTTAGCTTGAACTGATATTGTGCATATTCAAGCTAAACCTAGGAGTGTGTCATCCTCAAGCTAAACCCAGAGTCTATAAATAGGGGATGTGGTCATTTGAAGCTAAACCAGAAGGTGTTTGTGTGTGAGTCAAGGTGCTGTCGAAATTTTGTTAGAAATTGATTGTAAAGACTCAGAATCGATTAATAGAGGAAGAATTGAAAGGAACAAAGCTGTTATGACTTTATATATGTTGATTCCGCCTTCATATTTGAAGATGAACTGCCTTAACTGACTTTTAGGGTCACGCAAACGGTCCAACAAGTGCTATGGTTAAAGGAGAACAAAGTGATGAAGTAATCCCCTAACCAACAAGTGATTTGTTAATTCAACAAAACTAATTTTCCGGAAAAACCATTTGATTAAAACAAACTTAAGTGTTTTGAAATCATAATGGGAAAATAGTTTGTTGAGAGGGGGAGTTCTGATTGTTTATGCCAAGTGGATGGCGAATTGAAGTGATTTGATATCAGTTTGTCAAGTTTCTTGTATAGTTTGGTTTCAAATTTTCCCAGAAAATCAAAATTGAAACATATTTTGATTTTAGGGGGAGAAAAATTTTGAAAAAATAGAAAATTTGAAAATGCCAAAAACATTGAAAAAGCAAAAAATGAGTTTTGTTGTGAAAAAGAGGAAATGATAGTAAATCAGTGAACGATCACAGCATGCTAGAGATATGAAATGTCAAATGTGATAAACAGCTTCACTGATGATGTGTCAGTAGGTTTTTGCACATTCAGTAGATTGTGACGAGATATAAACCTAAATTCAAACTTGCTTATATCGTGGGTAACATCTCTCGGATATATAGGTAACCCCTGAAATCTCGTTTGAAAGGTTTCGTATTCTGATATACTAGGCTTTATACTCAGTTGATATCTGGGGTATTATTCCGGGACTTCTGCTGAATGGTAGTTCTGACCTAGTCCTCGAATAATACTTTCTGCATATGCTTGAAACATAGCATCACCCTCAGCATCAATGATAAGACAATAAAATTGCTTAGCAATGCTGTTGTAAAAAAGATCCTCTAAAGGGGACACACCCAAAAGTTGAGTCATGATCTCTCTGCTGAACGGTAGTTCTGACCTGAGCTCTCATGATTCTTCATAATTTATTAACCCCTTACAGATATCATTTGTGTTATAATTACCTGTAAGACTGAATATTGGGATCTGGATACGGGAGTATATTCTGAGGTGGGACACGTGATTAAGTTTAAGTATCTAAGACATTAAACTCGTATCTCGAAGCAGTTGAACTTTGTGTGAAAATTTAAGTGGACCAGTATACTGACAATCAAGGTGAATCGTTTAGAACTTAAAATGTCAAAAGCTTAACGGTGCTAGTGATTTGTCTCATAAACTGATATGATCCTCTTACACAAGCTCACAAAAATATTGTTTGTATATATTTCTTTACTGCATTTCTTTAAAATCAAAATCCAAAAAGTTTTTCGACAACTGATGTTGAAGAGCTGATATTCAAAATTCCAAGTGCTAAACATGAAGAATTGGTTTGGGAGAATATGTTGAAAACTATGAATGTCATATACAAATGTTTTGAAAGATTGTGTGCTTAGTTAATCAAGGTCATTCATTTGAACTTGATGTAACTAGTATGTTTATTGTTTAAATGATGTATACCAGTAAGTTTTTTAAATCTAAGTGTTATAAATTTGTGAAACTTATGTTGTGGTAGAGGATATGCAGGTTTCAGGAATTCCCACGGAAGCTAAATGTCAAAGCTTGAACCAGATAAAGACCTCAGATTCTAGCATTTTGAGAGGGGGAGTCTGTGAAAGGGGGGGTCTGGATCAACAATCAAAGGGAAGTTTGAAGATGGAGCTAGTTTGATTTTCTGAACCTGTGAAGAAAGAGTTTTTACAATGAGAAGACAAAGTTGATAAAGACAAAGACTAAAGACTTGAAGCCAAAGACTTCATCAACATCCAAGGGGGAGTCTGTTGGTGCACTGAATGTCTGCTGATTATGTCTTATCAAGTCTTATGTCTAGATAGAATGAATGAGCACACACTAGATTAGAATTTAGGGTTTTATATGTTTTTCTAGGGTGTTTAGCTTGAAGGGGTTTCAAGGCTAGTTCAAGCTAAACCTATTGATCAGCTTTAGCTTGAACTGATATTGTGCATATTCAAGCTAAACCTAGGAGTGTGTCATCCTCAAGCTAAACCCAGAGTCTATAAATAGGGGATGTGGTCATTTGAAGCTAAACCAGAAGGTGTTTGTGTGTGAGTCAAGGTGCTGCCGAAATTTTGTTAGAAATTGATTGTAAAGACTCAGAATTGATTAATAGAGGAAGAATTGAAAAGAACAAAGCTGTTATGACTTTATATATGTTGATTCCGCCTTCATATTTGAAGATGAACTGCCTTAACTGACTTTTAGGGTCACGCAAATGGTCCAACAGATTTTATGTAGGACAACCCAAGTTAATCCCTAATCACACATACATCAAGTCTTGGACTTGAACATCACTTGTGGGTTAAAAACCCTAAACAAAACAGAATGTATGTGAGGTTTAACCTCTTATTTTGAATGTCTCAACCTTGTTTTTAAGCCTAACTAACCATAGAAGTGGTTATAAGCATAAGGACATAGGTTTGAGATGAGTTAGACTCAAGTTGAACAAGTTTAGTAAAGATTAGATGAAATCAGAAAAGAACAGTGAACTTTGGATTCTTTTTGGCGACGTTCCAGGGACTTATTTACTGTGAAAAAACCCATGGGGGGTGAGTTTAGGGTTTGGGTGGTTGGTGATTAATATAAGTTGTTGGTGGTTGAAATAATTAAAAAGAGACAAACACAAAAGCCATGAAGGCTGCGACCATATGGCTGTAAATTGCCTTAGTTGTTATTTACTTTTTTTTTACATTCAGTGTTGTATATAGTTGTGACATTAGGAGAATGATAATTAATTAAAAAAAATAAACAATGACATGTTGTGATGTTAACTAATTAAATCAACAACCAACTTAGCCATAAAGGGTGTATGCGATCAGAAGTGGACAGCCCCACATTCTTTCTATTTTTTTATTAACTTATTAGGTTAGGTATTTCACATATTATATTAGGTTTGGTTAATTAAACATATCTCTAACTATTAAGATATCATGGTTAGGTGTTTAAATAATATAAAAAAAACAATTAATACAATTGCCATGAAGGCACGAAAGTGTTAACAGCCATTTGATTTTTTTTTTTACAATCAATTGTTGTATGCTAGAGGTATAGGTTAGGTATTTTTTTTTATGTTTAAATGTGTAATTATTATTAAACAAAGCCTAACATGTATAAAGGACAAGAATTCAAGTTTCTTTTACAAGTAATTAAACATGGATTTTTTTATTTTGCAAGGCATGATGTATTGTAATAATAAATCAAGTTTTTTTTTTTTAAATAGTAAAATTAATTAATTTAATTAAATAAATAAAATAGGAAAGATAACTAACCATGTTTATGAACGAATCTAATTTAAAGAAAAAAGATTTTCGACGAATAACCTTTTCGGAAGGGACAAGTTTCTAAAAAAAGATTTTCAAGACTCGTTTTCTAAATTAGGAAGGTTATGAAAACGCGGGGCGTTACACTACCCCCACCTGCGAAACCACCACCACTCAACTACCTACCCCTTTCATTCTTTTTTCTCAAAACCTCTTATTCAAATCTCCAATCACACAAGTAACAACAATAAGATCTGAAATTCAACAACAACAACCAACTACCCCCACCTAAAAAAATTAAGGAACTTTGAAACCTGCCAAAACCAAAAATCCCCAAAACCCCAACGAGTCTCTGGCCATTAACGAGTCTCCGGCCACAACGAGTCTCCGGCCATTAACGAGTCTCCGGCCACAACGAGTCTCCGGCAATTAAGGAACTTTGAAACCGCCATCGCCCCCACCTACTTACCACCACCAATTCCACCACAATACCAATTCCACCACCGCAACCCCACTGCACCACCATCACCAATTCCACCACACCACCACCAATTCCACCACCGCAACTCCACTACACCCCACCTACTTACCGATCCATTTCCGCCGTTCAGAGCCACAATTATACAGTAAAATTAACAAACCCCCATTTCAAGAAAGGTCTAATATTCAATGTTTAAACCTCCAAACACACACCCACTTCACAAGAATCAACCAGCTGGCAATTTAGTACATCTGTGAACAAAATTGAGGTGGGTTTTGCTTAAAGATTGAATATTAAAAGAGGTGAAACTAAAACTGGCGCCTAAAATGGGTGAGGTGTTCATTAGGAACAGAGGATGAAATATAGATAGAGAGAGAGAGAGAGAAAGAGAGCGGGTGAAGAGAGAGGAGTGATAGGAAAATGTAGGTTTTTTATATTTATAATTTATTTTTTATTTCTTACACAATTAGTCCCCTGAATATCAAATTATTTACTCAACAATCCCTAGGGATGTAAAATGACAAGAATACCCTTATGTGCAAGGCACATGACCATAGTTAACAAAAAAATATGACTGAGTTAGGGCTAAAGGACATAATGTGCAGGATTTTGAAACGTTAAGGACAAAACTCGACAATTTTAAAGGCAAAGGACACCGCCTGTAATTTGGTACAAACATAAAGGACAAAACTTGTAATTACTCTTAAAACTAATGTAATTTGATAACGCATACAATTTTACTGGATGATCGCTTTTGTTTCAGTTTTTTTAGCTACACAAGTTGTGAGAGTTGATGAATTTGAATATTATATATGAAGGGCCACTTAGTATGTGGCCAAGTGGACAAGACTTAAGAGGGTTTTCCTCCCGTGGAGTAAATAAAATTTTAATCCTTAAGATAAGGAGAAATTTAGAAGTGTAACCTTTGCTCTTAAAACATATATTATATATTACGTTTTTACTATGATTAACTAATTTAATAAAACTAGGGGAGGAAGGGGCACTCCCCGGGTAGCCCTACACAGGTTTGAACCCGTGCCAGCACACCATCGCGGGTAGGCTTGAAGGGTTGCGTTGGCTAGCTCAGGTACCCGCTCGAAATTTGTGGACTTTGATGTTTGTTGATGACCACAATGGTCATATAACCATTTAAATGAAAAAGTATTTTATTTTTTTTAAACCTATAAATAACTATCTTTTCTCAACCCATTTTCACTATTAACCATCTCATTTCACTCTAAAGTCTAAACTCTAAACTCGCTTTCATTCTCAATGGCTAATCATTCATACGAAGAGTTGGGTATTTACTTACCGCCAAATGATTACGAAGACGATTTTCAACCAAACGTAGCCTACTTTATTTCCTGGAGAAGCTTGAGGAACTCGGAGCGGAAGACACGGCAACATCGTCGTCCATTAAAAAAAATCGTCAAACGTGATCATATACAAGGTAAGAAAATCTTATGAACAATTATTTTGTTGATGAACCGAAGTATGATAATGAAACATTCAAATACCGTTTTCGTACGTCGAAGCGATTATTCTTTAAAATTGTTAGTTATATTAAAAACAATATCCTTGGTTTTAAAAGAGATATGGTGTGCGGTTTAAAAAAAAGTTTTACGGCAACATAAAAAGCTACATCCGCCATTAAACAACTCGCGATCGGTAATACTCCCGATGAAAACGGCGAGTATTTACAAATGTTCGAAAGGACTTCGCGAGAATGCCTTCAGTGTTTTTTTGCAAGGCCGTTAACCAATTGTACAACGATGAGTTCATGCGTAGGCCGACAAGCACAGACGTAGCAAATTTAATCAAAAACCATGAGGAAAAACACCACATTCCCGAGATGTTAGGTAGCATTGATTGTACGCATCTTGTGTTGAGGATGTGTCCTATAGCGTTACAAGGCCCGTATATGAGAAGTGATAATGAATACCCAATGGTCATGGTCGAAGCGGTCGCGTCACAAGATTTATAGTTTTGGTATGCGTATTGTGGACCTCTCGGGTTCACTAAACGACATCAATTTTCTCCAACGGTCTCCAATATTTCTCATTGAACGGAATGGAACCGCACCTAAGTGTCCATTTTAAGTTAATGGACATACATAAAAACGAGGATACTATTCAACCGATGGGATCTACCCTACTTGGTCAACGTTTGTGAAAACTGTCACACCCCGATTTCCGGTGAGCCCGAAAAGGTAGGGTTGACGGGTGGTCCATTGGACAACCCTTAATCATGTTAAAAGACGAAATAATCCTTCACTTAATCGTGTAATTATCTTGAATTAGATAACTACTGTTGTCTATGTTTCAGGTGCGGTTCGGGAGCTAAAAAGTGGATTAAACGCAGCTTTGGAGGGTTTGGAGATGAACGGGTCGAGCAAGGAACAAAAGATGGAACAAATCACAAAAATCAGGAAGGTACCGTAAATTACGGTCCCACCGTAATTTACGGTGGACTTGATTTCTGCCTGGAGCTCACCGTAAATCAGACAATTCTCACCGTAAATAATTCATGACCACCGTAATTTACGGTGGAGCCGTAAATTACGGTGAAGGCTGCGATCAAGTTTGTAACTGCCTCATTAAAGTCGTTTTTAGTGTGTCTTTTCACCTATTCTGATCATTGGACGTTTTTGGTAGACATTGGGGGCAAATTTGCTTGTTCTTGCTTGGTTCTAAACAATTCCTAACATTCGGTTTGTGTATTCGATTCGTATAAACATTGAATTGTTTGTTATGATGATGTACCAAGTCATGCGTGGCTAAACTTTTGGTGATCATCCTAGATGTAAGGTTTGCTTTTGAAACACTATGTTTGTGCTTGAATTTCTAGAATAATAACTTTGAATGTTTGTTTGAGTTATTATGGTGGTTGGATATTTGTTTGTAAAGTGTTGATTATTGTTTGATGTTAACCTAAACCATACGTTCTTGGTGCCGCTGGCAATCGAGATATCATGGGAGGGATTAGGGTTGGATAATTGTCAATTGATCATCGAGTAACAACCTCGCATTTTATAATCCGAGTACTTAGTTCTCTTTCATCACAAACAGATAATCAAACACGAGCCATGTCTATGTGGTTCTTTCTAGTTAAGCATAAACATTAGTGTGGATTAAAACCTGAAATCTAGGATGGTCTCTTGTTCCTAATCTGTTTACAAAAACACTCTTTGATTTGCAATTCAATTAGTTAATATTAGTTCTTAAAATCAAAACAATCAACTCTTGAATTTTAATTTCTGCAATTTTAGTTTAATCTTAGTTTAAGTGCAAAGCTATATAATCGACATACTTTCCACAAACTCCCTGTGTTCGATACCCTCTTACCACTATATTATAGTTGTTATTGGGATTAAATTTGCGTGTACCACGACAAGCACGTCAAATTTTGGCGCCGTTGCCGGGGAGTAGTGCGCAACGTGTGTCAGTTTGTTAGTTTTGCTTTGTTATTTTCGGGTTTACACTGGTGTGTTTAGTGTGCAGGTTCTACAGGTGCATGCATACTAGAGGCTCTCACAAAGCGTCACCATTGTCATTTGATCCGGAGATCGAACGAACGCTAAGGCAAAACCGAGTTTTACTACGCGAAAACATAATCATTGGTTCACCCACTTCACCAATTACACCAAGAAACATCATGGACGAAACACAAGTACCACCCACAACGGGTCAAACGACCTCATCATTTATACCTACTTCCACACAACCATCACCAAACACAACCATACCAAATTCCACTACAATCCCTACTCCACCTCATGATACTACACCAACCAACACCACACAACCGATTACTACTCAAAGTGAACCCAATCTTACCTTTAGTCCTTCAGCCACAATCCCACCATTATCACACTTCTTTCCTCCATCTACAGGTCAATCATCCTCCCACTATTCAATACCACCAAATTCAACCATTGTCCATACTTCAACATTCAGACCACTGAACCAGTCAGGTTTTCAATATTCGACTCTTCCTTTTAGGCAAACTTTGGGTATAGAGGGAGATGGATATGAAGAAGGATACGAAGATTATGAGGGTTATGATGAAGACGGGTATGCTTATGGGGGTTATGGTGATCAAGGAGAGTTCGGTTATGTGCAAAGTCAATCGCAAGGGATGGCAAGTGTAGGTGGAGTACCACAACAACAACAACTCATACCACAACATATTCGGCCAAGACCACAAGGGCTACAAGTACAACGCCCTACACCATTGCAACAAATCCGACCGCAAAATGTGCAACCACAATTCCAAAGGCCGATTCAATACCCACCGATGCCCCCAACAACAATTTCAACAACCAATTGCACCACAAGGGCCTATACTAAGACCAATGGGTCCTATTCGTCCAAGGGGTCGATTGGGTGTTCCAAGAAGGCATCTTAGGGAACAAGCAAGGGGAATAGAGGCACATTTCAGGCCGGTAATTACTCAAAACCCTTCACCGGTGGTTATCCCTCACAACAACCAAGGGAGAACTTTTGAAGTAAGAACAAATTCTTTGCAAAGTTTGCCGAAATACAAAGGGCTAGCAACGGAGGAACCTTATTTCCATTTGGAGGCCTATGACTCAATTTGCAATACTCTCGGGAGTCAAGGTTTTTCGGCCGATGATATCAAGTTGGTCTTATTTCAATTTTCGTTGGAGGACAAGGCAAAGAAGTGGTTCTACACTTTGCCTTTAGTATCTATATATACTTGGGCGGAGATGCAACAAATTTTCTTAGACGAATTTTATACCGCCCAAAAGACCAACGATGCTAGAAAAGGATTGAGGAGCTTCCAACAACAACATGGTGAGATGTTCCATGAGGCATTTGAACATTTTAATATGATGATAAAGAATTGCCCTCATCATGGAATTGAACTTTGGGAGTTGATGAATGCCTTCCACGAGGGGTTGAGTGCCGAGGATGCTCGAGATTTAATGTCCATTACCGGTGGGACTTTTGGCACAAATTATGAGAATGACGATTGGGAGTTCTTGGAGAATATGGTGAGTACATCAAAGAGAAAGGCTCAAGCATCGAGGAGAGCCCGACCGACCATTGCCCGACCTCAAGTGCACGCAATAGATGATGGTAATGTTCAAACTACTAACCAAATTTATGATGTTTGTGCATTGTGTAATGAAATAGGTCACGCGGCTGAAAATTGTCAAGGGATGGTGGAAGGGCAATATGAAGAGGTGCATGCAATTCAAGGTCAAGGTCAAGGAGGGGGTGGTAGAAACTACAACAACATGAACTCTAATACCTACCACCCCGGGTTGAGGAATCACCCAAATTTTCGCTATGGGAACCCCTCAAATCAAGCTAACCCGAACTTTCAAGGTAGCCAAGGTAACTTTGGTTCACGCCAACCTTACAACAACCAAAGTGGATACCGAGGCGGGAACAACCAAGGATATCAAAAGCCATATCAATCGGGTCAAGAACAAGGGGGGTATTCGGGTGGAAATGAGATGATGGAGATGTTAAAAAGCATGCAAGTGGAGATGCAAAAACGGAACCAACTCGATGAAGTTCGAATGCAAAAAGATGAGGTTCGTGACAAAAGTATCCAATCACTAACAACCCAAATGGGTCAATTGGCAACCGATGTGGCGGAGTTGAAGAAGAACAAGGGTCAACTTCCTAGTGACACCAAGGTAAATCCATCACACGGTTCGTCAAGAGGTAATGTTAATGTTCATCAGGTTAGTGTTTTGAAAAGTGGAAAAGAGTTTAAAGCTAATTTGTCACCCGAATTGGTTGAGGGGGTAGTTGAGGACATCACGGGTAATGATAGTGATGATGATGTTTCACCGGTTAAACCAAAAGAATTAAATGTTAAAAAACCGGGTTTGGGTGAAAATGAAAAGAGTGAAAAAGTTGAGGGTGAACCGAGTCAAGTCCCATTTCCATCGGCTTTACTTGACCCGGGAAAGAAAAATTTTATTGCATCAAGACGTCCCCAAAAAGAAGAATTGTGGGACATGTTTAAACAAGTTAAAATTAACCTTCCACTCCTTTATGCAATAAAACAAGTGCCCGCTTATGCAAAATTTCTAAAAGAATTGTGTACACAAAAGAGGCAAAACAAAAAGAAAATGCCTAAGCGGGTAGATTTAACCGGGCAAGTGAGTGCGGTTTTGAACGGGGAGCTTCCTCCTAAGCTCCAAGATCCGGGCACGCCATTGATTAATATACAAGTTGGTAATTTTCAAATGGCTAAGGCATTGCTAGATCTTGGAGCCGGAGTTAGCATTTTACCGGGGGGCTTATATGACCAATATGATTTTGGTCCGTTAGCAAGGGTGGAGACAACGGTTGTTTTAGCTGACTTGTCTCATAAGTTACCCCGAGGTATGGTTCAAAATGTCATTGTTAAAATTGATGAATTTTATTATCCGGTTGACTTTTTAGTCTTGGATTACTCGTCGGCGGACCCAAAACAACAACAAAACGTAATTTTGGGTCGGCCATTTTTGAGCACCGCACATGCAGTCATCGATTGTAGATTTGGTACAGTCGATATGACTTTTGGAAATCAAAAAAATGCGTTTAAATGTTTTTACTAACAATTCTAATGCTAATGGTGTTGATGAGTGTTTCATGGCAGATATAGTTGACGGATGCAACCCGCATGAGTATGAGGAGGATGGTTTGGATGTTTTCCTGTGTGATTTTTCTGAACAGGTACATGCTTGTGCACTCCGGGTTGAAGAGGAAAAACAAGATGCGATGGCGTTGAAAGAAGGTCGGCCACCATGGACCCACCAGTTTGAAGGCTTACCGGCAGAAATAGATTCGGGTACTAAACCATCATTAGAAGAACCGCCAAAGTTGGAGCTCAAAGACTTGCCGAGCCATTTGAAATATGTGTTTTTAGGGGATAATGACACTTTACCGGTCATTATTGCCTCTAATTTGGAGTTGGCACAAGAGCGAGCATTGTTGGAAGTCTTGAAGGAAAACAAGGGAGCTATCGGATGGACAATTGCTGATCTCAAAGGAATTAGTCCATCAATTGTCATGCACAAAATCATTACCACCGAAGATGCCAAACCGACACGAGAAGCTCAAAGGCGGTTGAATCCGAACCTACGGGAGGTAGTTAAAAAGGAGGTAATTAAATGGTTGGATGCGGGAATCATCTATCCGATTTCGGATAGTGCTTGGGTGAGTCCCACCCAAGTTGTGCCTAAGAAGGCCGGCATTCAAGTAGTCAAGGATGAAAGTGGTGAACAAATTGCCACCCGACCGGTTACCGGGTGGCGTGTATGTATTGACTACCGAAAACTGAATGCCGCCACTTCTAAGGACCATTTCCCGCTACCTTTTATTGACCAAATCATTGAGAAATTATCGGGTCAAAAATATTACTGCTTTTTAGATGGGTACTCGGGTTACAATCAAATAGCAATACACCTGGATGACCAACACAAGACCACCTTCACTTGTCCATATGGCACATTTGCCTTTCGGCGAATGCCATTTGGTTTGTGCAATGCTCCGGCAACTTTCCAACGATGTATGATGAGTATCTTCTCGGACATGGTTGGAGAGTCGCTCGAAGTATTTATGGATGACTTCTCCATTTTTGGCACTAGTTTTGATGCTTGTCTCAACGAATTACAAAAGGTTTTAAAAAGATGCGTTGAGAAAAATCTAGTGTTAAGTTGGGAGAAAAGTCATTTCATGGTGCAAGAGGGCATTGTGTTGGGTCATGTAATTTCTGAAAGAGGGATGGAGGTGGATAAGGCAAAAATAAGGGTAATAGCATCTTTGCCACCTCCGAAAAATGTTAAGGATGTAAGGTCATTCTTGGGACATGCAGGTTTTTATAGACGGTTCATAAAAGGTTTTAGTGTTATCACCAAACCTTTATGCAACTTATTATTAAAAGATGTCCCATTTGATTTTACTAATGAGTGTATGCAAGCTTTCACTGTTTTGAAGGAACATTTGGTCAAAGCTCCTATCTTGCAACCACCGGATTGGTCAAAGTCGTTCGAGATAATGTGTGATGCAAGCGACACCACTATTGGTGCAGTTTTGGGTCAACGGGTTGATAGAAAGCCGGTGGTGATTTACTATGCAAGCAAAACTTTATCCGAAGCGCAACTCAATTACACCACAACCGAAAAGGAGTTACTAGCGGTGGTGTATGCTTTGGATAAGTTTCGTGCTTATATTTGGGGGAGCAAAGTGGTGGTTTATTCGGATCATAGTGCGGTCCGATATTTGATGGAAAAGAAGGACGCAAAGCCTCGGTTGATTCGGTGGGTATTATTGTTACAAGAGTTTGATTTAGAAATCCGAGACAAAAAGGGAAGTGAGAACGTAGTAGCGGATCACTTGTCTCGGATTCCGGTGGAAGGGATTGATGATGTTAGTGAAATTAATGAGAGTTTTCCCGACGAGCAATTACTAGTCGTTTCCACCTTTGTTGCACCGTGGTATGCTCACTATGTCAACTACTTAGCCACGGGTGCCATCCCAAGTCATTGGACCAAAAAGCGCCGACAACAATTTATGGTCCAAGTGAAGCAATACATTTGGGATGAACCGGATCTCTTCAAGATTGTACCGGATCAAGTTATACGAAGGTGTGTGCCCGAGACAGAAGTGTTGGAAATTTTGACCCATGCTCATTCGTCCGCATGTGGGGGTCATTTTAGTGGGCACAAAACAGGCTATCGGGTGCTCTCATGTGGGTTCTATTGGCCCACAATTTTCAAGGATGCTTGTGAATTCGCTAAAAATTGCATAAATTGTCAAAAGATGGGAAGCATATCGAAGAGGGATGAGATGCCTTTACAACCAATCTTGGTTGTAGAGATATTTGATTTATGGGGTATAGACTTTATGGGTCCTTTTCCGAATTCGAATGGCTTTCTATACATTTTGGTAGCGGTGGATTACGTCTCGAAGTGGATTGAAGCTATTGCAACACGAACAAACGACCATTCGGTTGTTTGTAAATTTGTTCAATCCAACATTTTCTCTCGTTTTGGCATCCCGCGGGTTATTATAAGCGATGGTGGTTCGCATTTCAAGAACTTCAACTTCGGAAAATTATTGAAGAGGTATAGCGTGAATCACCGAATTGCCACACCTTACCATCCGCAAACGAGTGGACAAGTCGAAGTGTCCAACCGTCAAATCAAAGAAATTCTCATGAAGACGGTAAGAACGGATAGGAAGGATTGGTCGAGTAAGTTAGATGATGCGTTGTGGGCATACCGAACGGCCTACAAGACTCTGATTGGCACAACACCTTACCGGATGGTGTATGGAAAGGGTTGTCATTTGCCAATGGAGTTAGCGCATCGGGCACATTGGGCAATTAAGACGGTAAACGCGGATTATGACGAGGCGGGTAAATTGAGAAAGTTGCAACTAAGCGAGATCGAGAGATTCGAGACGAGGCATATGAATGTGCATCGGCGTATAAAGATAAACTCAAGAAGGTGCATGATGCAAAATTGCGAAAGAAAACGTTCGAAGTGGGTCAAGAAGTTTGGTTGTATAACTCAAGACTCAAGATGTTCGCGGGCAAGCTCAAAAGCAAATGGATGGGTCCGTATGTCATTCGGAGAGTTGGGAGATTTGGTGACGTAGACTTCCAAGACGAGCAAACATTGAAACAACAAACGGTGAACGGTCACCGGTTAAAGCCGTATTTGGATGGGAACGACATCAACACTTTGGAGCTTGACAAAGCGGGCTACATCTTACGCCCGGTCGATGAGGAACAACCATGAGAGGCCCAGGTTTGGTAGTGTAAATAGTTAGTGTTTCATTTTGTTTGGTTTTGTATAGTTTACATACTTACCGTATTTCCTTGAAATCTGTGTTTGAAACAAGTGTGGGGATATTCGGGTCACGAATTACTCTAACATCGTGTTGAGGACAACACGGTATTTTTGAGGGGGTAGGGTGATTTTTACACGTTTTTGAAAAATTTTAAAAACATAAAAAAATTGAAAAAACTAAAAAATATAAAAAAATGATACCTTAAAACAACATTTTGCACGAATCAGGAACTCCCAGCTATTACCGTAAATTACGGTAATCGGTGGAGAGAAAATGTGTGTGGCCTTTACGGTACATCTCTACTGTTTTACGGTAGATATTTGTTGTTCAGGTTGTACCGTAATTTACGGTTACACCGTAAATTACGGTGAGTGATGAAAACTTTTGGGCTTTACGGTGTAGTTCTCCTGATTTACGGTGAGGGCTTATGTTCAGGTTATACCGTAAATTACGGTTTGACCGTAATTTACGGTACGCAGTTTAAGCCAATCCGTCGGTTTGTTTTCTATATGTATATAAAAAAAAAAAAAAAACATCATCACATCTGGTCACGTGAGTTCACCCCAGCCATACATTTTCTCATTCATCTCTTTCAACTATCATTATCATCAACCCACAAAAGCCATCTTCTTCTTCAACCCTCAATCCTCCATATCTCAACCAATTTTTGCTCAAATTAAGTGAAATCGGAGTCTTTCTTGACTAATTTTTCACATAGTTTCTGATTTTGCCAAGAGATTTACAAGAAAACACAGTTTTAGGGTCCGAAATCAAAACCCTAGTCCGAAAATTTTTGGGGTTTTTGGAGCTTTTTGTTTCACAAGCACTCTTGCATCTTCAAGCAAAGGTATGAAAGCTTAATTGTTGTATTTTGATGCTACATTGTGAAAAGTAAGGTTATTTAGGTTACTTGCTCATACCCACTTGCTTGTTCTTAGATATGATTATGAAATTGGTTATTTGAACATGGTTATGGTTGTAGATGTAGGATTTATGGTTAAAGTAGTGAACTTTTGGGATGCTCTACATTGTAGAGACACCATGCCCGATTTTTGAAAAATTCTTGATATACTTTTGGTTCACTAGCATCTACAACCATGATAACAAGCAAGTGTGGGGATATTTTGAAAAAAAAAAGGGTTTAATTTTGTTTCGTTGGTTGTGTTGTTTACTCTAATGTGTGTAGGAATGGCACGAACGAAAGAAAAGACGGGAGCCAGTTCATCTTCGTCTTCAAAGGGAAAGGGTAAACAGCCGGAACAACAACCAAAGAAGAGACAATACATGGGTCGAGTGGATGAAAGTGAGAGTGAAAGCGAAGAAGAGATGGAGTTGGATATGACGGAGAAACCGAAATGGGATTCGGGAGCGTTAGATGATCAACCATTGGAATGGCAGCCAACGTTATATAATGACTGTATGAATAGGTTGAAAAATAAGGCAGCGGCCTTTATATGTGAAAGGGATGTTCGAGAAGCTGAGTTTGGTCAGTTCGGGGTGTTTGACAGGTTCCGGGCTCTAGGTTGGGAGTCGGCACTTAGTTGTTTTGACAAAGATAAAAGCAACTTGTTTATCACTGAAATCCAAGAGTGGATGGCAACTCTTAAGGTTAATCAATATGACAGGGCATCGAATATGAAGCTGACGGGTATTGTGAATGGAGTTCCAGTGGAAATGTCTTTTGATACTTTGAAGAAGCTTGGAAAGTATGATAGTTTGCCAGCCCGCAATTATATGATACCGACTCTTGATGATCTTCTGGTAAAGCCGGAGAAACATCTGCGATGGAATGATATGTTGGCAGCATTGTTTTTACCCGGTAGATACAGTGGTATTCTATACCGGAAGAATTTAAAAATTGAAGCCAAATTGTTGCATACAATCTGTCTTCTCAATGTTATTCCAAGAAGGGGGGATAAAGAACAGGTGAGGTTTCCTGAAGTACCTGTTCTTTATTCGTTAATGCACGGGGATCCGCGTTTTCCTATACGCTATCTTATCATGAACCACTTATGGATCTGCCGGAATAAGTATGGAAGAGACATCGTCTCGTATTGTCGAATAATTACGGGGTTGATGAAACAACAGAAGGCGATAACATCTGAAGATCGAGGAGCAACAAAAAGGCATCAGCCTTTTATGTTGGATAAGTTGGGGAATGTTTGGACGTATACTCAGTCAGAACGTTATCACAAGTTAAAATCGGAAGGGCAAAGGTGGAGGGCACTAAAGTTGGGTGCACGAGATTTGTTACCGGGTGAGCCGGACGAGCCAGAAAGCGATGAAGAAGTAGTTCCGAGTGGAGATGAGGACTATGCGGACGAGCCGCATGGTGGTGAAAATGTTGGTCAAGGAGGGTATGGTGGAGGTCATGGTGGCATGTTTTATGATTATACGCAGCAATCTTATGTGCCAGGTTGGGCTTACGAAGGCACAATGCAAGAAGTGATTGCAAATCAACGTCCTCCGGCATCCGTGTTTGATACGTGGTCGGGGTCGGAGAGGACGTTATTTGATCAAAACACGAGGAATAGTGCAAGTATAGAGCGGTCCTTGAAACAAACTTTTGATCGTCAAGAAGCATGGAATCGCACACATGCGTATTCCCGTGAAGTTGAAATGAACAATCGTTATTATGATGATCAAGAAAGGAGATTGCACGCGGATTATCATGCCGGGCGGCCGGTGGTTGTGGATCCACAACATGTGGATTATGCGTCTCTACCACCGTATGATGGTAGTGTTTCGTATCCAACCCCGCCGATCCACCACTCGCAATGGATTGACCCAAGGCAACAAGAGGGAGCGCAACAACAAGGAGGAAGTAGTAGCGGATCATTTGCGTTCGGTGAATGGAACGACATGATGTCTTCCATGTTTGGGCCGCCGGGACCGCGCTATTATTAGTCAGGTTGTGTTCCCCCTTTGTATATTTTTGTGCATATTTGTTAGTTTGTTTGTTTATGGTTTTGGGTGGTTGGTTGGGTATGATTGTGATGTTATGATGGGTTGGTGCTTGATTGGTGGTGTCATGTTTTAAAAAGAAGAAAAACATAAAAAAATTATAAAATGAAAAAAATCCAAAAAGAAATTTGGGGTTTGAGTGAAGAAGCGTTTTTGTTGATGTTGAAAAAGAATTTTAGTGGTCAAAGCCTCCTAAAACCATACATTGGGGTCAATGTATCCCAAGTGTGGGGATGGGGGGAATTTTTTGAAGTTTTTGAAAAATTTTGAGCCAAGCGAAACGTTGTGAAAATTTGAACACCCTGGATTAACCTCAAATTGGTGCACCGGCAACCCTTGATACCTTTTTCATTCTTGGTGAGAGTTGTAGCCACACTTGTACATAAATAATGATTGTCTTTGATGAGAGTGGTTACGGGTGGGGGTGCATTAGAACTTGTGCTTGAATGCGATTTGAGTCCTTAGTTAGACATGAATGCAAAAAGGATAAGGGCATTTAGGTAGCCTCGTCATTGGTGTGAGCGAGTGTGGTATTTGGGGGGTTGGACCTCATAAGTTATATATATGAGCATGGTAGTGAGAGGGGCGGGGGTTTGGACATTTAGTTGCCAAATTTTGTGCCTTAAAAGCCTATCATTTGTTACCCCTAGCTACTTACTTAAAAATTTACCCAAATTTGACCCGGTCTTATAGTGTTAGTGATAGTATTAGTAGTTTTAGTAGTTTGAAGTAGATATGTTTGATGCGTTATTGTACTTTTGCTTGCTTTGAAAAAAAAAATCAGAAAAGAAAAAAAAAAAAGAGAAAAAGCAATGAAAAATGAAAAAAAGTGATGTTTAGTTGTCTTGTATATAGTAGTTAAGTTTGATAGTTGTTTGTTTGTTTATTTTTGTAATAAAAGACCGGGTCAAGTTTTCGCTACTTCATATATATTCCATTTCCTACCTATACACCTAGCCACGTTACAACCTTGAAAGTCCCTTTGATTTGCATTCATGTTTGACCCATTTTAGGAGAATGATCGATTTAGGTACAAGCCTATGATTGTGCAACCACCCGTTTGCCTAGTGTGTGTCTAGCTTATCTTTGCTAGTTTTCACTTGTAGCCGAGAGGAGAGATTTAGAGAGGGGTGCATTGGTTGGGTGTTAAAAAGGGGTTAGTAAAAAGATTGCATGTTTTTGCTTGGTTTAATTTGATCACTTGTTTTGAAATTGATTTGATGAGTTGCTTGGGACAAGCAACGGTTAAGTGTGGGGATGTGACGGGTGGTCCATTGGACAACCCTTAATCATGTTAAAAGACGAAATAATCCTTCACTTAATCGTGTAATTATCTTGAATTAGATAACTACTGTTGTCTATGTTTCAGGTGCGGTTCGGGAGCTAAAAAGTGGATTAAACGCAACTTTGGAGGGTTTGGAGATGAACGGGTCGAGCAAGGAACAAAAGATGGAACAAATCACAAAAATCAGGAAGGTACCGTAAATTACGGTCCCTTGATTTCTGCCTGGAGCTCACCGTAAATCAGACAATTCTCACCGTAAATAATTCATGACCACCGTAATTTACGGTGGAGCCGTAAATTACGGTGAAGGCTGCGATCAAGTTTGTAACTGCCTCATTAAAGTCGTTTTTAGTGTGTCTTTTCACCTATTCTGATCATTGGACGTTTTTGGTAGACATTGGGGGCGAATTTGCTTGTTCTTGCTTGGTTCTAAACAATTCCTAACATTCGGTTTGTGTATTCGATTCGTATAAACATTGAATTTTTTGTTATGATGATGTACCAAGTCATGCGTGGCTAAACTTTTGGTGATCATCCTAGATGTAAGGTTTGCTTTTGAAACACTATGTTTGTGCTTGAATTTCTAGAATAATAACTTTGAATGTTTGTTTGAGTTATTATGGTGGTTGGATATTTGTTTGTAAAGTGTTGATTATTGTTTGATGTTAACCTAAACCATACGTTCTTGGTGCCGCTGGTAATCGAGATATCATGGGAGGGATTAGGGTTGGATAATTGTCAATTGATCATCGAGTAACAACCTCGCATTTTATAATCCGAGTACTTAGTTCTCTTTCATCACAAACAGATAATCAAACACGAGCCATGTCTATGTGGTTCTTTCTAGTTAAGCATAAACATTAGTGTGGATTAAAACCTGAAATCTAGGATGGTCGCTTGTTCCTAATCTGTTTACAAAAACACTCTTTGATTTGCAATTCAATTAGTTAATATTAGTTCTTAAAATCAAAACAATCAACTCTTGAATTTTAATTTCTGCAATTTTAGTTTAATCTTAGTTTAAGTGCAAAGCTATATAATCGACATACTTTCCACAAACTCCCTGTGTTCGATACCCTCTTACCACTATATTATAGTTGTTATTGGGATTAAATTTGCGTGTACCACGACAAGCACGTCAAGGGTTTAAGCGTGACAATTGGATAACATTATCACAATTTACATGTATGCAGTGGAAGTATTGAGTAAAGGTATTTAATAATAAAAGCTTGAATATATATAAATATTTATACAAGCGTTCGAGACATGCCCACAGGCGAGAACAATATAAAAAGAGCTTTAGACATCACAGACCTTTAAGCTAGTGGTTGCAAATTCCAAAGCTTTTATCATAGCCGACCCGGATTCATAGTCTAGTATCAAGGTTCGGTACCTGTGGATCAATCTTTTGAAAATACGTCAGCTTTCGCTGGTAAATACAATTAACCGACTCGTTTTTGAAAATAATTTTTCAAAAATGGTTTAGTATATAGAGAAAACCCGTAGGTAGTCATTTAGTATTTCTTGGGGATTTATTCTTGTCACCAGTTTTACAATACTTGTCATACAGTCGGGAACCAGAAATCATAGTCGGTCATTTCCAGTGCTATAATGATTAAGGTACACACCAAAGTTTAATAACGCGCCTTATAGTCAGTATGCCTACCCCGGCACATTATTTAGTATGGCCATGATAGTTTATGAGTCGGGACGCCCGGACACGCTACCATTAACCCCCAAGTGTTTCAGTTATCAAGTAATACGGATTAAACTGAGTGATTATATTTATAAGCAGATCTCAGGGCTCATTTTTATAATACCCGCTCCAAGTGGCATATTTTTCATACCCCAAGTTTAAAAATAAAATAAGTTAATAGTATTTACCTTTTGCTAGCTTCAACCCGATAACGATTTTAGTTTAGCAAAAGCCATAAGTCTAAGTATTGTTGACCCAAGTCCGATTATCTGGGTGGTTCTATAGTCCAAAATGAAAATAATTAGTTATCCGTTAGAATGTATACGGGTAATAGGTAAGTTCCTTAGATTTGACATGTTACTTAGGAATAGGTTTGGTTTCGCTAGATTAAGCGTAGACTAGATAGAATGTGGTTTATACCTATCCTAGTGCAATGACACATTGGATAAAGGTTATTTAACCATCCATTCGGTTTTAAAGTGGCTTTGAAATATTTAGACCTGTTATGCCTAGTTTATGCGAACTAGGTTCGTATAACTAGTTATGCGCGTATACGCGGGTTCAAAAGGTCGGTTGGGTCTATGACAAGTCCTAGGTGTCAAAACATATTTTATAACATTATACATTCTGTTAGAAAGTCAGAATGTTATTTAGTTTAGCTTAAAACCATTTATTTAGTCATTACGACGAAAAAGGACATTGTTGTCATTTTTAATAGAGTTAAATGTCATTTTAGTCCATGTGGTTTGGGCTATTTTGCTAGTGTAGTCCAAAGGTTTCATTTTCTCATGTGGCTCCAAAAAGGTTTCACCGTTGTCATTTTAGTCCACTAGGTTAACTTCATTTTTTTTTCTGTTAATGGGAAGGGCATTTTGGTCACTTTATATGGCCGAATTGCCCTTCTAGTTAACAGAATTACATATAAAATGACCGAAATGGCCTTCTCGTTAACAGAAAAAATGGATGAAGTTAACCCAGTGGACTAAAATGATAACGGTGAAACCTTTTTGGACTCACACACGAAAAATGAAACCTTTTGACTAAATTGGCAAAATGACCCAAACCACAGAGACTAAAATGGCATTTAACTCTTTTTATTATTTATATACAAGACTTGTCATTTGACCTACCAAACGACATGACCAAGAGGTATAACTTCAGAGGATTATACACTATATTAATATGGTCATAATGCCGGGTTTTAATAGGTTCTAGCGTCGACCAAACGGGTCAGAATCGAAAGTCAAAGCAAAAGTCAAACTGCTTAACTTTCGAAATAGAATTGAGGTCTAAACTGAGTATGATGAGTTGAGTATGTCAAAATATAATATATTAGCCCATATAACTGATGATGTCAAAACATTTGCTTTTGATAGTTTAAAGTTCAATTAGCGTAAAATGCACATTTTACTAGTTTTGACTTTTTAGATATAATATGTTCGACTCATCATTTCGCCTATTAAACGTGATCGTCGGAGGATATGATCACAGGGGAATCATATCAACACTATTATGATCACGTATGAAAGTTCGGATTGAACTTTGACTTGACCATTGTGGTCAGAACTAAAAGTTAAATTGTTTGACTTTCAGTTGGTTAATAGCTAAATTAATGAAATTGAACAAAGGGGAAACACTTACTAGACTTGAAGACTACTGAGGACACTATAGAATTGCTCATAAGCTCGAGGGAAGCTCCAATAAGTGTTTAGAGTGAGATTGAGAAGGCGTGAGTGAAGTGTTCTACATGAACACCTATTTATAGTGCTCAAGAGGTCACCAAATCAAGGCAAGTGTCCACCCACGTGTTAAGGACATGCTTAGTGTCATTCCAGGTGTTGAATTAAGGTGATAAGTGGCAAGAATCGCGAGATTAGTGGCAATAGACCAGCACGAGAATGACAGCTGCCATTTTGCTATCGTTGGGCACCTCTTACGGACAGTAAGAAGTAGGTTACGGTCCGTAAGGGGTGTTTTTCACCGCCTTACTAGTTTAAACCTCTTACGATCCGTAAGGGGTATACCTTATGGTCCATAAGGGACCTCCAGAGATGGAATTTTGGCATTTTGTTATTTTAGTCCTTGGAATTTTATATCTTTCCCACTTAGGCATATTCGGTCTATCTCCTTCCATATAATCGAGATTATTTGGAGATTTGGGACACGTGTCGTCACATAGTTGGACGAAATTTTTCGGGGTGTGACAAAAACATTTCCGTATGCAGTCGATCCGAATGAAATGAAGTTCAAGAAACTGCGATAAGGGGCAAGAAAATATGTGGAGTGGCCTTTTGGTGACCTAAAAGGAAACTGGGGCATACTCAGGAGACCCATGCGTGCTATGACGGTGTACAAGATTATTAGCTAGACATATACGTGCATCATACTTCACAATATGATCTTAAAGGACGAGGGGCATGCGTTCTCACCGGTCCACATTAGGGATCCAATCGTCGAACCCGTTTTTGACGACACAACGCTTGCGGAGTTGATGAATCATGATACGCATTATCGACTTAAAAATGATCTTCTCATCCATATTGCAGCTCAAGATCTACCGCACTTCGAGGAGGAAGACGATGTGTTGGATTTTTTTTTTAATTTTATATTTATTCGTTTGTGTTGAATTATGTATTTTTATTTGAATTTAATGATGTTTATTTTCTATATAACATTTGACTTTCTTTAGATAAAAAATAAAAAAGATAGCTTGCGACATTGATAGGCATGGTTTTATGTTTAAAGATATAGTGGTGAAATTGTTCCTTTTTTTTCTTTTTCTCCTAACTCGGGAACATATAAAATGTTTGATTTTTTCTCTTTTCCTTTACTTTTCATTAAACTCGAGAACATGAAAAAAATCACATACTTTCATTCCTTTCCTCTTTTAATTTATTTTCCTTCCTCTCTGTCTGTTAAATGAGACTCGGGAACACATTGTTAAAACCAACTAACACTTCTCAAAACTAAAAACCATGTATGTCCTGACCAACCATATCCTCCCACGTCATAAACCTTTTTGGCGCGAAAAGTTGAAATTGGCGCCAGAAACCTCAAACCCTAACCTTTGTAAAGCCAATACTGAATCTCATTTTCGACAAACATTTTTCGCATCGATCTTAATCAAATCAAATCACTCTTCAATTTACCGTCAATCGATATCATTTTCGTCGAATCACACCAACTGATCGGAAAATCTAAAACCTAATTTTCCGATGGAGAATTTATCGATCATATGCGGCGGTTTAGGTACGATTGAAGAGGATAATGACCAGAATCAGATCGGGTACACTCCAGGAGAATATTGTTTAGGTAATCGTTACGGTTGTAAGTTATTTTGACTACAAAATTCTTGTCAGGTTATAAAATATTGAGTTGTGTGATTGATGAACAGATAATCTGAAGGATTTGCTGAGGTTTTTAAGGCGAGATGATCCGGAGACTCGTGAAGTGTTTAAACAAGTTTGTAAATGGAATATAGTGGGGAAAGATATATTGCAAATTATTCAGTATTGTCAGAATGATACTGCTTTGGTGCTAAATGCAGGTATATGTTTTATATAATGTTAGGTTTGTGATTATGTTTAAAGTGGATTAGAGTTGGGTTGTAGAAAACTAGAAATTCTAAGTGGAATATAGAGGGAAAAAGATATGTTACAAATTATTCAGTATTGTTAGAGAATGATACTACTTTGGTGTTAAATGCAGGTATATGTTTTTATAACTTTTTAGGTTTGTGATTGTCTAAAATGAATGTGAATTGAATGGTAGAAAACTAGAAATTGTAAGTTTGTAAATGGAATACTGGGAAAAAATGTAAAAAGGATACTACTTTGGTGCTAATTGCAGGTTTATAATTTGGTAGGTTTGTGATTGTGTTTAAAATGGATTGGAAGTGGATGCTAGAAAACTAGAGATTGTATGTTTGGATTGAATTTAAATCAGGTGAGTTTTTACTTCTAGTTAAGGGCCTCAACCAAAAATTTAACTTTATGTTGTTATATAATTAAGTGTCTATTGGGGTTGCCATCCGGTTTAGTGGCTAAGAAAAAGAGTGTTAACTTTTAAAGAGTTTGAAAAACAGATGTCCCAATCACACAATGGTGAGGAAAGAAAGTGGTGGTATAGAAAATGCTCCCATCATGTATTGCTTAGGGAAGAAAAAGTTTTTTGGTGCCATTTTAAATTTAAGGGGCATATAGAGCTGGCTAGTTGCGGATGATAGCGGGCAAGACTGTAATTTTACTGACAGCGACCAGGAAAGCTGTGAAACATTTTATTTTTCTGGGTGACCTAAAATTTAAAATGATGTGTTTTTAGGGTAGAAGAGCATATATTTATAATATGGTTTTTGGTTTGCTGAATTGTACGTTTTGTTATTTCTAGCAAAACCAGTTTACGAATCTGTTGTAGATTTTTACATGATTTGGCACTTGAAATTGCAAACTTTCTTTTCAAAATGGGTAGATACTTTATTTTATGTCTTCGAAGAAGACTTGTAGGTAACAGATTGTCATTTTCTGCCTAAACATGCAGTGAAAGTTTTGGTGTTTCTTACAATGCCAGTTGATCCAACATCTAAAGATATACCACAACAGATCGAATATCTCTGGGGTTTGAAGTCCTTGATAACTTCCAGTCATGCTATCCCAGTGATAGTCACCCTTCTTGAGAGCCCACTTGAACATCTGGAAGGGTATGTTAGATAAACTTTGCAGTTGCATTTTTACATATGTGATGTAAATAAAGCTATTATAGTCATATCGGTTATGTAGTTGTAATGGTGGTCATTTTAAATACGTGAAAGTTGAAACAGGGATTTGTTTACGGATGATGACTGGAAATTGGTGCAGCTGGTAGTCACCTTATTTCGCAACATTTTAGCTGTTCAAGACATCACATCGCAGCAGAGAGCTGCTGGATTAGCTTCTGAATTTATACTTCTTAGAGATAGGTTCTTAGAACTGTTGTTTGAAGAGAATGTGATGGACTTAATCTTAGTTTTAACACAGCATGTTGGTGGGTCAAGTTGTATTTTTCGTCAAGATAACTTGCTTTTGTTGGAGACTTTTTACTATATATACAAGGGTCAAGTTCCAGAATTGATTGCAAGAGTTCATTTGGATGCCAACGTTGAGGTAGTTTTTTTATCTGTTTTTGAAGTCATTTTATCTTACAAACTTTTCAGCGGGTAATTTCATTTGTTTTGAAGGTGGTGGAAGAAGCAGAAGCTACTGCCACTGATCTCAAGTCTATTATGGAAGAGGAAAAAGCAAAAAGAAGGCAAACAATGCATTTGGTTGCTCGATCGAAGTTTAGCGGATCATTTACTCGAGTTACTATGGTACATGTTTAATGTTGTCAGGGGCTTGGTTGTGTCGGGTTGGCGTTAAACAGGGTTTTGATTTGTTATAAACAGCTAGTGAGTTAAAATTTGATAGAAATATCAAATATTATTTAGTTTGTATATTCTAACCGGTGAAAAAATGTTTTAGGAGGTTTTCTGCATGAAAAGTACACTCTGTGGCACCTTTTGACTCCTTTTTTTATTAGCTATTTTCTTTAATTTTGTTTGTCTGAATTGGGAGAGAATTTAGGGGTGTTATTTGTATAAGATAACAATTTTTAGTTAGTATAATAAATACATTAGTCAAAATTAAATGTTAATATATATAATTCTGATAAACAGGATGGTTCCAAAGTTTTAGTCAAGGGAAATCCATGTTCAGATTCTCATGATTCTTTGCTTAAAGGTCACAAAAATCCACATGCTTCATCTAAGAAGATGGTATGGGAAAGCGGAAGAATGCCAACAACAAACAAGAATATCGTACGGCTGCTCTATGATTATACTGATCAGTTTTTGTTAGGAGGTTATAACGGTAATTACTGTATATTCATTTGAACCATTGACTCATATATAGTGTTGCTACTTTATTTGCTATCTACATTGCTGGTTGACTGGTCCATATTTTCTGTGTTTATTTTCAACAGTGTTAATGCGGTCAGTTCGTGAAGATATTGAGAAAGAACACCATGGTATTGAAAACAATGATGTTGTTATTTTCTTTCAGGTTGCAGAATTTGTCATGTCTTTCCAAAATCATAAGTTACTTAGTTCAAAGGTATGTTATTATTTTGAGTATTCTAATATTTGACTATTCATGTATTTTTTGGGTAAAGTATTTGACTGTTCATGCAAGCTTACTGACACAAGTATATTTTCTTTGATGGGGTTTTGGTGCTTGAACAGCCTGATGTTAATGCTAGTAAATCTGAGTCTTCTAGAAACCATGATGCTGATAGCACACTGTTTAAAGGAAACATATGTGGGTCAATTTCTGAAACAATGAATGAGTCAATGTTTCTACTTGTAATATCTAAATGGCGTTCAGCATTTGAGGGCTTGAAAGAGACTAACAATTACAGCTTTCTTTCTGCAGCAGGATCTCTCACAAAAACAATGGTGAGTTAATGTAACCGAAACATCTTTAGTTAATGTTACTGAGTTTTTTTTCTTAAGTTTAACTATGTTTTCGGTTTTGCAGATACACATGTTAGATTTGGTACTTAAGCTGTCACCAGAAGATTCCAAAGAACCTCAAACTGCCCGTGTTCTTCTCTATAAGTTATTTTACGATCAGACAGATCAAGGGATGACCCATTTTCTTTTCAGTCTGATCAAAGCATTTAATGCACACAAACAACCAAAAAGGTTCTCTATATCTTTGTGATCGTATTATCTATTATCATATTTCTATAGAAATTATATTGCTATCTTTTGTTTGGTACTTTGGTCCATTTTTCTCATAGTCTCATCTTTTTTATCAGCGACCTTGCTGATTTGGTAGAGACAATTCATATAGTCATACGGCTAATGGAGAACCTTCAATCACGCGGTACATTGAGGGTATGTTTTGTTCTGATATCTCAAGCTTGAAATGTTTTACGTTTTATTTTTGGCTTCTGTTTCTATAATCAATCATATTGGGACATGGGTTCACCATGAAGGGCTTGTACACATGTTAATAAATGTGTGTTTATGTATGTATACATGTATATTCATGTCTGCTTTATTATTCAGCAGAACGAGATTGTATGGATCCTTATTGATATGGATAGTTTTGTAATAGGTTGCTAAGAAGGCAAGGAGGAAAAGAAAGAAGAAAAGTGTAACCACAAGTAAGGATGCTAATAATGCAGATCAAGTGGCTGTTCAAAAGGATGATTCAGTTTCTGGGGCTGAAAAAACTGAAAATGTGAGCACGTCAATAAAAGAAATGCCTCAAGGTTCAAGTGCTGATAAGAATGGAGAGAATGCTGTCATCCATGGAGATGATGGTGTCATCCTTGGAGATGATGGTGTCATCCATGGAGATGATGATGTCATTCCTGAAAAGTCTGATCAACCTGATGCAGCTAATCTGGAAGCTCAAGATACCGAACACAATATGCAACAGATGGAGAACAAGTCTGAAAACGTTAATGCTACTGCTAATGATAATGATAATGATGATTATATGTCAGATGTTTCTTCTGATGATGAACAGCAAGAGTCAACAAATGAAGTTGACTTTAAGGCATCTTCATTGGTCTCTTCTCTTGCAAACAGTACCATAATCCAGAACTTGTGTTGGCTGCTGAAGTTTTACAAAAGCAATTCCGCCAGAACCAATCATTACATTATAAGTGCACTAAGAAGGGTTTGTGAAGATCTTGAACTTTCTCCAATGCTGTACCAGGTACAAGTTTGAGTTTGTGTTAAAGATATTGAGAGGTATAGCCTATTATAATGGTTTCTTAGAAAGGTGGAAAAATTAACCCATTTATTTAAGAACGTATTGGTTCCGGTTATGTTTTAACATGACAGGGTCAACTATAAAAAGCAACTTTGATGGAAATGGGTCAAACGGGTTGAAAATCTCCCATCAAATCATTGTATTCAATATATTGATTGTTTTTGTAGTAGTATATTTTTGTAATCATATTGACTAAAGGTGTTTGGAGTCAATGAGACCTGTTTCAACGCATACTACATAATGACCAGTTTGGACCCGTTAATCAATTCACCTATTTTTCCACTTCTAGTCTATACAGTATGTAACTTTACATATTGACAATCTTTGCAGTTATCGCTTCTCATTATATTTCACACTATCTTGGAAGAGCAGAAGTTAAGTCCATGCAAAGAATACGATAACATTGTTTCATTCCTTACAAGTTTGGTTAGGGGAATGCTGAAAAAAATGAAGAGTTACCCTCTTCTTTTTGTGGAAGTCCTGTTTTGGAAGACACGTAAAGAATGCCATTATATTAATTGTGAATCAATGCTAAAAGATCTTGGCAAAATGAGAAATGGGTATAGAAAGAAGGGAGATGATCCCCCGCATGCAGATCTTGGTGAAGCTGGTACATCTGGTAGAAGTGGATGGGTTAGAAAAAGTATTGCTGATGCACTGGGAGATGATGAAGCAGATGTTGTTGTACCTCTTTGGAGAGATGATGACCAGAGGTAAGGACAAGTTTCCGGTTCTTTGACCAAATTATCATTATTGTTTAAGATGGAAGACAGTAGTATCTATTCTGGTTCTCTCTGATCTTATGTATACAACAATTTTTATGGTTATCTTATTCACAGAGATAATTGATTTGCTTATTTATTGCTTAGTGAGGACAATTCCGATGAAGCCCAGGTGCAAAGGACCTTAAAAAGAGGCATTAATGAAGGAAACGACACCGTGGAAGAGTTGAACAAGTATTACTTTTTCTACCTTTTACACTTATGTTTAAATAGACGTGGAAAAATATCAGCTCGGGTTGGTTGGGTATTATGTCAAAAAAAGGTCGACTCAAGTTAGTTTAGACCTGAAATATATTTTGTCCAACGTTTTTGAACCTTTTATATTAAATTAGTGTCGGTTATGAACTATGATTCTAAAATTTTTTTGTTGCAGTAATAATATCTATTTTCTTAATAAAATGATTTAGGATGTTTTATACAATAATTTTTTTAGATGTTTTACATAACCAAAACAGACCCATTCATGATTTATGAGTATACGGGTTGGTTTTGCCACATCTACTTTTAGATATTGGTTTTGTTCTTTACATACTTGATTATGTTATTTCTTTTTTCCTGTAGTGAACATCCTGTTCAGAAAAATCATGAGAGGGCACGTAAAAGATTGAAGCCATTAGTTCTCGATGATGCCTTGGAACAGAAACTGAAGGACCTTTATGAGAAGTAAGTATTTATAGCGTCCAACCTTTTTTTTGATGAACTAAACATAAATAAATCTTAACATTTGTGCATTTGCTGAACTGTTGCTCTGCTACATGAAATGGCTGTTATAGATATAAGGAGTTTCCAGATTGCAGTCAACGCATAGTAGGAGAACTTAATATGGAAGTTTCACCAGCTCAGGTTTCCAGTAAGCTTAAAGAGATGGGGTTCAAATTACCGTCAAAGAGAAGAGTGGGTGACACAAATGTCTCAAGTGTTAATGGTGAAGCAGTGGAGGCATCAGCACAACGAAAAAGAGGACGTCTATTTAGTGAAGAGCAAGAGATCAAGATTAAAACTTTATTTGAGCAGTGAGTTCCTAACCTTTTGTTTAGACAAGTACACACTGGTTAATTTAGTAAAGATAAGAAATAGATTTTATTAATGGCATGCATACATCTGAAATTGTTTATTTTGGAAAAGGTTCAAAGATAAGAAAAAGTGCTGTCAAATGATTGCAAGTGCACTAGACGGTGATGTTACATTCACAGCAGCACAAGTATCACGAAAGCTTAGACAGCTTGGCTTGCGTCTCCGGAAACAGAAGTCGGGTGATAACATGCACTTAAAGGATGATGATGATGATTGTTCAGATTCAGATGGTGAAACACTATTATCACTAAAGAAAAGGTATCATATTTACTTATGAATGGGTTCATCTGAGTTGTGCTTCTATCTGTAATATGTCAAACAAGTATATCATATGGTGTGTGGTTATAGTTGGAGCTAATTTACTTTATTGATTTTAGGAACAAAAGGAAGCAGAATATAGACCCAACTGAGGACACATCAGACCAGAATCTTGACCCACTATCTGATGATTCTGATGACATTGTACTAAGCTCTGCTTTCAGGTAAGATACATCTCTTTCTCTCTCTCATACGCACATAAAACAATTGCTATGTACTCTATTAGAGGTGACAAAATAAGCGGGTTGGCTTGCTAACAATTGGGTCACAGTGACCCACTACAACTTTACTGGACTTCATTTGAATTTTGACACTCAACTGTATTACTAAATTAATAAAATAGTTTCTCTTAAACCAAACTATTCAGGACAATGTAAGCATATGAATACATGTTAAGACAACTTTGGACCATTGACCTGTATTATTTTTAGCCAATATTATTACTTTCTGTTTGACTTGATACGGTTGTAATACAGCTTGACTTAACCTGTTTCTATACACATGGATTGAATTTTTTACCTCTACACCAGATTATGAAACCACAAATGTTTTTTTTTTTTTTTTCTGTTCAATGGAAACTTTTTACTGCACAATGACAAAATCCATATACTCAGCCTTGTATTAATTTATGCTTCACACTTCATCTCATTTCACAACACCAGATAAGGTTGCATTAATTTAGTTACTGATATCAGAGTCATCTGAGATGTGTATTTACTTTTATGGTTGGAGCTAATTTACTTCTTTGGTGTTAGGCGTAAAAAGAAGCAGAATAAGGTCCCAGCTAAGGAAACACCAGAACAAAACACGGACCAACTATCAGACGATTCTGATAACATTGTACTAAGCTCAGCTTTTAGGTAAGACATCTCTCTCTCTTTTTCCCTCTCACACACACGCACACACAGTATTTGCACCAGTTATTCAATGCCACAAGTTAACTTCACATGTCAAGAGTGTTTTTTTTTTCTGCATTTTAATACTGAAAACTAACAATGTTGCAATAATACTGATATAGGTTGCAAAAACTGGTGGGTTGGGTAACGTGTCAAAACATGGTTGTGTATAAAAAGGCAACTTTTTTGGTATGGGTCCGGTTGGATTCTTTTTGTCCAGTATCTGTAACTTGTAGACATTTAGTGTGCCAATGATGATAAAAATCATATTTATTCAATAATAATTATCTAATCTTGAATAAAATTATTAAGAAAGTTTTTTTTAAATCTTTGTTCTGTGTTTTTAGTTCTTTTATCTTTTATTTGGTTATCTACAACAGTCAATCCATGACCTTTTGACTTCTGTTACCTATTTATCTATATGCATATTTACATAGACCCAAACACTTGAGTTTCATCTACACTTGCTATTTGCTTATTCTCCAATTTGATTATTCTTGGACTAAAGCGTAGACTCATATGTGATATAATGATTGTGTAAGGTGTTAGTTTTGGTTACAGCTAATTTACTTTCTTGATTTTAGGAGCAAAAAGAAGCAAAGTATAGTTCCAACTGAGGAAGCACTAGACCAGAATCTTGACCAGCCATCAGATGATTCTGCTGACATCGTACTAAGCTCAGCTTTCAGGTAAGATAATGACACTGAAAATCATATTACTAAATTATTTTAACGATTTCTTATAAACCAAACTATTAAGCATATGAATACGTGTTACTATTGACATGTTTTATTTTTAGCTAATTCTTTTTATTTTACCTGTTTGACCCGATACGTATGTAATACAGCATGAATTGGCCTGTTTCTATACACATGGATTGAGTTTGCCACCTTTACACCAGATAATGAACCACTTAATTTTAAGTCCCATGAAGTTTTCTCCTCTGCTTTTAAATATAGAAAACTAATAATGTTTTTTTTGCCATTTGTTTGGAAACTTTTTTTTTACTGCACAAGGACAAAATCTTTAAACTCAGCCTTGTATTTATGTATGTTTTACACTTCATCTCATTGCATAATGCCAGATAAGGTTACATCAATCTAGTCACTGAAATCAGCTGTTTTGCGATGAACATCAACTTATTATATGGTTGGAGCTAATTTGCTTCTTTGATGTTAGGAGGAAAAAGAAGCAGAATAAGGTTCAAACTAAGGAAACACCAGACCAAAATTCTGGCCAACTATCAGATGATTCTGATAACATTGTATTAACCTCAGCTTTTAGGTAAGATCCATCTCTCTCTCTCTCTCCCTCTCAGTCACACACACACACATGCCAGTAATGTTCCCTTCTCCGCTTTGAAACACTAACAGTGTTTTTCTTGCTATGCTGAAAGTGTTGATACTGATATAAGTGACAAAAATTGGTGGGTTGGGTAACGTATCAAAACATGGTCAGGTATAAGTGGGCCAAGTGGCAACCTTTTTTGGTATGGGTCGGGTCGGGTTGGGTTAGGTTCTTTTTGTCTGGTGTACTGTTTTTAATTTACATTTTAGTGTGTTTTACGATGAATAGTCGTATAATAAATTAATAATAATAATACTAATAATAATAATAGTAATCTAATCTCATATAAAATGATTTATGTGGATTTTTGTTTATCTTTGTTCCGTGTGTTATTCTTTTATCTTATACTAGGTTAGAACCCCGTGTATTACACGGGTTGAATAAATGTAATTTTATATACTAAATAAAAGAACAATATATTTTTAAAAACCACACTTATTACACGTGTTGAGTAAATTTAATTTTTTATATTAAATAATAAAAAAATTATATCTTTAAGAACCTTGTTTATTGTACGGTTTGATTAAATGTAATTTTATATACTAAACAATAAAAATTATATTTTAAAAAAACTCTGTGTATTCACGGTTGAAAGAAATGTAATTTTATATACTAAATAATAAAAATGTTATATTTAAAAAAAATTCGTGTATTGTACGGGTTAAATAAATTTAATTTTATATAGCAAATAATAAAAAATGTTATATCTTTAAAAACCATGTGTATTACATGAATTTATCTATTGTTAAAAAAAATCTTTTTAAATCAAAATGGATTTTTTTATTATTTTTTAAATTAGGTAAATACTATTTTGAATTTTTGGTTTGATTAATAAGTTGTTTAATATAATTTCTCATAGTTAACAATAATAACATTAACAATAAATAATATGCATGTTTATCTATGCTAAATGAAACAATGTTTTTTAGTAAGACTTTACGATTTGAAGATAAATTTATGCCAATAATTTAGAGTTGATAAGATTTATATTAATTTAATTAATATTTAATAATTTAAATTAAATAATAATTATCTACAATTAAGGATGGTCTAGAATAATGACAAGTGTCCCTCCATTGGTTTCTTTTATTATTGGTTTCTTTTATTATATAGTTCGGGCCATTTTGCCAGTTTAGTTCAAAGGTTTCATTTTTCGCCTGTGGGTCCAAAAAGGTTTCCTCGTTGCCATTTTAGTCCACTGGGTTAACTTCATCCATTTTTCTGTTAACGAGAAGGGCAATTTGGTCATTTTATATGTAATTCTGTGAACTAAAAGGGCAATTCGGCCATATAAAATGACCGAATTGCTATTCTCGTTAACAGAAATAATGAAGTTAACCCACTGGACTAAAATGGCAACGATGGAACCTTTTTGGACTCACAAGCGAAAAATAAAACCTTTGGACTAAACTCGCAAAATGACCCAAACCACAAGGACTAAAATGGCATTTAACTCATTTATCTACTATGCATATTTACACTCAGACCCAAATGCTTGAATTTAGTAACACTTATAGTTGATTGGTTAACACATAAGTTTGAGAAGTGAATATAAATATATAATACAATGATTGTCAAGTGAAAGTCTTATTACGCGGGGCCCTACTTAGGACCCGCTATGTTGAATCACCTCTCTTTATTTACTTCGTTTGTATGTTTTTACAAAGGGCATGGGAAGTATAAATGGGTAGGGTCGGGTAAACCGAAAACACTTATTTTTGTCTCCTTTTTTTTTGCAAGCTATTAATGCGCTATATATGATTATGAAACAGTTTTGTTACGATATAACCTAAATATGTGAATAAAGAAATTTAATTGGTCTGTGCTGTGAAACTATGCTTTTGGTTTATTTGACGTGTTAAGTTTTTACTAAGTTTTTTTTATATAAAACAACCCCAAATAATAAATGGACCAAGTTTGCCAGCTCTAAGAAAGCATACATTTAGTGATTAGTTACCCTAATAATATATATTGTTTTTCAGAAAAGGAAGTAAAAGGTTGTCACTGACAAAAGCTCAAGAAAGCCGAGGTGATTTGCATAGTAAGAGTGAAGTAGAAACTGAAGCTATAAACGTTGGCAGCGGACAAGAGGAAAATGACATGATGACCGAAAACCTTGATAACATGCAGGATCATGAACTTAGTGATGATTTGGCTGATGATCTTGGGACCAATTCAAGTCCTGTTGCGTCTCAAAGTGCTGGTGGCGGTTCAAGGCGCAAACTGAGAATGGTCATAGATCCAGATGATGAAGATTAATGAGATTACAAGGCGTGTTTTGTCAGTAAATTTGAGTTTGAAAATACTAGGTCTTATTCCTCACTTCAGATTCTAATGCACAAAGGCTAAAGCCTATCTTTTTCTTTAGGATAAATTACACTTTTCGTCCTTTATGTTTGTTCCGGATTGCAATGGATGCCCTTTAACTTCAATAATTACAGTCACAGTCCTTTTTTTGTAATAACCATTACAATGTACGTCCTTTAGCACTAACCATGTTAAAAATTTTAGTTAAGTATGACATTGGTTTTGCACATGAGGGTAATTTGGTAATTTTACCCATTTATGTAAAATATTTAATAGGTAAAAAATATAAAATTAAAAAATATATAAAGTTAACCCCATATCTCTCTTAATCAACTCTCTTCCGGTCACCTACTTCTCTCTCTCTCTCTCTCAACCTTTCTCCACCACCACCCAACAACCACCACCACCCCAATAATAACCGGCCACCACCACCATTTCAAGCCACCACTTTCTCTTCTCCATCTCAATTTCTTCATCTTCTCCATAACAACCGACCACCACTTTTGGCCTCCCGAAACACCTAAACCCACCTCCCCGCTGAAAAAGCACATGAAACCCACCACCATTTCCAGCCACCACTTCAGATATAACTCTAGATCTGAAAAGCGTATGTGGATCTGACAACGTAAGTCAATCGGAACTCTAGATTTGAACCAGACGCACCTGAAAACCATCACTATTTCCGGCCACCACTTCAGAAATAACCGGCCACCACCACGTCGCCGATGATTGGGGTTATCCTTTGTAAGGTTCGCTGGAGTTGCCCCAGTTCAGGTTTGAAATTGGCTGTTTTTATTGCTACAGGTATAACCGATGCACTAAGTTTGGTAATTGATTCTGAAAGAATGAGGTCTCCAAGAAGATCCATTGTGATCTATAGATCCAAACAAATTGGATATGGGTTTGAAATTAATAGAAAAGAAAAGCTCAGAATTGGATGGATGGTTTCATAAGTCCACCGCCTATGACCACCACACTGTTCGGATCTACAACAACCACACCGTCTTGTTGCTTCTGTACACAAATCTGGAAGCAGTAGATCCGACCGTCGGGTTGGTTTCTGATTCAGATTCCGATTTGAAATGTGCAATGTATTACAAGTGTGTTACAACCACCACCGATCAAAGGATTTGGAAATAGTCGATTCAAAGTTGAAACATTAATTTTGGGGGATTTGGTTTGCATAGATGAAGCTGATTTGGGGCGACAGTCGATTCAAACTTTGAAACCTATGAAGTTTAAGCCCTAGATGGAGTTGATTTGGGGGATTTGGTTTGCAAGCCAAGATTCACTTGTGGGTTCATTCAGGTAAGAGTTAAGTTGTTATTAGGCTTATTGATTTTTCTGGATCGTGATCGGGTTTTGACAAATTCCGGTGAGTTATGACGGTTTTGGTTGGAAAGATGGTGGTGGCTGTTGCGAAGTTGGTGGTTGTGCTTGTGGTTGTCGGAGGGTTGGGACGGTGGTGGAGGAGATGGAGACGATGACTAGAATATGTTATAAATATACATATATTAATTAACTGACCAAATTGCCCTCATGTGCAATGCACATGATTAGAGTTAACTGAAAATTTTAACTTGGTTAATGCTAAAGGACGAAAGACGTACTGAGTTTTCCAAATAAAGGACTGTGGCTGTAATTATTAAAGGTAAAGGTCATCCATTGCAACTAGCTATAAACATAAAGGACGAAAAGTGTAATTTTTCCTTTTCTTTACATATTATGTATTATAATATAATTATAATTATAAAAGATTTTTTTAAAGAAAACTCAAAAAGTTATTGATTTGATTTCTGATGTCTCATAAACTTGATATACTGATTTAATTAACATTTTTGTCAAGTAATGTTGAAAAAGATTAAATTCTTCTGTTGTATTTTAATTATAATAAGGTTTGTATTAAAAAAATTGATTTTGAGGGGTTGGTTAACGTACAAATTGCTTTAACGTACAATGCGTACGAGATGCATTTTCAATATGCGGATAATCGTCATAACATGCGGTTTTGTTTTTAAACATGCGATTTTTTTTTCAACATGCGGCTTTTTTTTTTCCAACATGCAGCCTTTAGTTTTTACCACATACGAGGTTTCTTTTATGGGGGTTATAACGTGCAGACTTCACATCGCGTATGTTCGTACGTTAAGGCAAATTGTACAACACACTTTCACTATATAGAACATTAATTATTGCGAGAACAATAAAAACAACTCTAAATACCTAAATTTTGAGATTTAAGGTTCATATTTTTAAATTTTATGTTTCCTACATTCATATGTGTATTATATATACATAAAAAATTATATATTTTGATCCATACATAGCCTACATACATGTAGGTAATTTAACCCACAACCTACATGTGTAGGTCATATAAAAACGGAATTTCTTCATTGTTTTGAATTCTAGTGTGAAAAACAATAAATCTTACATTTTTTACATTTTCCTTTACTTTTTAGATTTTTTGAATTAAAAAATTGGGTGATTCATTTCGTTTTACGTATTCTCACGATATTTAGTTTTCTGCATAGAATCTTTTATATATATAGATTATATCAAATTTCCATTAAAAAATTCTCGACAAAATTTAAAACTTTTAATCATTTCTCTTGTGCCACAAACCTATATTATTATTATTATTACTATTGTTGTTATTAGTATTATTACTATTATTACTATTATTATTATTATTATAGTAAACTGCAATTTTACCCCTGAGGTTAGGGGTCATTGGCACCCTTACCCCTCTAAGGAAATAATTGCAATTTTACCCCCCACTGTTTGAGATTATGTCTCAATTTTACCCCCCGGCTTCAATTTTGTTGACTAGTCTGTTGACTTGGGGGTGAAATTACTATTTTACCCTTTTATTTTACCCCCCAACGTTTGCTGTTATGTCGCATGTTTACCCCCTGCCACCACTGCCACCGCCATTCACCACCTCAACCACCACTGCCACCACCACAACTTAATATCCCTTTCATATATAACACCACCACCACTTCCGTCATCGGAAACCTGCAACTCCGGTCATCTTCTCCAACGATTGCCACCTCTGCCACCTCCAGCCACCACCACAACCATCTGAATGACCTTCGCTTAAACCAACTGGACCTCACAATGGGAAACTGCAACAATGTGTATCACAAATACTTTAGAAGCTATTTAAACAAACTCGAAACCATGAAGCCCCTTGATAACTATTTATAAATTGTGGCTACCCTGATCCATAAAAACTTAACAAGCAATGTATTGAAAGCCCCCATCAATGGTTCGAATAGGAATCACATGAGATTTCATCTTTGATTAAATATTACATTCTGATGTCTTTAAAATGTGGTCTAAAAAAACTTTCGTTGTTGAATCTCCACAACATTCTACTATCAGAGATACTTTTAGCATCACATATGCATTAATACAAAAGATCCAACAGGTTTAATTTACATAGTTTTTCTGAAGAACAAGAGCCAACAGCAAGGACGGTTTAACTTACAGAGTTTTTGATAACTAATTTCACTCTTTGCAGTAAGTTTAGTCACATTCAGGAATTCCATAAAAGACGGATGTTGAGAATATGAGCATGAAAAGCTTATAAATATGTTTGAAATGACTAACTATACAATTCACAACATTTACAGCCACATTTAGATTATTTAAATTTCTAGTCAACTATCAACTGGTTCACTATTCAGGACTGGGCATCCGAAAGACATGTAAGTAACCTAAGTTATTGAAATGTTTGATTATAGTTTAGACACGAACCAAACTCAGGCCTCAACACACGCCTACAAGCTTAAGTTCAACTATAACACTAACTTATTTCCGGTGACAGCTGGAGGTGGCAGAGGTGGCAGTCGTTGGAGAAGATGACCGGAGTTGCAGGTTTCCGATGACGGAAGTAGTGGTGGTGTTATATATGAAAGGGATATTAAGTTGTGGTGGTGGCTGGACGTGGCAGTGGTGGTTGTGGTGGTGAATGGCGGTGGCAGTGGTGGCAGGGGGTAATATCACAGAGTGCACAAAAACACAGGGGGTAATATGAAAGGGCATTATAGTCATTTCAAGTTATAGTCAACAGATTAGTCAACAAATTTGAGGCCGGGGGGGGGGGGGGGGGGTAAGGTTGCAACATAACAGCAAACAGTGGGGGGTAAAATTGCAATTATTTGAGTTATAGTCAACAAATTTCAAGTTATAGTCAACAGATTAGTCAACAAATTTGAGGCCGGGGGGTAAGGTTGCAACATAACAGCAAACAGTGGGGGGTAAAATTGCAATTATTTCCTTAGGGGGGGGGGGGGGTAAGGGTGCCAATCACCCCTAACCTCAGGGTGTAAAATTGCAGTTTACTCTTATTATTATTTTCAAACTATAAATAAGCATGGAGCGTTTAAAAAAAATGATTTTTCATTTCTAACCCAAAGACTTTCATCCTTTATATTTTAACCCCTTTGATCTCCAATACTTTTCATCATTTGAAAATTTTTCATTTTACGTTTCGTACTAAATTTTGCGAGTTAACACGCCGCAACGTGCGTATGAGGTTCAATGTTTTTTTGTCTACTTTTTTCTGTTTTACAGACACGTCACATCACGTCTATTTTTCCCTACTTGACAGATTCGTCGCAACGTGCGAGTCCTTTTTTCTATGTTTTACGTTCAAGTCTAATTTCTTCGCATTAACATGCCACAACAAATGTGCATAGTTCAATGATTTTACGTCTGCTTTTCATTCGATGTTTTTTTTACCTATTTATTTATTTTGTTTTTACGAGTTTTTCTAATGTTGATGGTCGTTGCCAGTGGTGTAGCATTGGTGCTACTTGACATGGTTTACGCCCCTACCGCAACGTGGAGGGTTAATACTAGTTATTATTAAAACACAACATGTAGCTACCGTAGAGAGAATACCCTTCATTTGAGTTTTTATTATGAAAACTAGCAAGATTTCCCCGCGCGTTGCTGCGGAGATTCGGTCGGTAGTTTGGTTTGTGATGGTATCAGTATGGTACAGACACTTGGTTTAAAGTCATTATACGCGCAAAAGAATGTGTTTTTATATTGAAAACTATAAAAACGACTACTGGTACCCGTTCCGTTAATAACAATACCAGTACCAATGTCGATAAAAACAGAAACCAGTTCCAATAAAAACAAAACAATATCAGTGCAAATGATGTTGGTATCTGTTAGGTTTGTCATGATACTATTTTGAATAAAACTCTTTTTCAACAAAAAAAATATTAAGCACATTCACGTATTCAGCTTTTAAAAACTAAATGAGTGAAAAACGTTTATTATTTGAAGTAGAAGGTGAAATCATAAATTAAAATCAAAATAATCAAATACAATAACATAATTAACATACAGATTTGTTTTACCATTCATCATCTTTTTAAATTCATATGTATAATTAACATACAAATTTGTTTTATCATTCATCATCTTTTTAAATTCATATGTATAATTAACATAAAATTTTGTTTTACTATTCATCATTGTTTCAATATATAGTATAGTATAAATATAAATATAATATAACTAGTGGGATTCTCGCGCTTCGCGGCGGGCTTGCGGTCGACATCAACTCGATTCGTTAAAGTATCAGCACTGTATCGGCTCGGTTCTTATAGCAATCAAAAGAGATACACCCAAAAGGATATCTTCATGTATTTTATATTGATCGAAAACTATAAAAACAAATACCGATACTAGTACCAATGCTATTTAGTCGGGGCATCAATTCGGTCACTAGCACTCGCTATAGCTTACCGTCACATCGAGAAAATCATAAAAACGAATACAATAATGGTACCGATATAGTTCGAACAGTATGGTTCGGTTCTTCACGGCATAGAACAAAACAATCAACTACATTTACCTATTGGATTAAAATTTTTATCGAATCGTATTTAAATTAAGCATGTCGCAACGGTGTATTCAAAATTTTATATTATGCAACTCATGATAACAAAAAATGGTAAACACTCTAACTGTATACAAAAAAAACTCAATAAATTTTATATCGTCATGTCGAGGAAACCTTAAAACCAATTATAATGCTAGTATCGATTTAGCTCGAATAAAAATATTAACGAATCTTTGATAAAAAATAAACACGTCGCAATGATATATTCGAAACTTTAGTAAATGTCATATTATATTACTCAAATAATGAAAAGAGTAAATAACTTATAAAACATCATATTATATTGCTTAAATAAAAAAAGGTAAACGACATCATTTTATATTGAGTAAATTACAACTTTTGTCCTTTATGTTTACACCAAATTACAGGCGCTGTCCTTTAGCGCAAAAGTTTACGAGTTTTGTCCTTAACATTTCAAAATCCTGCACGTTATGTCCTTTAGGCCAAACCCAGTTAGATTTTTTGGTTAAATATGGTCACGTGCCTTGCACATGATGGTATTGTTGTCATTTCACATTCTCAAGGACTATTGTGTAAAGAACTTTTATTGAGGGACTATTTTGTAACAAACCAAAAAATAAAAGGGTTATATGATCCCTATCTCAACCTCTCCACACATCTCTATCTACCACTTGTCACCCTCACCCGCACCATCTGCCACTACCATAACCCACCCAACACCACCACCACCACCCCACAACACCTGCTTAAAAAATAAGATTTTAGGAAGAGAGATTTTAGCCCTAAACACTTTGATTTCCCTCAATTTACCCACCACAATAATCCTTAACTTGATTCTGCAGCCACCAGCACCGCAACCCGCCCTCACTGCTTCCATCTTACAACATGAACTGCAAGCTCCTAACCAACTTTTTATTTGAACACACATACAAGTGTAGAAAATGAACTGCGATATCAATATATCTGCAAACATGATGAATGGGTAAGCTATTTGGATAGTCAATTTTATCACATATTGAAAAGTCAAGCTGTGACTTTTCATTATTCAATATCTGATTGTGTCATTTCAATTGGGGTCATTGGTACAATATTTTTTTGGCTTAATGATCTCGATGGATCCATTCACATTATAAAATATAGGAAACAGTATATTTCCCCCAATTTACCCGCCACACCCTAACCACTCCCACCACCGTCGACGAAACCCTAACCATCCCCATCGTCACTCCCAACACCGTCACCACCACCTCGAAATGTCCACTTCTTCTTCACTAAAAACCCCACCATTCACTGTTCATATTCCAGAAAAAAAAACCCTAATCTTCTGTGGTGTGAGGGTGGAGATCTCCGACGTAGAGGGCGGAGCGTGGGGGTTGATGGCCGAAAGAGGCGGCGACGGTGGTGGTGGTAGGGTTGTTGAAGATGTTGTGTTCATTGGTGTAATGGATGAAAGAAAATTGTGAGATTGTTAAAAAGGAACGTGAAGTTGCATGTATGTATCAATGGCATCTGTAAACATATACATAGAGAGAGATATATAAGGGTGCTACTTTCTACACCCCCTATTTACTTTTTTCACCCTCCTCCTCTCACATACTTACAGGTGGGGCCTGCGTGGGACCGACAGTTTTCCTCTCACAAGGGGGGTGTAATCAGGAGGGGGAGGGGGGTGTGTATAGAATGAGCCATATATAAATGAGTTTTTTTTAATTATATATAATCATAATATATTATTTGTTTAATTTGGTTTTGTTTTATTTATTGGAATATATTAAATAAATGGTAAAAAGACCAAATTACCCTTGTGTAATCTAAATTAACAGAAAAGTATAACTGGGTTAGGGCTAAAGGACATAACGTGTAGGATTTTGAAACATTAAGGACAAAACTTGTCAACTTTTGCGCCAAAGGACAACGCTTGTAAAATGGTGTTAACGTAAAGGACAAAACTTATAATTTACTCTTTTATATTACTGTGTACAACTTAGTTTTAAATGAAATTTATGTCTAAAAATAGATAAAAATAAGCACATCAAAATTGCATACTCGGAATTTTATAAAACATTGTATTTCTTTAGATTATAAGCGAAAAACGAAGTCTATCCAAAAGAAATTGCAAAAATAAAAATATTATAATATTTATATTAAAAATAATCAAATAAATAAAAGAAAAAACAAAAAGTATTAGATGACTCCACTAACAATTCAATTTAAAAGTAAAATAATTAAGAAAAAGAAAATTAAAATATGCTATTGGTTCAAATGGACTAATTAGAAAAATAATAATAAATAAATAAAAAGCACTGTACAAGTCATTTGAAAATGTAAGGTATAGAAATATAATATAATATAATATAATATAATATAATGTATAACTAGGGTTATACGTCGCCCGCGTTGCAGGGCGCTAAACCGAATATTTCTTAGTTTAATAACATGTACGTCTTTATTTCGGTTAGTTATACATGCTACTTATAACACGATCTCAAAAAATATACATCGAGTCAACCAATCAAACAAAAACACTACCATAGTTATGATAAAAAAAAATAACTAAAACAACGGCAAGCGTGTAATTTAGAGTTGGGGTCAAAACAATAATTTGTCAGGACCAATTAGCGAGTGCTAGGCAGCTGTTTCGCACAAATAAAAACTAAATTTAGTCAACCAAGTAAAATAAAACACTACCATAGTTTTGCAAAAAAAACGATGGCAAGATTGCAATTTTTAGTTGGGGTAAATTCGTAATTTTAAAATGGAAATCATATTTTGAACTGAGGGCAAAACCATTTTTTTATCGTAGTTTTTTAACTGAGGGCAAAATCGTAATTTTTAGCTGGGGAAAAAACAAAAAATATATTTTTAACTAGGGGCGAAATCGTAATTTTTAACTGGGAACCAAATCGTAATTTGGCAGGACTCTAGCCGGGGGCAAAGCCATATTTTTTTTAACTGGGGGCAAAATCGTATTTTTATACTGAGGGCAAAATCGTAATTTTAAACAGGGGGCTAAAGAAAAATTATATTTCAAACCGGGGGCAAATCGTAATTTTAAACTTGGGATAAAATTGTAATTTGACAAGACCTACAAATAACTATTATGTGCAAAAAAAAAAAATGGCCGCCACTTTTAGCCAACCACATAACACAACTATTCCCGCCGGCCACTTTCTTTTGTACATGTTGTAAATATGGATATAATAAAGGTAGGCGCTAAAATCAGCATGGGTATAAATGTTAATCAAAAGTAGATCTAAGAAAAGATCTAATAGGAAGTTTGATCCGCCCAACCTAATTCATTGTGTTTTTCAATCAGATCATCCACCACTGTCGGCCAGTTTTTCAGCCAGATTCACCTTCTCCGACGACTTTTGCCCCCCCCCCCCCCCCAAAAAAAAAACCTAGTTCATTATGTTTTCCAATCAGATCATCCACCACTGCCGGGCATTTTTCCAGCCAGATCCACCTTCTCCGATGACTTTTGCCGAACCTAGTTCATTATGTTTTTCAATCATATCATCCACCACTGCTGGCCAGTTTTTCTTTGTATTTTAATCCATTGCGTTTTATAACACAATGATAAAACTCGGTTTTATTGTGTTTTATAACACATTGAAGAAACACATATTTATTTGTGTTTTAATCCATTGCGTGTAAGATTAAATATATATTATGTTTAATATTTAATCTATAGCCATTATAATCATTTACATAATATAGATCAAAATATATAATAACCTATTAAATAATTAGTTGGTAATTGTTGATGGACCATATTACCCTTATTAACTAATTAGGTTTCCTCCTGGGTGCTTATATAAGGAGAATTATCTAGAGGTCACAAGGTTACACACTGAGACAGATAACCTAATAACCATAACATCATCATTCGACCTCTCTCTCCTACAATCGATTCCCTTGTCGGTTTTCTTAGTCACCATCATTAGTCTGCACCCTAAGGAGGAACCAGATCACACTGACACATATGTCGAACTCGATGGGATCATCTCTGACTGGATTCTCCACTGCACTGTCTGCTGTAACAGGTATGTTTTAATGTTTTCCCTCATGTATAAACAGAACTGAACCAACATGTGGTATCAGAGCATATGTTGATTAGTCAGTTCTGTTTTTGTATCCATAAATCTGGAAAACAGGATTTGAAAACCATAATAAAATTCGGTTTTATCATTCGAGATGCCATCTCGGATCTGTTTAATTCATCTCGGATCATATATTGATTCGTTATAACTGTTCCGAAATCATCAGTTTGAGAAACATGTTTGAATGTGTGATTATTTCCAGATTTCGGATATAGGATTAAGGTTAATTTTTATTTAGGGTTCATCATGTTCTTAGTTAAAATTCAAAATTTCCTTTATGATTTGGAATATGATTTGAATTGTTAAATGTTTTCCTAATTTTGATCTAATTTTGTCTAATAAGTTTTTCGAAATCTGTTTATAGGATAAACAGATTATGATTTTCGAAATTTTCTGATAAAATTAGATCAATGTTAAAATAGGAAACTCTATCACAATTCCTAATTTTTGAATTTTCTGTTATGATTTCACATTAACAGCTGTAACAGCTTGCAGAACACATTTCGGATGATCATTACGGATGATCATTCCGGATGAACATTGTTCGCCCATTACGGATCAGGAACTGTCTGATCATTCCGGATGAACTTTGTTCGCCTATTACGGATCAGCAAATAACCATTTCGGACTAAGCATTACGAATGATCAAAGAACTGATCATTTCGGATGAATCTCGGACTAAGCATTACCATCCGAAATGCATCACGGATCATCAAGAACTGACCATTTTGGATGAATCTCGGACTAAGCATCACCATCCGAAATCATCCGAAATCAACCGAAATGACTCAGCTTACACGTCTTGGACACATCCGAAATCATTCGAAATCCTCCATTTCAGATAGTCCTAAATGATTCGAAATTAGTCATTTCGGATCCAAGACATGATTCATCCGAAATCATGAGTGTTCATAAAATTTGGCAGTTAATGTAAACTAAAATTTGGCTCGGGGCTCCGCCCCGAACCCCGTGTGGGGGCACGCTGTCCCCCTGCACCCCCAGCGAACTCACCGCAGAGTTCGATCCGCGTTAACGGGTGGTTTGCTATTGAATAATTGGTTTTGTAATTACTTAGTTAATTAATCAGAATCAGATAATGCTTTACAAAACCAAAATAGCTTAACTCGAATGAGCTTTTGATGTATCATTTCTGGCCAAAGCTGACTTGATACATCTACTTATCGTTCAAGTATTACGAAAGCTATGTTGAGTGTGCGTCATAAACATGAATGTCTTAATATCTGGCCAAAGCTGATTTAATTCCTTCATAGATGGCATACTTAACAAGTGCATAACTAAAGTGATTGTCTCAATTTCTGGCCAAAGCTGATTTGTTACAACCACTTTGCACACATGCTTAAATGATTACACTTCTGGCCAAAGCTGATTTGTCTTCATTTAAGTTGAATTTTTTAACTAAGTCTATTATTTTGATGTTAGTAATGGACAATATCACAGCTTCATAATGTAAAATGGTCATTATTTATGCCTGCCTTAGTTTAACATGCCCTTAGATCACATTAGAACTTCTTCCGTAGTATCATAACTTGCTCATCTTATTTCCACTATCAGCACCAAATCAGGGAATTCCACCTTTGACTGGTGATAACTTTGCTGCATGGAAGGATGCTCTCATGCTTACGCTTGGATTGCTGGACTTCGATTATGCTCTAAGAGAGAATAAGCCAGCGGACCTTACTGCTACAAGTACTGCTGCTGAGTAGATAGTTCATGAAAAATGGACTAGGTGTAATCGCATGTCTCTCATGTTTATGAAGCAGTCCATCAGCAATGCAATCAGGGGAGCTATTCCTGATTCTGAAGATGCTAAAACCTACTTGGAACATGTGGAGGCGCAATTCAAGGGGACGTCTAAAGCACACGCTAGTACCCTTATCCTCAAGCTGGTGACACCTAAGTATGATGGGAGGAGCGGCTGTCACACCCCAACCGATGGCGGAGTCATCGGGGCATGGCACTGAGCGAAACAGATTGTCCAGAAGTTTCCACAACAATTATCATAACTATTCAATTTAATTAATACGTCCCATACCGTATCTTAAACAGTCAAATAATTATTACAGACAAGCATCAAGACAAATATTCTGTTCTGACAACTCAGGTTTAAATAGGTAGCAATTGTTTATCTACTTCTAGAGACCCCTAATTCGTTATCTACAGACAACTATTTGTTGGGCTCTAAAGCTTTATTCTAGCTTCCATTTCCTACCACACATGCATCCTAAGCACCTGTCACATACGTTAAAATAAAAGTCAATACATATGATGTAAAGGTGAGCATACAAGTTTGATAATAGCATATAGAGTCGAATTCGTTTACGCATAACCAGCATGTACACATAGTGAAATGAAGCACGTTAGTTATCAACATAGATCCATCGATACCAATGACTGCGGGTTGACTGCCTGAGACAGTTTGCAATACAGGATTACCACCGTAATCCATGCAAGTAAAAGATCCTTAACAACCCCCGTGTGAACGGGTGCTGAGTCCAAACTATAGTACTATCGTTGCTAAGGCAGGTAGACAACATTCCATGTGTAAACATAACAAACAAGAATTCATGAGCCACGTATAATATGCGTTAACGGTTAGCGTTCAAATAGTTTGAGTGGTGTGATAATTGTAGTTTGAATATTCGTAACGTATGTAACACCCAAAAGTGCTTAAAGCAAAAAGGGATCGAGTATACTCACAGTGATTTATGGATTGAAGGGAGCGCTTAGTGAATACGGTTAGCCTGAATAGATTCGATAGCATAACGATAAGAGAAACGTAAAACAGGAAACAAGTGCTGGGGAGTCGGACAGCTGGTCGATCGGACGGCTGACCGTTCGGTTGACAGTCTGCTCGGACGGCTGTCCGATCGGTTGGTAAGCCGATCGGATGGCTGTTCGAGTGGATTGTTTCTTCCTTTGGGAAAGATGTGTTTGTGCATGATGGCTTGACCTTTGAAGTTTTCGTTGTAGCATTTTGAAAACATTGAAGTACCTTTGCCTTTCAGGTCGGTCGATCGGACGGCTGTTCGATCGGCCGGCAGCCCGATCGGTTAGGCATTCAACAGAGTTTCAAGTTTTAGCCTTTGGATCAGACAGGTGTTCGATCGGTCAGGCGTTCGATCGGACAGGTGTTCGATCGGTTGGCAAGTCAACAAGTCAAAGACTTTAATGAATTGCAAGGTGTTGTTCAGTGGATCAGATGGTTGATCGATTGAGCAGCATAATTGTTGTTCGATCGGACAACGAGGTGTCACCTGATCGGACGGCAGTTCGATCGGGTGGCACTTCTAGTGCATTGAACATGTTGAAAATTGATTAAGTGTTGAAGCATAGTACCTCATGATCCGAAGAGTAATCCGATCGGACAATAGTTCGATCGAACAACAGTTCGTTCAATACCATTCTTCAAAACAAGTTGTTTGTGTGGGACCATGTGCTAGCCGATCGGCTGGTAAGTCCGATCGGCTGTCTGTCTGTTCGGACAGCAGTCCGATCGGTCAGCATCCTGACCTGATCAGCCTTGCGTCTAACACCTTGGTTGTTCCGTTTGTTTGTCGTTTTATCGAGGTACTTTGACAGCGAGTAAAACCATAGATGCCTCGTTCTTACTTGGTCCCCCGGGTCAGACAGGAATCACCCAAATCCGGTCGGTGGTCTGTTCGGAACGAAGTTTAACATTTAACCCGAAGTCGGTTAACCTCGTGGATAGAACCCAGATCTTGAGTCGTATAACCACCGAAGTGGTCAGTAAACCTGTCACACCCCCAAAATCCACACGCGGAGTACCACCGCTTGGAGGCGTGACTGACCAAGATCAAGCCACCAATCATATCGAACATAATAAGTAATAAATGTAATTTAACCAAACAATATGAAAGGTGTTCAAACAAAGCATATTAATTAAGTGTCTAGCGGAAGCATAATTGTAAACCCAATGTAAGTAATAAGTTCAAATGTTTAAATGTTTATCATAAAATCCACAATCCGTGCCCACAACGACCGCGCCTCCCGTGCAAGCTCCATGGATACCTATGGTCCTGCAAGGCATGTAACAGAGAGTCAATAACTAGTTGAGCGAGTTCACAGTTGGTTGTTCAGTTATAGCAATTGTATTGTAAACCTTATGTTTGTTTAGTAACCCATATATCGTATGTACTTGAATCGCAGTCTCCTAGACATGTGTGCGAAGATTGTGGTGTGTTTCCCAAGTTTTCTAGACTAGGTATATTTGTATCGCAGCCCACCCGGCATGTGTGCGAAGTTTAGAGTATGGTTCGCAGCCATTCCAGGCATGTGTGCGAAGGTTAGTTCTATTATCGCAGCCATTCCCGGCGTGTGTGCGAAGAGAAGTATATGTATCACTAGTCTAGCAGTATCTACCAATAACCTTCCTCTCCCGAGGCCTATGGTATGTAATTCCGATAACAATTTAAGCATAAGTAATCATCCAAACCCATTCCCAACCCCGGGAATCCCATGCCTTGGTAAGAGTGTGAACTCACCTTGGTTTGCTCGGTATGCTAAAGTAACACACGCTCACAAATAATCAGTCACGACCTATAGTACGCACGTATACTCAATTAGTTCACGTTCGTAATGTTTCACATGTAACTAGCATCACAGTAATATCACAGAGTGTGTTTGGCAGTTAATCATCATGCAACACAAACAGTTAATTTCATCCACACAGTTCATGTACCACATCAATGTCTTTTGCAGTTTATTCTAACATAATTGTCCAATAACACTCTTAACCGAGTTAGTGACGTAACATAGTTAACGAGTTTAACAGGGTACATAAACTAACCAGAGTTAATAGATTTAACTGAGTTTACATTCTTAACATGCATAACAGAGTTAACAAGTAAATAGCTTAACTGTGTCACTGACTTAATAAAGTTAACAACTAACAGTATTCAACAAACTAACAGGGTTTAACACTAACAGAGTCAATAACTTAACGGAGTTATCAGACTTAGCAAGATCAACATACTTAACAAGGTTAACATCTACCCGAATTTATAACTAACTGAGTTAAGTAAACTAACAAAGTTACTGGGTCAGAAGTTAAACAAAATCATCCATATATGGCGAAAACACTTGTTCAGCGAAATCACTATGGGCCGAAATCCCTTTTTGGGCCGAAAACACTTGGGCCGAAAACCCCAAGGTGTTTTCGTTGGGAAAGGGTTTTCATTGGGTGAAGGGTTTTCGTCATATACATCATCATTAACAACAGTTACATACAACGGCAATACTAATCATCACTAACAGTTATGAATCACGAAAATCCTGGTAATCATTCAGCAGTTACGTCGACTATAACAATCACTTGATAAACCCAATCTAATCATACAATCACTTTATTCATTCAACAATTATCGATACAATTTGAACCACCATCTATGTGTCATGTACAGAGGATCATTCTTCAGTTCAACTATCAAACATATATGCGTATATCATCCAGTTGCTTAACATAACATATAACATAATCGAACACTATAGGCATGTAAATCTGTTTACAATCCGGATCAACATGTGTTTCGCATGCAGTTACATAATCAATAATTCAAGTATGTCAAAATACAAGAACAACACATGTAAATTACTAACCCAAGCAGAGGAGACAATGAATCAGTCAAGTCCCGTTAAAACAAGAGGCTAGCAACTGTTCCTAGAGAGCTAGGGTTTGCCTGCCGTCGGGTTCAAAGGAAAACAAGAGAGGGAGGAGACGTGTTTTAGGGTTTGATAGTTATCCCATATGTGCGTACAGGTAAAACAAGTTTTATATTTATTCGATACTGGGCCAAAGCCCACTTTTGATTTGGTTGGCCTCATGTGGACGAAAACACTTTGTGTTTTCGGTCATGGGGTGTTTTCATAGGGGTGTTTTCGGCTAGAGAATTTTATTAAACCCCACAACACATTATTAATACAATACACATGCATAGACATTTATAATGCACACTAAATATAAATATAACCACAACATTTTGTAAACAAGTACTAGGTTAAGTCGAGTAGGAACCTTGAAAACTCGGGTTGTCACAAAACCGGCTCGGGTTCTGTTTCTACTGGTTCGAGTGAAAAGAGTTGAAGAAAGTTGGGAAAATTCATCCTTCAATCCTTTTCACCACGTATATGTTTAGATCTACAAGAGATCCTTGTTTGTTTATGTGGAAATCGGCTAGATCCAAGTCATTCTTGGTGGATTGAGGCCAAAACATGAAGTTCTTCAAGAACCCATGATTAGGGCTGGCATATCGTGTATACCCGTACACGATAAGACACGACACGATAAGACACGATACACGAACACGACACGATAACTTATCGTGTCCTTTTTTTCAAACACGAACACGAACACGACACGATATACACGAAAATTACCTGTTAATACCTGTTAACATGTCTGTTCGACTGTTATACACGAAAATTACCTGTTAATACCTGTTAACACGAACAAAAACACGAACACGACATGCTATCTGAGAGTTACAGAGGGAGTTTAGGGTTTTTTTTTTTTTTTTTGAATTGAATGAGGAATGAAATTAGAAAGGAATTAAGGAACCCACACACACATGGCTGATGAGTTTTACTTAATTTAATTTCTTATCGTGTACTAACGGGTATTAATAGGTAAACAGGTATTTTACTTGTTTATACACGAAAATTAACAGGTAATCTCGTGTCTACCTGTTTGGTACACGATACCTGTTAAGGCCATACACGATACCTGTTAACTTCGTGTAGGTTCGTGTCGTGTATTCGTGTATTCGTGTAAAATTGCCGGCCCTACCCATGATGATATCATCCTAGAACACTTGATTCTTGATGATTTCACGGTTAAAAGTTTAGATTCGAAAGATAGAAAGGTGTATGAGTGTGTATAGATCAAGAAAGTACAAGATTTAGGACGAAAACTTACCGGAATCGAGAGAAATCTGAGAAAAGGCAAGTTGAGCGTGCTGGTCGAACAAGGGTTTCCAAAAGTGGAAAGAGTTACAATGACAGGGGTATTTATAGGAAGACAAAAGAGGAAAGGGCTAGCCGATCGGCTGGCACCTCGATCGGACAGCCTGTCCGATCGGACAGCAGTCCGTTCGGCTGGCTGTTCGATCGGCTGGGAAGCCTGATCGATCGGTTGCACCTTTTTTAGTGTTTCGTGCGACGATTACAGATACTTCGATTACGATTGCGCGCGGTTCGATTCGATAGGATTTCCTAGTTAAATTACTTTCAGTCCCAACTACTTCATGTCTCGCGTAATCTGTTTCCCACCATTTATCATAGTTCGATTATGATTCGAGTTCGAGTTCGATTACATTCGAGTTAGACTTCGAGTTTCGATTGAGTTCGCTTGATTACCACATCATAACATAAATAACATGCACAGGTAACACGTAAGGCACACACACGTATAATCAATAAGTAAAATGCATAGTTCGAGTTGCGATTCGACGTTGATTCGATTAGCATAGCTTGATTATTAGTTGATTAACTTTATCGCATTGTTACTTCCTGTAGTTCACAGTCGTAGGTCGATTGAAATACGATTAATGCTCATCGATTATTGTAACGAATGACACTTACTCCACATAATACAAATAAAATAAAAACATTTCTACAAGTCAAGTTGCGCGAATCGGTCGTTGACTTTGACCTTGACTTTGACTTTCACTTACGAAAACACGGGGTGTTACAGCCTCCTCTTGTTTAGGGAATTTCGTCCCGAAATTAAGCTGGAAGCTGCTACAACCGCCATGATTCATGTCGCTGTACTTTGCCTTCATGTCGCTTTCGAGTTCCCAAGTGAATTCCGCGCCTCGTTTGCCTTCCCATCGGACCTTCACAATAGGAATGCGTGAGCGCTGGAGCTGCTTGGTTGGCGATCCATGATTTCGACAGGCTTTTCCACGAAGTGTAATGTTTCGTTCACTTACAGATCGTCTAGAGAGACATGTAAATCGGGGTCGGCGATGCACTTTCGGAGGTTTGACATGTGGAAAGTCGGGTGGACGTTGGTAAGTTCCTCCGGTAATTCGAGTCTGTAGGCGACCTTTCCGATCCTTTCCAGAATCTTAAAAGGCCCAACATATCGAGGCGCGAGTTTCCCTTTCTTGCCGAATCGGACTACACCCTTCCAAGGTGATACATTTAGGAGTACGTAGTCACCAACGCCAAATTCACGGGGCTTGCACTTTTTATCGGCGTAAACCTTCTGTCGATCCCGAGCTTTCACCAGGTTGTCTCTGATTTGGAAAATTTTGTCTGTCGTTTCTTGTAATAGCTCAGGACCGGTTAGTTGCGAGTGACCGATCTCGTGTCACACAATAGGCGATCGACATCTTCTTCCGTACAATGCCTCGAAAGGTGCCATCTCGATGCTAGAATGATAGCTATTGTTATACGAGAATTCGACTAGCGGCAGGTGTTTATCCCAATTACCACCGAAGTCTAGAACGCACGCACGGAGCATGTCTTCAAAAGTACGGATCGTTCTTTCAGTCTGGCCGTCGGTTTGAGGGTGGAAAGCGGTACTTAGATTAAGCGTTGTACCTAGTGCCGTTTGAAACGTTTCCCACAATCGTGAAGTAAACCGAGCATCACGGTCAGAGATGATGTCACGAGGCGTCCCATGATTACAAATGATCTCGTCGGTGTAGATTCGGTCTAATCGTTCCACCTTGTAGTCTTCTCGTATAGGCAGAAAGTGAGCTGATTTAGTCAATCGGTCAACCACAACCCATATGTTGTCGTGACCTGATGACGTGGGTGGGAGTTTGGTTACGAAATCCATAGCTAGGCTCTCCCACTTCCACATGGGAATTGGTGGTTGTTCGAGCAAGCTAGAGGGTCTTTGATGTTCAGCCTTGACCCTAGCACAAGTTAAGCATTTTCCGACGTAGAGGGCGATATCCCTTTTCATACCCGGCCACCAGTACTTGTAACGAAGATCCTGGTACATTTTGTCAGCACCGGGATGAACAGAGTAGCGGGATTTATGGGCTTCGTCCATGATAATCTGTCGCAAATTGGTTCGCTTGGGAATCCAAATTCGGTTTAAAAAGTGAAATATCCCATTTGATTTGCTCACAAGCTGGGCTCCATCGTGGTAGATTCTTTCCTTCTTCAAAGTGCGTTCATTGAAACACGCATGCTGGGCGTCGCGGATGAGAGTTTCGAGGTTGTGCTGGGCTTGAATATTACGAGTGCTAAGCAGGTAGCTCCGTCTGCTAAGTGCGTCGGCAACAACATTTGCTTTGCCTGGGTGATAACGAATCTCACAGTCGTAATCGTTGAGAAGTTCTACCCATCGGCGTTGACGCATATTAAGTTCCTTCTGATTAAAGATATGCTGTAGGCTCCTATGATCGGTGAAGATCGTACACTTAGTACCATACAGGTAGTGTCGCCAAATCTTTAATGCAAAAACAACCGCGCCTAGCTCGAGATCATGGGTTGTATAGTTCTTCTCATGGATTTTGAGCTGACGAGATGCGTAAGCTATGACCTTGTCTCGTTGCATAAGAACACACCCGAGACCAAGGTTGGAAGCATCACAGTAGACAATGAAATCATTGTTTCCGTCGGGCAATGTGAGAACAGGAGCATTGCAAAGCATGTGTTTGAGGGTTCGAAAGGCAGACTCTTATTTGGTTCCCCAGACAAAAGGCTGGTATTTATGCGTAAGAGAGGTAAGCGGCACAGCAATCTTCGAGAATCCTTCGATAAATCGTCGATAATAACCCGCTAGTCCGAGAAAAGAGCGGACTTCCGACGGGTTCTTAGGCGTAACCCAGCTCTTGACGGCTTCAATCTTTGCAGGGTCGACGTGAATGCCTTGACTATTCACGATGTGACCCAGAAACTGAACCTCCCCCCAACCAAAATTCACACTTGGAGAATTTGGCGTAGAGTTGGTTCCCCTGGAGTAATTCGAGAACCAATCGTAGATGTTGCGCGTGTTCGGTTTTCGATTTGGAATAGATCAAGACATCGTCGATGAATACGATGACGAAACGGTCAAGATATGGTTTACACACGCGATTCATCAGATCCATGAAAACCGCTGGTACGTTTGTTAGGCCAAAAGGCATGACAACGAATTCGTAGTGGCCGTAACGGGTTCGAAATGCGGTTTTGGGTATATCCTCCTCTTGAATGCGTAGCTGATGGTAACCTGAACGTAGATCGATCTTCGAGAAACACATAGCGCCTTGTAGTTGATCAAACAAATCGTCGATACGAGGCAGAGGATAGCGTTTTTTGATAGTTAACTTATTCAATTCCCGATAGTCGATGCACATCCGGAACGACCCATCCTTCTTTTTGATGAAAAGGACTGGCACGCCCCAAGGAGAGGTGCTCGGGCGAATGAAGCCTTTTTCAAGTAATTCCTGGAGTTGGGTTGAGAGTTAGCGCATTTCCGACGGTGCGAGTCGGTAAGGAGCTTTGGCAATAGGATTTGCTCCAGGAATGAGGTCAATACGAAAGTCGATATCACGACTTGGAGGTAATCCGGGAAGATCCTCTGGAAAAACATTAGGAAATTCTCGAACCACTGGAACGTCTTTTACTTCCTTCTTCTCTTTCTTTTCCTTCTCTGCTACTACAATGTTTGCCAAGAAAGCCCTGTATTCCTTACGGAGATACTTGCTGGCTTGGATACATGATATAAGCTTGAGCCCCTTTGAAGTAGTATCGTCGTATACACACAATAAGTCACCATTCGTGAGCGAAAAACGAATCATCTTATCGAAGCACACAACTTCAGCATGGTTTTCTCGAAGAAAGTCCATGCCTATTATGACGTCAAAGCTTCCGAGTTGCATCGGAATAAGGTCGATTGGGAAGATGTGATTGTTGAGTTCAAGAGTACAATTACGGATAACAGAATTAACAGCGACGGTTCTTCCGGTAGCGACTTCTACATCGCACTTCGAGGAGAGTTGGGAACGTTTACGACTAAGGAGTTTCTCAAATTCAAGCGACACAAAGCAATTATCGGCTCCAGTATCAAACAAACATGAAGCATAAATACCATTCACAAGGAACGTACCATTGACCACGTTGTTGTCGGCCTGGGCTTGACGCACGTTGAGGTTGAAAGTTCTGGCGCGTGCGGCCTGTTGTTGCTGCTGCTGGTGTTGTTGTTGCTGTGGCTGCTGTTGCTGAGGCTCTTGTTTCACAACCCTGTTTGGGCACACGTTGGCGAAATGGTTCGGGTCGTCACACGCGAAGCAAGCTCTGGCTTTGACTGCGGGTGCCGGAGGAGCTTGTTGACCCTGTGGGGCAGTGAGTAGAGCTTGTTGGTGGAGCTGTTCTTTCTCTTGTTCTTTCTCTTGTTGCTTGATGAGGTGGGTTCAGCAGTGGGTGCGGTAGAGGTAACTTGATGCAGGTGCTTCGAAGTCTTATCCCATACACCAGCCTTAACTCGCTTGTCGTTGATTTCAGCGGCCAGCAGATAAGTTTCCTCGATCGTCGTAGTCTTAGCCGCCTACACGAAATCAGCAACGCAGTCGGGCAAAGCTCGGATGTACTTCTTGATCGTCATGTCAGGAGTCTTGACTTGATCGGGACAGATAATGCTGAGCTGTTTGAAATGAGCAGTGAGACCAGCATTGTCACCATCCTTCTGCTGTATGTGCCAAAATTCATCTTCCAGCTTTTGACGTTCGTGAGGAGGGCAGAATTCCTCTAGCATAACTTCCTTGAGCTCGTCCCACGACAGACCGTAGGCTGCATCATTCCCTCGCTTGTTTCTCTCGGTCGTCCACCAGTCTAGAGCACGGGACTGGAAAACGCCGGTAGCGTTCAGAGTTCGAAGGTCATCAGGGCAACCACTTTGTCGTAGAGTAACCTCAATGGAATCAAACCAGTGAAATAGTGCAGTAGGACCTCTGTAACACCTCGAAAATTCACGTCCTATAATGTGTAGACACGTGTCATATGTTTGAACGTGTGAAAGAATGTTATAGAAGGACTAAAGTTGACAGTCATGGAAAGTATGTGAATATACGGGTTCTAAATGTCAACAGTGAATAAATATATTGTACATTAACCCTACATAATGTTTATAGCATCAAACGAATAAATCATGGATCATACGAAGCTAAAAGTGAGAGATTACAAACTACACGGGTTAAATGTGTCAACATGTTTAAGTTATACCTCTGAGTGACCTTTTGACAAACCCGAAGCTTTGTAACTGATAATTAAGCTCACTAGAATGCGTGATATAAATTTCATAAAGTTTCGTTATCGTATGAGAAAGTTATGATCAAATTCGTGTGCGAGGGGTTAAAGCGTTAACGTTGAAAGTTATGACTTTTCGGGTTAACCGGAAGTGTCCAGGGACTTGGCAAAGTGGGTATAAGTCCTAAAGCCCTTGTGGGTAAATATAAAGGGGTCAAATTGCAAGAATTAGGCTTAGTTGCCCTTTCGAAAGGCCAAGGGACATTTATGTGGAAAATAGAAAAATTAAAATTTGATAACAAGGCTGAGGCGAGCCGCGTTAAGATTAAGGAAATCTTATGCGGGCCGCGTCAGACGCCCAGTATCAGAAAAGCTAGACAGCAGCCTGTTTATGCGCAGAATCGACCAAAAACAGATATTTTAACATGGTGGGCGACCCCTAAACAGTCCTAGGCACTTAAGGACACATGTTGAAGGGTTGTGGTCAGTGTTAGACCTTGGTGTCAACAATCTATGGTGAGAAATTCACTATAAAAGGCCACAAGACTTCAACTCATTCTTCACACCTTCCATCAAGCTTTCTGATCGATTTCTGGAGCTTAGGAGCAGACTCAAGTGGTCACTAATCAAGCATAGGACTTCAGTAAGTATGCCTAACCCTTCTTAATTAAGTTTTAGCTTAAAAGTCAAACCGTCGTAATTAACGGTTGACTTAACGATTAATCACTAATGACTCAGTGATTAGTCGAATCAAAAGTAGTTATAAGTTGGTAATTATGTGGGTAATAAAACCTCAAAAGGGTTCCCCATGATTCCCACTCTAACTAGGTCAAATGTCGGGTCAAACTTGTATTTAAAAAGTCAACAGAATGTGTAAATTACAATTTATGCATAATTAGCAATGTAGAACACATACAACCTGTTTGATCATTAATATAACTTGGTAATTAGTGTAAGGACATGTCTAAACATGTTCAACCTAACAATTTCCTGTTTAGACCCGGTTCGGAATCGAAAGTCGCATAGTTTGACTTATACTTTGACTTTCAGTTTTGACCCGTTTAGGCATGATTTAGAAATTCCCTAGAGCTTAATTTGGACCAGGTAACATGCTAGTATAACCCTCTGTGATTATACACCATGGTTCGATAGTTAACCAATTAATTCGCATGATTCCGTTAATTGCTCATATGTTGACCATTATGCCCTTATTACCTTAAAACGTGATTTTTGGAAATGTAAAAGATTAGAAACTTTAATTACTGATATATAAACTTGCATACAAAATTTGACATCAGTTTGAGGTGTAGGTTAAGAGTTATGCTCGTTAGCGTAAAATGAAAGCTTTATGTTAATAAAACGGCGTAATTAGCGTATAGCCTAGTTAAGCCTACTTTTTGATACCAAAATCTTTACCCACTGATGTAATATATTATTTTGGGATTTTTAAATATTTTTAATTAATTTTAGGCTGAGCATAACTAGTAGTCGTAGGCTTAATCCGGTAAATTGTCGGTTTTGCCCTTACGGGCCATAAAATGAGTTTTACATATCTAAACGACTCCAAACCTTTTGCTAATGATCACATATGATAAATAAATTATTTTAGGCCTTCTGGAACAACAAAAATATCAACTTTAAGTATCGAACCCGAAAATGGCTTCTAATCGCCTTTTTAAACGTTTTTTAACGCATAGTATGTACTAAGACTATTTTTAAACATACAAGGGTGATACCTACTGATATTTGAGGCAAATTATAATATTTTAACAGTAAGCAAAGGTTGTTAAACTCATACTTTAGTTTTGAGCTTTTCGGCTTATGTGAAATTACCGAAATACCCCTACGGGGCATAGTTTGGTTATAATTGATAAATTTCACATACCTACAATACCTTACTGTTATAAATCAGTAAACTAAGTATTTTTGATGATTACATCAGACCTGTAACTCAGGATACTACTTAAACTCTTTTACAACCTTTAAAATGACCAAACTACCCCTACGGGGCATAGTTTGTGTTTAAACTCATTTCGGGCATAATAAAAGATATCTTACTGATGTCACAACATATATGAAGCATATTAACTTAGGAAACCTGTAAATGGCTCTCATTATTACCCGTTACGCTTATTACGCGTTCGGTTCAGTTTATGTAACTAGTTTACATAAACTAGCCTAAACGGGTCAAACCTTAACGGTTTTATCTCAAAATCCAGAATGTGCATGAAGGACCCATATTAAACAAGTCTCTGAACTTGTCGGGTCTAAATCACATTCTATCCGGTCTTCGCTTAATCGTGCGTACGAACCGTATCTTTGAAACTAACCGGTCTAAGCTTAAGCTTAACTAAAGACCCGTTAGGATTCTAATAGGTTATTATAAACCTTCGTTCCAGATTAGGAGAACCAGTAAAAGCTACTTGCAATTTGCTTATTGTGATTTATACATTGCTCAGGTAAATAATTTTAACTTATTTTCCCTATACGGGCTTGGGTTACGGTATATAGCATACCGCTTGATCGGCATAAATCTTCCATCGTTGGGTGGTTAATTGAATAATTTGATTGGCTTGTTTAAACAGTCTTGTTACTTAAAGCCTTTGGGGGGTTGATGACCATGTCCCGGATATCCTTGGCATCATTTTACGAAATGGCCACGACTTAAGCGCGGGGTGTAGGCGTACACCCGTCAGTGCACAAAAGTATATTGTGGTGTGTCTATTGATCTTTAACCCGGACAAGATCCGGGCTACTGAACGCACAAGGAACATGTAATTCGTTCACAAGATTATAATATTAAATAATTCTCCCAAGTTAAATAAAATGTTTATGCCACGTGCATCCAAATCAATTTTCAATCATTTTCCAAAATGAGTCAGTTAATTGTATTTACCAGTGTAAACTGACGTATTTTCCCAAAAAGATTAAATGCAGGTACTAAGCGTAATTGGCTGGGATTTCTCCTTAGCATCACTAGAAGTCTCGCAAGGTTAAGATGCCTGAAGTCTGTTGAACTATTAGTTCTATTTTATTTTCGATCCATCTGTGGATAAACTTCCGAATATTGTGACATTTGATATTACAATATTAAATTCGGTTGTATCATATTTTTAAATTGCTTCCGTTGTGCATATTAAATATTGTGTTGTTTGACTATTATGTTGCCAACCACGTCACGATACTCCCCCACCGGGCCCACCGGTGACACGTGGAAATTGGGGTGTGACAACCTCCCTCGCCGGTGAATTCTTTTGGCCCACACGACTTGAATTGCTTGAAACTGAAGGGCCTTGCGGCAGTCTTAGGTGCTTCGGTTCTCGATTCCTCGGATGATTTGCTGGCATTTTCATAAACATCACTCACAGCTTTTGCCACACTCTTGGCGTTGATGGAAGCAAGGCGCTTGTCCCTCTTTTCCTGACGAGAGAGTGCATGACGGGATCCAGACGACATGGTCTGCAACAGACATCGTCACAGGACTCATCACATTGTATTCGAATCTCACCTCACCCGCCTATTACTACTAAAGCTCAGGAACACGTATAGTCACGTAAATACTTCACACGAAATCGCATAATCACATAAGCACATAAAGCACATAGTCATTTAATTCCTAAGCACGTAAAGCACGGAAGCAAGTAACACATACGCACTTAATCACTAGAGGCAATCAGAAAACAGAAACCTATCATTCCAAGTCTGTGATCGCTCGAAAGGGGCGTAATGTAAGCTAGGGAGAGAAACTAGAGTGAAAGGCAAAAGGTGATTCACGTTTCTTGTACGTTTTCAGATCTATCATAGAATCACAGTTATAATTACGTCTCGTGTGTTCGATCTCGTTCGTGTACGGATTCCGCACGTCACACGTTCGGTTCGCAATCGTTTTGGAGTCAAAACCGGGACCTAACAAGAATCACGGTAGATTGTACATCTAGTGTGTTTGGTCACGCACGTTCACGGATCTCGCATGTTGAACGTGTCGTTACGCAATCGTTTAGGAGTCAAAATGAGCACATAAATGAGAAATGACACATAAAACACACATAAAATAGGCAAACTATCTTTGAAATGCTAAAAAAAATTGAGAGGTAGATCGTCCGCGGCTAGTGGACTTCGACTACCCAAGGCGGTCCAACTATTCACAAGGACTTGTTTAGGTCCAATAAGTGACAATGTCACAAACTTTAACAAAGTCAAAGTTGAAGATTGCGATGAAAAATCTGATGATGAAAAAGAAAAAATTGACAAAAAGAATTTATTTTTGAAGTTAAAAGAAAAATTTCAAGAAACTGTTCCACAATCAACCGAAAAGGGAGAATGCTCTAAGCAAAAACCTTTGAAGAAGAAAGTGGAACGGAAACACAAAATTAAAAATTTGAAAAATGTTCAAAAAGAGAATAACAGCTCATCAGATCGATCATCCAATCGCAATAAAAAACCACAAAAAATAAAAAATGAAAACTAAAAAATTGTTGGTAATAAGTGGTGCAGGTCGGACCACAGTGCTCAAAAGTCAAATCCAGCAAACAAGAGGAGCAAAGATTATCACCAAGCCAAACAGTGCTATGATCAGAATGTTTGGACTGAAAATGGTGATTGGTACGATAACAGAGTGTGTTACCGATGTGGTTATCAAGGACACATTGCTGTTAACTGCCAAAGTTGGAATTATGAGACGAGAAGATGCTTTAACTGCAACATCAGAGGTCACATTGCCAGAGATTGCCCAAGGAGATCAAATGAAAGATTGAGGGTTAATTCTCAGAAGATGGCAAAGAAATCAGTCAATGTCAAGCCCAAAGAACAGAAGGTTCAAGAACCTAAAGTTCAAGAAACGTAAGTGAAACTTTCTCAGGGGCAAAAAGACAGACTGAGGAAGAAGAGAAAGAAGGCTAGAGAGTATCTAGAGAAGATATTGTCCTCGGGTTCATCTATTGATAAAAATAAGAGTTCTGATGAATCGACTTCCTCGATTGCAAAGTCAAGCAAGACGAATTCATCAGATACAAATCTGAGGATGAAAGAGGGAAAGAAGAAGAAGAAAATGGTCGGCGATGAATCTGACATGTTAAAGTCAGACAAGCCACCTTCAGGCGATGAATCTGAGATGTTGAAGTCAACAAGCCATGTGCAGGCAATGATTCTGGTTCGTCAAAGCCAGAAGAGCCATTGGTTGTGGTAAAATTGGAGAATTCAGGTTTAACAATGGATGATGAAAATTTCCCACCATTGTTGAACAAGGATTCAAAATCACCCAAGGTCAGTCAGGCTTGGGTGAATCTGTTTAAATGAAAAACCTGACTTGCCGGAGCTCCCTAGTTGGTAATCGTGGAGCATGAATCGGCATCCTTCTTAATCTGTGTTTGAAAGTTTTGCCGGAACTCCCAGGTTGGTAAGCGAGGAGTAGGAATCGGCACTTTGAGAATTCAACCAACAGATGATGATTGGTTGAAAATGCTTGATTGGATTATTCTTACAAGTGGTAAATCAGGGACATTAAGTTGTATCTGATTTTCTACAAGTGGTTGAAAAACAAAATGATGAGTTTATCCCCTAACCTACTAATGGTTTTACAAAATCAACAAAACTTATTTTCCGGAAAACCCATTTGATTAAAACAAACTTAAGTGTTTTGAAATCAATGGGAAAATAGTTTGTTGTGAGGGGGAGTTCTGATTGTTTATAACAAGTGGATGGCGAATTGAAGTGATTCGATATCAGTTGTCACGTTGTTGTACAGTTTGTTTTCAAATTTCCTAAAATGTGTTTGCATTTTAGGGGGAGTAAGATTTTTAGAAAATCCAAAAACATTAGAAAATTTGAAAAATTACAAAAACATTGAAAAATGAAAAAATGAGTTTTGTTGTGAAAAAGAGGAAATGATAGTAGATCAGTTGGACTGTCACAGCATGCTAAAGAAATGGAGAGATAAAATGTGATAAGCGATCTCACTAAAGATGTGACGATAGGCTCAGCTAGACTAGTAGATTTGCGATAACGATACAAACCTAAAATGAAAAAGCCTAGTTCTAGTGGGAAACATGATTGAAAGCATAGTACTTAGTTTTGTCCTTCTTGATTGTGTGCCTACTCAGTAATCGCTGATTGTCGAAAGACATAAAACTGGTTAAGTTTGTGAACTTTCACAACTTTGCTGAAAAGTCGTTGTGATTGTGCATTTTATTTTGCAAAGATTTAAACTTGTCTTATTTCTTTATTTTGTTTAAGCATTGGACATCCTCTGCGTATACGTGAGTATCGACCTGGATGTTGTTGCCTAAACGTTCTGCTTTATTTTCTTTGGTGTTTCGTTTAAGCTTTGGACCACCTCTGCGTATACGGGAGTATCGACCTGGTGGTTAAAGCCTAAACAACTTCAATTTGTTTTATTTTTCTTATTTTGTTTAAACATTGGACTTTCTCTGCGTATACGGAAGTATCGACCTGATTGTTAATGTTTAAACATTCTGCTTTGTTTTCGCACAAATCACAGTTGATAAAAGTTTAAAGGCATTACTTGAGTCAGTGTATTGCATGATGAGGGGATATGCTGAGATCGTGGGGTCCATAAGAACTTAGTGCTATCTAAATATACCTTAACGTATCGGTAAGCATTTCGAAAGTTTTTAGATTGAGTTTAAGTGGACAACAATATCGTCAATCCATGTGAATTGTTTAGAACTTAAAATGTTTAAAGCTTAACGGTGCTTGTGATTGGTCACATAAACTGATATGATCCTCTTACACAAACTCACAAAAATAGTGTTTTTCATATTTCATTTCTGCATTTAATTTCTGTTATTGCATTTGTGTTTCATTTTTTGAAAAATCTAAAAAGATTTTCGACAATTGATGTTGATGAGCTGATTTTCAAAATTCCAAGTGCTAAACAAGATGAACTGGTTTGGGAGTGTGTGTATTGAATTGAGAAATTTATTTTGAGAAAGAAGTTGAGATTAGTTAATCAGGGTCATTAATTTGAACTTGATGTAACTATTTCCAGTAAGTTTTTCTTATTGATTTAAGTAAAAACTTATGTGTTTGTGAGAAAATGTGTGTAGGAAATGAGCTTATCAGAGATAAAGCCAGGAATTGATCTCTAGGTGATAGCTAATTCCAGACAGCGATCCCATCATGATGAGAGGGGGGGTCTGACGAGGTTAGAGCCAAAGAGAAGATCCTGGTATATGCTAAGAAAGAAAAGAGACTGATAAAGACTGGAGATGCGAAGACTCGACACTGAAGACTCCGTCAACATCCGAGGGGGAGTTTGTTGGTGCATCCATCTGTCGTCTACGTCTTGTATCGAGTCTTGTTTAGAGATAAATAGAATAGAGCACGGAATCCAAGAATCAGAATATTTAGGAGTGATTCCACTCGAAAGTTAATTTTCTGATTCCACTCCTAATTTAATTTTCTGATTCCACTCCTAATGTAACTTTCTGATTCCACCCGAAATGTTAAATCCTGATTCCACCCGAAAGTAACATGCTGATTCCATTCCAAATGACACCATGTCATTAGGAGTGGAATCAGAAACAATATAAATAGGTCATTTGGTGGGGAATCAGAATAGAGTTAGAGGTGTTGTCTTCCGGTGAGCCACGAAGTGCTGCCGAAGTGTTGATTTGATTGTAAACGTCATTCAGATTAATAGAATCAACATATTAAAGTGAATTCTTGCTGAATTGTACTCGGTTTGTCTGTTTCCGCCGTTCAAACTGAGATAAACTCTTCTAACCGACTCGTTTAGGTCCGAATTCGATCCTACATTATGCCCTTGCCTCGATTCTTGGGCGTTTGGCGCATGTTTCGTTAGTCATGTTGTGACCTCAGATCGTTGGAGTCCGTCGATACCTTGGGGGGAGTTTTGTAAAAGATGCGGAACAAGTCATCAAGGTTAGGGTTTCACCCCTGGCTTAACAACTTCATCCCTGCTTTGATAAAGCTGAGGAGATTATTCATCAAAATATGGATTTCACTCCTAATTTGGCATAATTTTCCTCGCTTGCAGCTAAAATGCGAGCTGAGTAAGCAACTTTAGTCGAGAGTTTGCGGTTTTCACACATATTCTCGGCCTTATTGTCCACTCATAGTTGAAAATTCAAGTGCAGTGGGAGTGTAGATCAAGCAAAAATAACGAGAAGTAAGCTCGTACATAACCCCTACCGGTCATGCACAAGTCGGTCTGCTGGTTCTTAACTATAGTCTAGGTATCTAAGACTTCGACCCGGACTAGGTCGAGTCTTGCCTAATTCCCTATAGTTATGGCTCTGATACCAATCTGTCACACCCCAACCGATGGCGGAGTCATCGGGGCATGGCACTGAGCGAAATAGATTGTCCAGAAGTTTCCACAACAATTATCATAACTATTCAATTTAATTAATACGTCTCATACCGTATCTTAAACAGTCAAATAATTATTACAGACAAGCATCAAGACAAATATTCTGTTCCGACAACTCAGATTTAAATAGGTAGCAATTGTTTATCTGCTTCTAGAGACCCCTAATTCGTTATCTACAGACAACTATTTGTTGGGCTCTAAAGCTTTATTCTAGCTTCCATTTCCTACCACACATGCATCCTAAGCACCTGTCACATACGTTAAAATAAAATTCAATACATATGATGTAAAGGTGAGCATACAAGTTTGATAATAGCATATAGAGTCGAATTCATTTACGCATAACCAGCACGTACACATAGTGAAATGAAGCACGTTAGTTATCGACATAGATCCATCGATACCAATGATTGCGGGTTGACTGCCTGAGGCAGTTCGCAATACAGGATTACCACCGTAATCCATGCAAGTAAAAGATCCTTAACAACCCCCGTGTGAACGGGTGCTGAGTCCAAACTATAGTACTATCGTTGCAAAGGCAGGTAGACAGCATTCCATGTGTAAACATAACAAACAAGCATTCATAAGCCACGTATAACATGCGTTAACGGTTAGCGTTCAAATAGTTTGAGTGGTGTGATAATTGTAGTTTGAATATTCGTAACGTATGTAACACCCAAAAGTGCTTAAAGCAAAAAGGGATCGAGTATACTCACAGTGATTTATGGATTGAAGGGAGCGCTTAGCGAATACGGTTAGCCTGAATAGATTCGATAGCATAACGATAAGAGAAACATAAAACAGGAAACAAGTGTTGGGGAGTCGGACAGCTGGTCGATCGGACGGCAGTTCGATCGGACGGCTGACCGTTCGGTTGACAGTCTGCTCGGACGGTTGTCCGGTCGGTTGGTAAGCCGATATGTTTAGATCTACAAGAGATCCTTGTTTGTTTATGTGGAAATCGGCTAGATCCAAGTCATTCTTGGTGGATTGAGGCCAAAACATGAAGTTCTTCAAGAACCCATAATGACGTCATCCTAGAACACTTGATTCTTGATGATTTCACGGTTAAAAGTTTAGATTCGAAAGATAGAAAGGTGTAGGAGTGTGTATAGATCAAGAAAGTACAAGATTTAGGACGAAAACTTACCGGAATCGAGAGAAATCTGAGAAAAGGCAAGTTGAGCGTGCTGGTCGAACAAGGGTTTCCAAAAGTGGAAAGAGTGACAATGACAGGGGTATTTATAGGAAGACAAAAGAGGAAAGGGCTAGCCGATCGGCTGGCACCTCGATCGGACAGCCTGTCCGATCGGACAGCAGTCCGTTCGGCTGGCTGTTCGATCGGCTGGGAAGCCTGATCGATCGGTTGCACCTTTTTGAGTGTTTCATGCGACGATTTCAGATACTTCGATTACGATTGCGCACGGTTCGATTCGATAGGATTTCCTAGTCAAATTACTTTCAGTCCCAACTACTTCGTGTCTCGCGTAATCTGTTTCCCACCATTTATCATAGTTCGATTATGATTCGAGTTCGATTACATTCGAGTTAGACTTCGAGTTTCGATTGAGTTCGCTTGATTACCACATCATAACATAAATAACATGCACATGTAACACGTAAGGCACACACACGTATAATCAATAAGTAAAATGCATAGTTCGAGTTGCGATTCGACGTTGATTCGATTAGCATAGCTTGATTATTAGTTGATTAACTTTATCGCATTGTTACTTCCTGTAGTTCACAGTCGTAGGTCGATTGAAATACGATTAATGTTCATCGATTATTGTAATGAACGACACTTACTCCACATAATACAAATAAAATAAAAACATTTCTACAAGTCAAGTTGCGCGAATCGGTCGTTGACTTTGACCTTGACTTTGACTTTCACTTACGAAAACACGGGGTGTTACAGCGGCATTCGCGAGCACATCATGATGATGAATGACATGGCCAATAAGCTGAAGGGGCTGGAAATGGAGATCAGTGATGGTTTCCTTGTTCATTTTATCATCACTTCGCTTCCTTCATCCTTTGAAGCATTCAAGATCAATTACAACACTTAGAAGGACAAATGGACGATGAGTGAGTTGGTCGCTATGTGCATACAGGAGGAAGAGCGTATGAGGATGGATCGCCCTATTGATGTTGCTAACTTCACCACCTCCAACTCTAAGAAAAGTAAGAACAATCATCAGAGAAAGGATGCTTCAAAAGTCCAAAGGCCTAATCCTAATACAAGTGCACCCTCCAGCTCTAAGAACTCCTTAGGCAGAATCCGCTGCAAGTTCTGTAAAAAGGCAGGACATATGCAGAAGGAATGCCCTGGCTTTAAGGAGTGGCTGACTAAGAAATGTAACGATTATTTTATGATACTTGAGTCCTATAATTTAAGTGTTCCTGCTAATTCTTGGTGGTTTGATTCTGGTTCTGTGGTTCATGTTACCAATTCAACTCAGGGATTCCTTTCAATCCGGAAGCTGGAAAGAAACCAAAGAACGCTTAAGGTTGGGGATGATCAAGAATTAGAAGTGAAGGCCATTGGAACATTACAATTAGTTATGAAAACTGGTTTATGTATTAAACTTTACGATACCTTATATGTTCCTGAGGTAACTCGGAACCTTGTATCAGGACCAAAGTTAGACATGGACGGTTTTATTGTTTCCCATGGTCATCGCAAACTCTCTATCCTCTATGATTTTGTTCTTTATGGTACTGGTATTCTGGATGGTGGTCTCTATAGATTAGAACTAGATGATGGCTTTTCCAAATCTTTGTTGTCATATAACATTAATGAATCACTCACAAAGATGAAAGAGAAACGAGACTTAGAAACTTCGTCCATGTTGTGGCATCAACGTTTAGGCGACATCTCAAGAGACCGATTAAATCGTCTCGTAAAGGATGAAGTCTTACCTCCTCTCGATTTCTCTGATTTTGGAACATGTGTCAAATGTCTTAAGGGTAAAATGACATTAGCGAATAAGAAAGGTGCCACTTGGAGCTCTAATTTATTAGAACTCGTTCATACTGACATCAGTGGTCCCTACCAAATCGCTGGCATAACAGGACATACTTCATTTATCACTTTCATTGATGATTATTCTCGTTACATGTACTTGTATCTAATTAAGGAGAAATCTGAATCTCTTACAACTTTTAAAGATTATAAGGCTGAAGTTGAAAAGCAATTGGATCATCAGATTAAAGTTGTGAGATCAGATAGAGGCGGTGAATATTATGGAAGACATACTGATGTGGGACAAGCTCCTGGTCCATTTTATGAGTTTTGTAAGGGCCAGGGGATTGTGAACCAATACACCATGCCTGGTACACCTCAGCAGAACGGTTTCGCTGAAAGAAGAAACCGTACCCTTATGAACATGGTGCGCAGTATGTTAGCCAACACTAACTTACCATTATTCCTCTGGACTGAAGCGTTAAAAGCAGCTGTTCATATACTCAATAGAGTTCCTTCTAAGTCTATCCCTAAAACTCCTTATGAACTTTGGACAGGAAGGAAACCGAGTCTTAAATATATGAAAGTATGGGGTTGCATTGCTGAAGCAAAACTTTACAATCCTTTCCTAAGGAAACTTGACCCTAAGACAGTTACCTGTTTCTTTATCGGGTATCCTGATAATTCAAAGGGTTATCATTTCTATTGTCCTTCTCATGTCACCCGTGTTGTTGAAACCAAGCGTGCTGCGTTCCTGGAGGATTTCAAGGTCAGTGGGAGCAGTAACAACCCTTACGAAGAATTGCAAGAAGTACAAGACGCGGGGGGAGAGACTCGTCGCTTACCATTACTCCGATTACTCCTCTTGTACCCAATGCAACTACTGTACCTGAAGCTACTGCACCAACTCAAAATTTACCTCCACAATCAGAACCAATTATACCTCATGACGAAGGCACATCAAACGCTCAAAACCAAGACAACGCTGAACCCGATAATCCACTCAGGAGGTCATCTAGGCAAAGAAGGCCTACTAATTGGGATGATTATGTTACCTACCTGACTGAAATGGATCCCGGAAAGCTCAATGATCATATCTCTTACAATGAAGCCATTAGCAGTGATCAGTCTTCTGAATGGAATCAAGCAATGATTGATGAACTTGAATCCATGAAGAAAAATGACGTTTGGGATTTGGTAGAATTACCCAACGGTGTCAAACCAGTAGGATGTAAATGGGTGTTCAAAACAAAACTAGATCCGAATGGTAACGTTGAACGCTACAAAGCGAGATTGGTTGCAAAGGGCTACACTCAGAAAGAGGGAATTGATTATCAAGAGACATTTTCACCTGTCTCTCGTAAAGATTCATTAAGGATCGTCATGGCCCTAGTAGCTCATTTTGATTTAGAGTTACATCAGATGGACGTTAAAACCGCTTTCCTTAACGGAGACTTGGACGAAGATGTTTACATGAAACAACCTGAAGGTTTTAGACCTGAAGGTCAGGAGCATCTAGTCTATAAGTTGAAGAAATCCATTTATGGGTTAAAACAAGCATCACGTCAATGGTACCTCAAGTTTGATGAAGTCATGAAGAAACAAGGTTTTATGAAGAATCAAGTGGATCAATGCACCTACCTTAAGATGAGTGGGAGCAACTTTACTATACTTGTCCTTTACGTAGATGATATTCTATTGGCAAGTAATAGTTTAGACATGTTGCATGAGTCGAAGCGGTTACTCTCGCATAACTTCGACATGAAGGATCTCGGAGATTCTTCTTACGTCATTGGCATCGAAATTCACCGAGATAGACACAAAGGGATCTTAGGATTGTCCCAAAAGGCTTACATAGATCGTGTCCTTACACGTTACAACATGCAACAGTGCAAACCCTCAGTCGCTCCAGTAGTTAAGGGAGATGTTTTCAGTTCATTCCAGTGTCCGACGACAGAGATTGTGAAGGAGCAAATGAGCCAGATACCTTATGCGTCAGTAGTCGGGAGCCTGATGTATGCTCAAGTCTGTACTCGCCTAGATATCGCTTATATTGCTGGAATGCTAGGCCGTTATCAGACTAATCCTGGCCTAGATCACTGGAAAGCTACGAAGGTACTTCGATATCTGCAAGGGACGAAAGACTATAAACTGACTTATAGAAGAAGTGATCATTTAGAAGTGGTGGGCTATTCTGATTCTGACTTTGCCAAGTGCAAAGATGACAAGAAATCCACTTCGGGCTATATCTTTATGTTAGCAGGCGGCCCTATCTCATGGAAGAGTCATAAACAACAGTTGACCACAACTTCCACAATGATGGCAGAGTATATTGCTGTTTATAACGCAACCTGTCATGGAATGTTGCTTAGAAACCTGATCACTGGACTCAAAATTGTTAATTCCATTTCTAGACCATTGAAGCTTTATTGTGATAATTCAGCTGTCGTTAGTTTCTCGAACAGTAACAGTTCGACTGGAGCTGGTTTATATCTCGATACAAAATATCTGTTCGTACGAGAACGAGTTGAGGAAAATAATCTTTGTATCGAGTATATTAGTACTAAAGATATGCTTGCGGATCCGATGACTAAAGGTCTCCCTCCTAAGGTTTACGAAGAACATGTTCAGAATATGGGATTTAGTAAAGACCTTATTTAAGCATATTGTACTAGCTTATGTTTTATGATTAATGAAATTTCCTCAGTTTGATTTTGTATGTCTCTTAGAATATGTTCAACCGGTATAATGACATATAGACAAATGAAGTTACAAATCAAACAAAGGGCTTATGCATATTTTGATCATAACGATTAGGTTTTAAATTAAGGCTATAGTATGATTAATGGGGGTCCTGAGTCGCATAATGATTCAACGGTTGTATTTCTCTGCTATAGTACTTGTTTAAGGCTAAAATGAGTGTTAACTCCTGATCAGGCTTATCTAATACTCATAGTAAATAATTACTCGGCTAAGTGGGAGAATGTAAGATTAAATATATATTATGTTTAATATTTAATCTATAGCCATTATAATCATTTACATAATATAGATCAAAATATATAATAACCTATTAAATAATTAGTTGGTAATTGTTGATGGACCATATTACCCTTATTAACTAATTAGGTTTCCTCCTGGGTGCTTATATAAGGAGAATTATCTAGAGGTCATAAGGTTACACACTGAGACAGATAACCTAATAACCATAACATCATCATTCGACCTCTCTCTCCTACAACCGATTCCCTTGTCGGTTTTCTTAGTCACCATCATTAGTCTGCACCCTAAGGAGGAACTAGATCACACTGACACATATGTCGAACTCGATGGGATCATCTCTGACTGGATTCTCCACTGCACTGTCTGCTGTAACAGGTATGTTTTAATGTTTTCCCTCATGTATAAACAGAACTGAACCAACATTGCGTTTTACAACACAATGAAAAAACACATTTTTGTGTGTTTTTAGTCCATTGCATTTTAGAAAATAACACATTTTTTTTTTGTTTTTAGTCTATTGCGTTTTAGAAAAAAAAACACATATTTTGTGTTTTTAGTCCCTTGCGTTTTAGAAAAAAAACTTATTTCTTTTGTTTTTTTTTGTTAGTTGCGTTTGAAAAAAAACACATTTTATGGTTTTTTTTTTGTTCGTTGAGTTTTAGATTAAAAAAAACACATTTTTTTTTGTGTTTTTAGTCCATTGAATTATAGAAAAAACACATATTTTTTGATGGACTAGAATACCCCTAAACTAATTCACACGCCTCTTATTTTTATTCAATTTCACACATTTAATCTAAGCTATTTATTTTAAATCTAATGAATAATATAACATTTTATGGATATTCTTTTTATTTTTTTACAGCGACACATTTATTGAATTATTTCTATGTCTCGTCTGTGTACCAATATAAATCTTATTGTTGTTCTTTAATCGAACTTATAAAAATTAGAGCAAATTACTATTTTGGTTCATGTGGTTTAGCCAGTTTAACCCTTTAAGCCAAAAAAGAAATATTTTGATATATCAAACCCTAATGTTGCATTTTATAATAGTTTTGGCTCATAACACTAACTTTGTTACTTTTTTTGCAATTAAGTGTAAGGATAGTTAGGTCATTATATACATAAAGGGTTGTTTTTTTATAATTACAAACTTCTTTTAATATTTAAGAGATTATTAATACAATTACTCAAGTTTTTTTTTATTATTTCATTATTTTCACAATTATTATTTACCAAAATATTTTTTTAAATATATAAATAAATACGTATTTCCTTTGACCATTTGTTTTTATAAACGTCGTTTTTAAAATAATTTGTTTTTAACCTTTTTTAAAACCCTGTATCGTTTTTAAAATTGTTACTTTTTAAATTTTTGTTTTTTAGAAATCATTCTTTCTAAAGTCGTTTGTCTTTTAAAGTTTTTTTTAAATTGTTCATTTTATACTATTCTTTTTAAAATAATTTGTTTTTTAAACAATTTTTTTAAGTCGTTCAATATTTAAAAACGTTTCTTTTTAAACCATTCCTTTTAGAACCGTTTTTGAAATCGTTCATTTTTTAAACTTTGTATTCAATTTACTTATATATAAATAAATACGTATTTTCTTTGACCATTTGTTTTTATAAACGTCGTTTTTAAAATAATTTGTTTTTAACCTTTTTTAAAACCCTGTATCATTTTTAAAATTGTTACTTTTTTAAATTTTTTGTTTTTTAGAAATTATTTTTTTTAAAGTCGTTTGTCTTTTAAAGTTTTTTAAAATTTTTCATTTTATGCCATTCTTTTTAAAATAATTTGTTTTTAAACAATTTTTTTAAGTCTTTCAATATTTAAAAACGTTTCTTTTTAAACCATTCCTTTTAGAACCGTTTTTGAAATCATTCAATTTTTTTAAACTTTGTATTCAATTTACTTATAGCCATTAGGGAAAAAGAACTTCAAAAATTTAAGGAATTTAAAAATGATCGATTTTGAACGAACGATGGGTTCAGAAAACAAAGATTTTGAAAACGACGTTTATAAAAAACAAATCCTTAAAAAAATAAGTTAACAAGTGTAAGGTTTTAAAAAGTGCACAAATAAAATAAACTAAAGGCTAAAAAATAATGAACTTCGAACAAACAAATGGTCCGAGGAAATGGAAGATTTGAAAAAAGATAATCCATTCTAAAAAAAAGTTTGAAAATGAACGATCTTTTGCAAACTTTTTAAGAGAATGGTTTATCTTTTTTTAAATCTTCCATTTATTTGGATCATTCGTTTGTTCAAAATTCATTCATTTTTAATTAAAATTGCTCGCTTTTTAAAACCTTACATTTTTAACTTAATCTTTTAAAACCTTTTGTTTTTTATACACTACGTGTTTTTAAAAAAAAATCGTTTCTAAACCGTTCATTTGTTTAAAATGATCGTTTTAAATTCCTTTGATTTTTAAAATCGTTGACTTTTTAGGTTCTTTTTTCCCAACGGATATAAGTAAATAATAACATACAAAGTTTTTAAAATGATATATTTTAATGTCACACCCCGACCACGTAAAACAACAAGACGTGGCGGAAACGTCGGGGAGTGTTGTAACAGAATCATTGTTTCGTAACCATGGAAAAATTATTTTGTTTTATTGAATAAATGAACTCATTGTTTTAATACAATCAAATAAGTACAACTATGATCTTCCAAGTTTTAAAGTCGCTAAGGCACGAGTCCATCCTAAATGTAGCATGTATCAACAATCATCTCAAGACAGCACCTGAAACATGTGTAAAAATAGGTACGTCAGCATAAAAATGCCTGTGAGATACATAGGTTTTGTGAATATAGGATTCATGACTTATAAGTTTAGAAAAAAAGTTGTTTAACAAAAGTCAGTCATGATCCTTGTAAAATGTTTTGTTTTATAAATCATTCGAAAAGTGATGATAAAGTAGATGATACATAAAAGAGTAATGTAAGGTTAAATGAATAACCAAGTAAAAATGAGTTTGTATAAGATAAGTTGTTGTAAAACAATGTCTTATGAAAAGTATGTTATTTGTATAAAATGTTATATGACTTAAATTGAAATGATTCAAATAACGCTACGATATGTAATACCATACAAACACTTATATATAGGAAGTACCAGCGGCGTATCCACCATGCTTGTATCATATTACACACGCCTCGTTACTTAAGTCACTTACTCAAACCAAACCACCAATATAGAATGTTCATGTTTAAACCAATAGTCCAATGTTATTGTATAACTCAAGTTATATGTAAACCATGTAATGTGTAAACAAAAGTTATGTATGGTAAGTAAGATGAGATTTCTTAAACCACAAGTAAAAATGTACAAAACAAAGTGTTTGAATAAATCAAAAGTTATGCTTTGTAAATTAATGTAAGGTTAAACGAATAACCTTATAGTAGCATATTAAAAGTATACTTTGGATTTGTAAATAACATATTAAACTATGTTTTGGTTTCATAAATAACATATCAAAATATGCTTTGGGTTTTATAAATAACATATAAAAATATGTTTTGGTTTGTTGATAAAATATATATGTTGGTTCTGTACAATACCACACATGAGAGTATATCAAAATATACTTTTGGGAGTATATCAAAATATACTTTAAAGGTGTGATTTAAGAATTCATTCAGACCTAGTGCATCAAAATGCACCTTTGAGACTATAGGGATACCAAAAAGGCAATCCCTATTTGGATGGAGAAACAAATTGGTTTCAGACATTCCATGACAATAGGAATGGGGTGTCTAATCCTATAGCGCTATATCATACTAACAATCGGTCTGGTGAACATAAAATAAGTACAATTCAACATTTTTATTTTATGTTCTTTGAGAAATCAGTGTTTAAACCATAGATAGTCATTTAGTTTGTCATAAGATAAGTAATAACATGTATAATCAATTATACTTTGAAATCATGAAAATAACACATAGGTACACATGTTTCACCCCAAAACAGTTTGGAAAATAGTAAAATAGGGGAACTATGTACTCACTTGAGATTGCTTAGAAGTCCTAGGATAACCACCAAGCAATGCTAGAGATCACGGAAATCAAACGGCACCTAATATAGGTAACTATGTTAATATACCGGACCTAAATCGGAGGATTTATATAGAATGAGGGTTCGTAAACCAAACGAGTATGGAGACTCGTGTCATATGGTTTAACAAAGCCTACATACTAAATGAAACCTAACCTAATTGCTTACGACCCATTACGACCCGTTTAGGTAGCTTATGCTACTTTAACGCGTCGTTTGCGTGAAACGCGTTCGGACCGCTTAACTAGTCCTATGACAAGTAATATATGCCTTAACATGTCTAATATTGTTGTCAAATCAGTTTAGATGTCAAAAGTTATGTTACATATGTTTAAAATGAATCTTGACATCAAAGGGGTATTTTGGTAATTTACCTAAGGCATATAAACTACCTATCATACAACTACTTAAACGAAGCGACCATAAGGTATAACCTCGGAAGGTTATTCCCTATATACTATGGTCACCTAATGTGTTTGGTCGGATCCTAATGATCGACCAAATGGGTCGGGTTCGAAGGTATAAGCGATTTATAAGATCCCTTACCCTTACGACCCTAGACAACGTGGTAATCAGTAGGCATAGTCACAAGGGACTATAACCATCGTGATTACGCTCACGTTGCGAAGTTCAAACGAACTTCGCATTGACCATAAACTGGTCAATGCAGAAAGTCAAACAAAGTTTGACTTTTGGACTCGAAAAGCAATAAAAGAACGAAGGAATACTTACAAAGGGTCCCCGAATGCTAATCTTGATTCAAGTAGCTCAGGTATGAAACAATGGTTTCAACTTAGAGCTTCTCAAATCAGATTCTTGTGGGTTTTGCAATGGGGATGGATGGGTATTTATAGATTTCGGTTCACCGTTAGGATCGTTTCTTGAATATCGTGCCTTGATCTCACCCGTACACTTGTCGGAATGTTATGGTAACTCATTTTGCCCCCACCACAAGAGTTTGACACATGGCTTTGGCCTTTGGGGTGTTTGGAAGCCATTAATCAGCAGCCAACACAATTTTCTGCATATGACCCCTGCTTACGGACCTCAACACTCAGAATGTTGAGGTCCGTAAGGACCTTGCGGGCCTGAAACTTTCGAAAATGGCAGAACAGGCCCCTGTGTGCGTATCGTCGTGTTTTGGCACTTCTAACACCCGTCAAACCCAATTTCAAGCTCCACAATGATGTTAAGACATAGGGAACATGAAATATGCTTGAAAATATCACGGATGTCGGTTCTTTTGGCCGTACGATTGCGTTGTTCGGTTAATTACGACAGAATGCGCATAAGCGCGAAAAACGATCCAAATGGCGTGACGAATGGATTTTTCTTATGCCAAACACTAAAATAAAATATTTTAGTGCTTACATAAATTTTTGGATGTCCGGATGTATTCAGAACGTAAGTTATGCGCGAAAATGCAAACTTATGCACTTTTTGACACTTTTAGTCCCTGAATGACCCAAAAATTTATTTTAGCACACCGAACCCCTCAAAGCCTATTTCTAAGCTATATAAAGGATATTTAAGGTGTGTTTAACTTATGGTCATGTTCCGGAATGGTCGTTATAGTTCAAATTGGCATACTTTCGCAGTTTGTCAAGTTTAGTCCCTGTAAGCGAATTAACTTGTTTTTGCCATACCAAAGCCTTTAAAACTTATTTCTAAGTTATGTAAAGGTTATTTAAGGTATGTTAAGCCTATTTCACTATTCCGGAGTGTTCGTTGGATTAAACTGGTTATATTTACGCATCAGAGCGCGTATAACCCTCCAGAAAGCGATTTAAAGCTTAAAATCGAACAAGAGTTGATATGTGCAAACGATACACATATTTTTACAAATCCCAAGTATGAAATACAATATTTCATTGGTTTGGCATTTGTTTGATGGTTGAAGTGACACATGTGTCACATTTAAAAAGAGCTGCTTTAAAAACGCACGATTAAAAAAATACTTAAAAAACCTTAATAAACAAACGATTTTAAAAAGAACGGTAAAAGATGAATTGTTTTGAAAAAAGTGAACGATTTTAAAAGAATGATTTAAAAAAAATAAACGGTTTAAAAATGAACGATTCTAAAATGATGGACGATTTTGAGAAAAAAAGTTAAGTAAAACAAAAGCTTTGAAAAACAATGTTTATAAATAACACATGTGTACATTTAAAACGTATTTTATTAAATAATAATCATGAAAATAACGAAATAATAAATAAAATTTAAATAATAAAATAAATAGTCTCTTAAACATACAAAGAACTTTGTAATATTTATAAAATACACCCCTAAGGTATATAATGACCTAATTATCCTTACTGCAAAAAAGTAACAAAGTTAGTGTCAGTGGCCAAAATCATTATAAAATGCAATCTCCGGGTTTGATATGTCAAAAGATTTCTTTTTGGGCTGAAAGGCTTATACTAGCAAAACCATAGGAGCCAAAATAGTAATTTACTCTAATAATAATAATAATACTTTAAAAAAATAATATAATATATATATATTTTTCTGAAAATATCCAGAGCAGATGAAGGTGGATGACCCGGGGTAATATGTAATGATGTAATCCTTTTTAAACTAAACTTATGTGAGATTTCTGTTTTGTCATTTTAAATTTCTAATTTTTATAGATTTTTTTCTTATTTTTAAATTTTACATATAATATGTGTATACACACGTACATTGCATTAGTTATAAAGTTAAATACGCAATTGTGTTTAGTTATTTTACTGTGCATCGTCCCAATTTTTATCTACATCTCGATATACTTTTTTTCGAAACCGTGTTATGAATACGTAGTAATATACAAGTAATCAAAGTACATGTTATTAGATAGAGAACGATTTTGTTTAGCGGGCCACAACGCGTGGAGGTTAAATTCCAGTTATGATTATATAACATCCTTTGTTCTCTTCACTATCAAACACCTTAAACCAAAGATTATCACATATCTAATAGTCCCAGATTTGCTTTCCCCGTTTATTACTCAATAAAATTTAAATTTAAATTATGAAGACCAAAGATTCGTGAATTAGTAGATTTTTCTATTACCCAAGAAAAAATGTTTTACTTTAGATCATATTTTTTTTAACGTTATCTTTTTTTTTATTTCTGTTTTTTTTTAAGTTTAGTCGGTTTCTATTTTATTTTTTATTTCTAGTATTGTAATTTTTTTTAATTTAATGAAGTATTTTAAGTTTTTAATTTAAAAAAATAAATAATTGTGTAATGATTGGATGGGACGTTATTGGGCATTTCCCACTACGCCACTTTTGCAAAAACGCCCAATAATGGCCCATGCTGACGTCCGCCACATGGCAGAAAACGCCCCAAGGTGGGGGCATTATTTAACAAACGACTACGCATGGTCTAATAACTGTCCTACACATTTTTAAAACCAATCTCACCTTTCTTATGATTCGTTTCATTACTTTTCCCCAAACTTGTAAGGTTTTGATTATACGATTCAGTCTTGAAAATAGAGCCCACAATTTGAAACATTGAACCGGTCGTTTAACCCTTTTTTTCTTGTATTAAAAAATGCAATCATGTGTAAAATTACATTCCAGCAACATACCCATGATTTATAAATAAATTACGTAAAACTACAGATTCATAATCCCAAACACCACATGTAACCAAAGACCGTTTATTTAATATCTTGTCACAATTCACAAACGTAACTAGTCCATATATATCACACCAAAACCTTAAAATGATGGACATCACGCAGTACCTTTGAACTTGGCATCATACTCGTATGGTTGCTGCAATTCCAAAACAAAAAAAGGGTATTAGACACGAAAAACGTCATATCCAACATCATTACTGCTGAGAAGATATCAATGTTCACTTCTCACGTGATAGTAAAATGGACGATTTCAATTACAAATCAGAGTGGGTCCCTTTTAACACAGGTCCAAATGAGTCGGGTCGGGCCGAGCTGAAAGGTTTTGCACTTTTTTTTTTTATTTCGTAAACAATTAATATGTTAAATAAAATTGTAGAAACTAGTGTTAAAGTAACTATCTAGTTATTTAATAAAGCAGATAAATGAGGTTTTGAGCATTCCAAAATGAACTTTGGAGGACTTCCAACCCATCTGACACATACTTGTGTCAATTAAGTTTTAGAATTCTACCAGCTTGATCCTTTGTAAATAAAGTTAATATGTTTGCAATCCATCCTACATGGCAGCACCATACTAATTTACAGCAATAGCCTAGACTTATATGGATGATCAAATGAAGTGAGGTTTGAAAGAATTTAGTTTAACAAGTTAATATGTTTCAAATCCATACGTTACATCTGTAACTTTTATTATGATTTAGTTTTTATAAACGTGCAAACACGTATCCATGCATCCTCAGGTTACTAGAATGTTGGACCACATGCACGCGCGCACACACACACACAAACACATATATAATGAAACTCACCAAAAAAATGGCTGAAATCAACCTACGAGCAAACCATCTCTTGTGCATTGCCTGTTGAGCTAGCGCAGCTCCCTCCACACTATCAAATCGTAGATACACATAACCAGCACTGTTCCTGTTATCGAGATAATTAGTTAAAACACAACTTCTGCAGAGATCCATCCTAGGCAAGAAAATTCACAATTTTGGTATACATTCATACATACAGATTAAGCATGTGTCATTCAATAAGAAACACATGTACAAAAGTATGCAAATCTTATACATCAGTTTAATTATACAAATTCATATTTGTGTTCTCCTCTATTGTATGCTTATGTGAAAATGAATATGTTGTTCATAACCTCATTCAAGGAAAAAATTCTTCACAGAGCATAAGCACATTAACGTGTTCTTAATAAATATGCTTTTTATCAGACAAATATATGACTAAAAACACGATGTATTTTTTTGGTATTCAACTGAACTTGTATCCGAATCAAACAGAGCTTAATGCAAGTAGGCCAAAAGCATTTTAAACACACATACTTGTCAACATAAATGTGCTTCACCCGTCCATAGTTGGAACACTCTTCTTCCACGTCATCTTTGATATCCAAATCAAACTCTGGGTCAGCCTGCAAAACATACTTAAATATGAATTCCTTACACAAAATATTCAACTTCTAATTTTCGTTCGAATACAAGAAACATGTATCAACAATTGATCATAGTAGTCAAAGGCAGGCAAATTAAGCGCACAGTGCAGCAAAACAGTTGATTAAGGAAAGAACATACCTCTGTAGCAGGGTCAAACATATTCTTTAGCAGCAAGCACTCGCTTGGGTTTCCAATGGGTTCTGAAGCAACAGGAGAAACAATTTGGGTTGGCAAAACAGGAATGGGAAGTGTAGCTGCTGGCACATTCATCGGCAAAGCACCAGGTAGGGCCGTTGGAACAGATCCGTTAACTATAGGTGCTCCAAGAGATCCAGGGAGACTGCAACAATAAACATATTAACATAAATATAGCTCAACTAAGAACAAAAATGCAATGAAAATGAAGGTCCCACAAACATACCCTGAGGTAATGCCACTGCGGTCAAGCTTTGCCATTAGCATCGCTCTTGATTGAGCATTAAGTGCCTGTAGAGAAAGAAATTAATAGTTAGCTATTAACAACATATCTTTTTGCTAAATGAGAAGATTTGACACTTTACGGTGATCATCACTGATTTCACCATGAAAAACAGTTATTAGTTCTTCAAGGGGAATAAGTAAAAACAGAAGATAACTTTGATCCAATATTTTATATCAAATAAACAGACTCTCCCCCAGTAAAATAAACGATCTTTAAAAGATATATGTAATATATATAGATAGATATATACTGTCATGCGGACTCACCAAGCCTCCACCATCATCATCATCAAAGTCCGCTGCTTTTGCCCCAGTGTCTTGTGCAGCAATGTGCTCTGTAACTGAAGATACCTACAAGGATAAAGCAACAAACTGTGAAGCCTGCCTTGATATAAAATATTGGCTACATAAACACCAAATTATAATATGACAAAGGAATAAAAAGTCAATTGACAAAAATATCACCTTAATTGTCCGACCCGCAATCTCAAGCTTCCCATTCAAACTTTGTGCTGCCTTTGCATGCTCAAGTTGAGCAAACTATAAAAAAAATGAGACCAAGGGTTGTATATTAACATCAATGGAAGCTTAATAACTAGTGAAAAAACGAATTAAAATCAAAGTTAATACCGACTTGAACAAAGCCAAAACCTTTACAGTGCCCTGTCTCGGGATCAGTGGGGAGTTGCACAAGCTCCACAGGTCCAAAAGCTTCAAAAATCTGTGATTCCAGAAAGCACAGATGTCAATCTCAAAGATAACAAGAAGAAAAATCTTAAAGCTCCAAATCTCACGTGTACTTTTGAATAAGATAATCACTTTAACATCTATTACTTGTGAATGTTTGAATATATAATGTATCTTTTTGGTTTGTTTAAATAACAGAGACTTAATATTAGACAGCTTCCTGCTCCTCATTGCTCCTTCCCACCTCTCAACTTCATTATGTAAATGAAAACACATCTATACACCTCTTTTAACATTGTGGTATCTTGAATATTATTAAGTTGCATGATACAATTAAATAATATTATAAATTCCATAATATTTACATAACGAGGTTGAGAATTGAAAAGAAGCAATGAGGAGCAGAAAGTTGAAAAAGATTATGCTTTCTAAGACAACATTCTCTAAGTAGTCGTATTCGTCGAAGTCCATTGCAGTAGTTGATGGATTAGGGTTTTGGTGGATTGAATTCCACTGGTGGAGAGAGTTATAGATGTGGCGGGCACTGGGAAGTGAACCCTAGCTTTCGCTATTGAGTCGCTGCAATTTGCTTCGGCCTTTAGACCGTGGGGTATGGTGGGCCTTGGGTTGGGGCGTGGGTTGGGAACCCACACACATTCAACTCGGTATGGTGGGGCGTGGGTTTGGTGGGCTGGAGCTGGGCTGACCCAGCCGGCTTTTTCAATATTATTTAAAACAACAAATTTAATTTTTTTAATATTTTTAAATAAAGAAAATTACAAAAAAAAAATTCATAACTTTTATATTTGTTTTTTATCTCTTCTCTCAACGCCAAGACTAGTTCTAACTCGTCACCCTGTAGGTGATCAATGGACTGGGTTAGAAATTTCATATCATCCCGTTTTTGTTTCTGGGCATCTCTAGCGGCATCTCTAGCTTCTTTGCTCCTTCGTATTTCGGCCCTTTGTTGTTGGAATACGTTGAATGTATCTATCTTGCATGAAATGTCATCCAACTGCTCGCTGTATATTCCCCTACGCGAGCCAGAACTCCCAGCTGAAGGCGATGCCGTTTCAGATCTAGATTTTTGAGCACGTCTTCTTGAGGCATTTCTTCCATACTCAGGCCGGTTTGGGCTTGGCGAATCATCCAAAAGGTCTTCCAACTCTTGATCTCGTGCATCAGATTGGGCTTGGGACGAGGCCCTTGACCTTTTGGAAGACGAGTTAGTTTCGCTACCAATGGGGATAGTCGCCCACTTTGGATGGAACTTACAAATCTCCCAACAATGCATGAAACGGAAGTCGGTCTTCACATTTGATTTGAATGCGACCACTGCATTTGTCAAAATGTCGGCTTCGGTTTCACCACTTTTCGGGTTTTGCTTTGCTTTATTTAAAAAACCACTAAATTTTGTAAGTTGGATGCTTATCTCGCTCCACTTTGAGGATAAGCTATCGTTTTCACGATAACTCTCCCTACCCATTTCTTCATGGAATAGTCTACTAACGGATTCCCACAGGGCGGTTCGATGTTGCGAATTTCCTATTTTAATAAAAAAAATTAATTATTACAAACTTATATAAAAAATAACCATTAATAAAAAACAAAGGTTAAGAATACCTAAAGTTGAATGTTGAGTTTGTTCACACCAAGCCCTCGCCAATGCAACTTCTTCAGCAACGACCCATTTTTGTTGTTTTCGTTTGGCGGTTTCAACAACTTTATCCTCATCGGTTTTTTTCTTATGACTTCTTTTTTTGACGGGTTTCGATGCGGAAGGACCATCATTGGGTGGTTGAGTTTCGGGAACGGATTCGTATTGTGATAGGTCGATGGAGGTTGGTGAAAGGTCGATGGCCGATTGTGAAAACGGGGTAGGTATCGCATCGTCGGTGTGTGGGAAGTTAGTAAACACACGATTCCCGATATACGATGCATAACCCGCCATGTCGGGCATAGGAGAGTGTATGAAAAATGGACGAGCTATTGGACGAGTGGGTGGTGGGCTAGGATTACTTTCTTGTAATCCATACGGGTTGTTCGGGTCATAAGGACGGTTGTAAGGATGCATTTTTTCGTTTTGTATAAGGAGAATGTGAGTTTTATAGTGAAGATGTGGTTGAATGTGGTAAAAAATGGAAGAAAAATGTGAGTTTTATAGTGAAAAAATGGAAGAAAAAATTAATTTTTTTTAATATAGCCGTTGGCCAACGGCTCTTTTCTTTTGGTCATACACAGCCCGCCATGTCAGCTCGCTTCCCTCGCCCCACGCCCGGCTTGAAACCCAAGCCCCAAGGGCCACGCCCTAATCCAAGCCCACCCGGGATGGTGGCTTGGGCGTTTTCCCCTAACCCACGCCCAAACCCAAGCCCCATACCCCATGGCCTTATGTTATGTTAGATCGAGGTTTAAATGAAATTAAGAGTAAAATGTCCAGACAGTTCATGTGGTTTTGTAAAGTAACACTTAGGTAGTGTTTGGTACGTAGAAATGAGAGGTGGAATGTAATGAATGATTACGAGCGAATGAAGGTTTGTTTGGTACGAGGTAATGGAATGGACGAGGGAATGGAATGGACGACGTAATGGAATGGATAAGCTAATGGAATTGATTATTACCATTTCATGTCTTGTTTGGTTACCATGTGATAATGGAATGAACCATTACTTTTTGTTGTTTGGTATGCGAGAAAAAACGAAGGAATAAAATCAGATGGCGGTGGTCAATGATGGACAGTGTTGGTGGGTGGTGATAGGTGGTAGTTGTAGGGGTGGCGGTGGTGGTGGGCGGAGACGGCGGCGAACGAAGACGGCGACGGGTGGTGACAACGGTGGCGGTGGTGGGTGGTAGCGCTGGTTAGAGGTGGTAGCGGTGGCAATGGTGGTGGCAGGTGGTAGCGTGGTGGCGGTGGGTGGTGGTGGTTGATAGCGATGGTGGAGGTGGGTGGCGACGGCGATGGTGATCGGAGGCTATGCTGTAACATTCCCAAAATTTTTATTTATAAAATTTATTTTAAAATAAAGTATATAAAAACTTATGTTATTAAAAGGATGCATCATGAGTAAGTTGATCAATGGAAATATGAGGTATTCTGGGCAAGCGTGTCACACCCCGAAATTATCAGAGCTGGCGTGACTGGACTGGTATCTTCATTGCACAGCGGAAGCAGATAATCTAAGTCTTTTAGGAATTGAACGCCCACTAAGTACTCGTATCTCCAATGGTTCTCCTATTCCAACCATGCATTGTCTTAGGAATGCAACCTGAGAAAGAAACATGCGAAAAATCAACATAAAGTTGAGCGAGTTCATAGTTTGTTTGTAAAAGATTTGAACTAAATCTTTTGAATAACCGATTTGTGAGATAATATTGAGAAAACGAATTTAGAAATCATTTTCTTGCTAGGTTATATGGAAACTTGGTATTTGTAACGCATTATGTTCGTAAAGCCATGTATTTGTAAACTCTTGTATTTGTATAACCGTCAATGCCCACCCTGACTTTGACTTCATGCCCGCATAATCCTATGCTTTAAATTTATATGAAATATGGTATGTAATTTGTAAAAATCAGGTATTTCTGTAAGTATGTATGTCCCTGGTATGTAGCAATAAGGAAAAAGAGATCACCATTGGGTTGCAAAGCCAATGATATGTGTGAAGTGATGCAGGAAGACTCAAACCTAGCAGATTTGTGCGTCGGGCTCATAGTCACCGCCTGGTCCACTCAGCGGACTCAGGAGTGGGGCTCGCTACACCCAAATAGATCTATCACTCATGACCCTCGGTCCTACAACGAGGATTAATGGCCTCAAGTACCACCTACCCTGTAACACCCCGTATTGTCGGAAGTCAAAGTCACGGTCAAAGCCAACGACTGACTGTACGAATTTAACTTATAGTAATTTCCTTAATTTAATTGTATTATATGGAGTAAGTGTTGTTAATTGCTAAAATCGATGTGTGTTATTCGCTATCTAATCGACTCGCGACTGTGAATTATAGGAAGTAACAATGCGATAAAGTTAACTAATCGATAATCAAGTTATGCTACTCGACATCGAATCGTGATACGAACCGCAACTCGACTTAATCTGGTTAATTATACGTGTGTGTGTGCCCTATGTGCTACTTGTGCGTGTTATATATATATATATATATATATATATATATATATATATATATATATGTTGTGGAAATCAATCGAACTCAATCGAAACTCGAAACGCAATCGAACTCGAACCCGGATCGAAAATCGAATTATGATAATTAGTAGTTGGGACTAAAAGTAATTTGACTAGGAAACCCTACCGTGACGAGCCGCGCGCAATCGAAATCGAAACATAAAAAATCGTCGCGTCAAACAAACAAACCAAGTGCCATCCGGCCGGATAGCCATCCGACCGGATAGCCATCCGACCGGATAGCCACAATGCTCCAGGTCAGGCGCCATCCGACCAGGATGTCATCCGACTGGATCGTCATCCGGGCGGTACGCCATCCGATCGGATAACCCTTTCCTCTTTTGGAATCCTATAAATACCCTTGTCATTGTCATTCTTTCCATTTCTGGAAACTCTCTGTCCGAACCATTCGTGCTCCTCACCTTTTCTTCGATTTCTCTCAATCTAGGTAAGATCTCGCCCTAAATCTTGTACTTTCTTGATCTACACGCACTCCTACACCTTTCTATCTTTTAAATCTTAACTTTTAACCGTGAAATCACTAGATTTCGGGTGTTCTAGGGTGACGTCATCATGTGTTCTTCAAGAACTTCATGTTTTGACTTCAATCCACCAAGAACAACCGAGATCTAACCGATTTCCACGCAAACATACAAAGATCTTGTAAAGATCTCGACACAAGAATGGTGAAAAAGGATTGAAAGATGGTTTTAACTTTCTTTCAACTCTTTTACACTCAAAACCGGTAGAATCGGGTTCTGATCTAGTCTCCTAGTCACATTTAGTGCTGTACTGGTTCAGATCTGAATTCTGCCCACGAGACCACCGATTTCGGGTTAAACGAAACAACCGTCTAGAACCGGTAACTAACCGAGTTAGGGTGATTCCTGGTCGGATTAGTCACCTGGGTCGAAACGGAGTTCTATTGGTTGACACGTTGTCAAAGTGTCTCGACATAATGACAAACCATCGAAACGATCAAGTGTAAGACGAACGGAACAATCCGAACGGATCACACTTGGGTCCCACCTTCAAAACAATTCTAACTGGAGTTTGAGTATCGAACGAATTGCAATCCGATCGGACGACCATCTGACTGGATTACTCTTCGGATCATGAGATACTAAGGCTTTAGAGACTTAAACAATTTTCAACATGTTCATTGACAAGGTTGCCATCCGATCGGATTGCCATCCGATCGAATGACGCTTCTGTTGTGAACCCGCCTTCAGTAAGTAACCTCATCACTAAGTCATCGTCCGATCGGACCACTGTCCGACTGGATAACCATCCTAACGGATTGTCATCCGCACGACCAATCATCCGATCGACCGACTTGATAGATAGAGATACTTCAATGTTTTCAAAATACTACAACGAAAACTTCAAAAGTCAAACCATCGTACACAAACACATTCACCTCATAGGAAGAAACAATCCACTCGAATCGCCATCCGACCAGACTACTGTCCGACCGGATGACCACCCGAACGGATTGTTATCCGCACGGATTACCATCCGATCGAACCACCATCCGACCCTTTTTCACTTTGTGACGTTTTACGCATCACTTATCGTTATGCTATCGAATCTATTCAGGCTAACCTTACTCGCTAAGCGCTCCCTTCAATCCATTAATCGCTGTGAGTATACTCGATCCCTTTTTGCTTTAAGCACTTTTGGGTGTTACATACGTTACAACTATTCAAATCACATCAATCACACTACTCAATACTATTGGAACGCTAACCGTTAATGCATGTTATACGTGGCTTATGAATGCTTGTTTGTTATGTTTACACATGGAATGTTGTCTACCTGCCTTAGCAACGATAGTACTATAGTTTGGATCAGCACCCGTTCACACGGGGGTTGTTAAGGATCTTTACTTGCATGGATTACGGTGGTAATCATGTATTGCGAACTGCCTCGGGCAGTCAACCCGCAGTCATTGGTATCGATGGATCTATGTCGATAACTAACGTGCTTTATTTCACTATGTGTACGTGCTGGTTATGCGTAAACGAATTCGAACTCTATATGCTATTATCAAACTTGTATGCTCACCTTTACATTTTATGTATTGACATTATTTTAACGTATGTGACAGGTGCTTAGGACGCACACTTGGTAGGAATTTGAAGCTAGAATAAAGCTTTAGAGCCTAACAAATAGTTGTCTGTAATGGTCAAACTAAGGGTCTCTAGAAGCAGATAAACATTGCTATCTATTTGAATCCGATTTGTCGGAACAGAATATTTGCCTGGATTTTTGTCTGTAATAATTATTTGTTGTTTGAAATACGGTATGGGACGTATTATTTAAATTAAATAGTATTGATAATTGTTGTGGAAACTTCTGGACAATCTGTTTCGCTCAGTGCCATGCCCCGATGATTCCGCCATCAGTAGGGATTATGTACGAGCTTATTCTTCGCTATTTTCGTTTATGCTCCACTATCACTACACTCGAAGTTACAACTATAAATAGGCGATAAAGTCGAGATTAGGTGTGAAAACCACAAACTCTTGACTAAATTGCTTGAGTTAATGCTGTTTTATCAACTTATCGATGATTTTTCCTTCTTTTTAAAAAACGAACGCTTGTTCGACAGGGGAATTATACCAAATCAGGAGTGAAATCCATATTTTGATGAATAATCTCCTCTATTTTATCAAAAACAGGGACGAAGTTGTTGAGACAGGGATGAAACCCTAACCTTGACGACTTGTTCCGCACATTTTATAAAACTCCCACCAAAGTCTCGACGGACTCCAACGACCTGAAGTCACGACACGACTAACGGGATGGGTGCCAAACGCCCAAGAATCGTGGCAAGGACACAGTCCTGAAAGTCAAACGTAGACAACAAGTCCTTGCGAATAGTTGAATCGCTTTGGGTAGTCGAAGTCTACTAGCCGCAGACAGCCTATCTCTCGATTTTTACATGTTTCAAATTCTGAGCCCGCAACTGCTGACTCTGATAATTCATCGATTTTATATGTTTATGTGTGTGTTTACCTGTTTATGTGTTTAAAATTTTGGGAATTTATTCAATTTCGCTTTCACTCTATCGACACGTACGACTCACACTGCATTTCTATCTCAAATCGCTAACAAATCGTTGAATTGTGGACGACCTTATGCTACGATGTACGCTTATACTATGTTATTCGATATACTAAAACGCGATCGCTATATTCGAACGCTCGCGAACTTTGAATGATAGGTTTCTATATTCTAACTACCTCTCAATGATAAAGGAACACGCATAATCATAAGAAAGTAGATACACGCAAAATATGTGTTTAAGTAAGTTATGTGCCTATGTGTTTATGTGATTATATGGTTCTGTGTCCTACATGGTTATATGTCTATGTGTTTACGTGATATGTGTTCCTGAGCATTAGTAGTAGTAGACGTGTGAGGTGAGATTCGAATATTTTGTGTTGAGTCCTGTGACAATGTCTGTTCCAGACAATGTCGTCTGGATCCCGTCATCCCTTACTTTCTCGACAAGAAAAGAGAGACAAACGTCTTGCTGCCATCATCGCTAATAGTGTAGCAAAAGCCGTGAGTGATGTTTATGAGAATGCCAGCAAATCGTCTGAGGAATCGAGAACCGAAGCTCCTAAAGCTACCGCGAAGACCTTCAGTTTCAAGCAATTCAAGTCGTGTGGGCCAAAAGAATTCACTGGCGAAGGAGGTCCTACAGCCCTATTCCACTGGTTTGATTCCATTGAGGTTACTCTGCGACAGAGCGGTTGCCCTGATGACCTCCGTACTCTGAATGCTACCGGCGTCTTCCAGTCCCGTGCACTAGACTGGTGGACGGCTGAGAGGAACAAGCGAGGGAACGATGCAGCCTACGGTATGTCGTGGGACGAGCTCAAGGAAGTTATGCTAGAGGAATTCTGCCCTCCTCAAGAACGTCAAAAGCTAGAAGATGAATTTTGGCACATACAGCAAAAGGATGGTGACAATGCTGGTCTCACTGCTCGTTTCAAACAGCTCAGCATTATCTGTCCCGATCAAGTCAAGACTCCAGACATGGCAATCAAGAAGTACATCCGGGCCCTGCCCGACTGCGTTGCTGATTTCGTGCAGGCGGCTAAGACTACGACGATCGAGGAAACTTATCTATTGGCCGCTGAAATCAACGACAAGCGGGTTAAGGCTGGTGTCTGGGATAAGACTTTGAAGCATCTGCATCAAGCTACCGCTACTGCACCAACTGCTGAACCCACCTCATCGAGCAACAAGAGAAAGAACAGCTCCAGCAACAAGAACTATGCGATCACTGCTGCACCCGTACAATCCGTACCAGCTCCACAGCGCCAAGTGGCAGCGCCTGTGACCAATGCACCTCTTGCTAAGCGTGCATACACTGGACCACATCCGCTCTGCCCTACTTGTACCTACCATCACCCGACTGCCATTCCTTGTCGTTTTTGCGCCCATTGCAATGTGTACGGGCATTTTACTGCTAACTGCCGTATTCGACAAGCTCCTGCTCATTAAGCTCTACTCACCGCCCCACAGGGTCAACAAGCTCCTCCGGCACCCGCAGTCAAAGCCAGAGCCTGCTTCGCATGTGGCAATCCTAACCATTTCGCCAACATGTGCCCAAACAGGGTTGTGAAACAAGAGCCCCAGCAGCAGCAGCCCCAACAGCAGCAGCAACACCAGCAACAACAACAACAGGCCGCACGTGCCAGAACCTTCAACATCAACATGCGCCAAGCCCAAGCCGATAACAACGTGGTTAATGGTACGTTCCTTGTGAATGGTATTTATGCATCATGTTTGTTTGATACTGGAGCCGATAATTGCTTTGTGTCATTCGAATTCGAGAAGCTCCTTAATCGTAAACGCTCCAAACTCCCTTCGACGTTCGATGTAGAAGTCGCCACTGGAAGAACTGTCGCCGTTAATTCCGTTATCCGTGATTGTACTCTTGAGCTCAACAATCACATCTTTCTTATCGACCTCATTCCGATGCAACTCGGAAGTTTCGACGTCATAATAGGCATGGACTTCCTACGCGAAAACCATGCTGAAGTTGTGTGTTATGATAAAATGATTCGATTTTCGCTAGTGAATGGTGATTTATTGTGTATCTACGGTGAAACTGCCTCGAAGGGGCTCAAACTCATGTCATGTACCCAAGCTAGCAAGTATCTCCGCAAGGAATACAAAGCTTTCTTGGCGAACATTGTAGTAGCGGAGAAGGAAAAGAAAGAGAAGAAGGAAGTGAAAGACGTTCCTGTGGTTCGTGAATTTCCTCATGTGTTTCCCGATGATCTTCCATGTTTACCGCCAAGTCGTGATATCGACTTTCGTATCGACTTCATTCCTGGAGCAAATCCTGTCGCCAAAGCTCCTTATCGACTCGCGCCATCCGAAATGCGTGAACTCTCAAACCAACTCCAGGAATTACTTGAGAAAGGCTTCATTCGCCCGAGCACCTCTCCATGGGGCGCTCCAGTCCTTTTCGTCAAAAAGAAGGATGGGACGTTTCGGATGTGCATCGACTACCGGGAATTGAATAAGTTAACTATCAAGAACCGCTATCCCCTACCTCGCATCGACGATTTATCGAAGGATTCTCGAAGATTGTTGTGCCGCTTACCTCTCTCACTCATAAAGATCAGCCTTTTGTCTGGGGAACCAAACAAGAGACTGCCTTTCAAACCTTCAAGCATAAGCTTTACAATGCTCCTGTTCTCACATTGCCCGACGGAAATGACGATTTCATTGTCTACTGTGATGCTTCCAACCTTGGTCTTGGTTGTGTTCTCATGCAACGGGACAAGGTCATAGCTTACGCATCTCGTCAGCTCAAAATCCACGAGAAGAACTACACAACCCATGATCTCGAGCTAGACGCGGTTGTTTTTGCATTAAAGATTTGACGACACTACCTGTATGGTACCAAGTGTACGATCTTCACCGATCATAGGAGCCTACAACACATCTTTAATCAGAAGGAACTTAATATGCGTCAACGCCGATGTGTAGAACTTCTCAACGATTATGACTGCGAGATCCGTTATCACCCAGGCAAAGCAAATGTTGTTGCCGACGCACTCAGCAGACGGAGTTATCTACTTAGCACTCGTAATGTTCAAGCCCAACACGACCTCGAAACCCTTATCCGTGAAGCCTAGCATGCGTGTTTTAAGGAACGCACATTGAAGAGGGAACGAATCTATCACGATGGAGCCCAACTTGTGAGCAAATCCAATGGGATATTCCACTTTCTGGACCGAATCTGGATCCCTAAGCAGACCGATTTGCGACAAATCCTGATGGACGAAGCCCATAAATCCCATTATTCTATTCACCCCGGTGCTGACAAGTTGTACCAGGATCTTCGCTACAGGTACTGGTGGCCCGGTATGAAAAGGGATATTGCCCCCTACGTTGGAAAATGCCTAACTTGTGCAAGAGTCAAGGCTGAACATCAAAGACCCTCTGGCTTACTCGAACAGCCACCAATTCCTATGTGGAAATGGGAAAGTATAGCTATGGATTTCATAACAAAGCTTCCGCACACGTCATCAGGTCACGACAGCATATGGGTTGTTGTTGACCGTTTGACTAAATCAGCTCACTTTCTGCCGATACGAGAAGACTACAAGGTAGAACGATTAGCCCGAATCTACACCGACGAGATCATTTGTAATCATGGGACGCCTCGTGACATCATCTCTGATCGTGATGCTCGGTTTACCTCGTGACTGTGGGAAACGTTTCAAACGGCACTCGGTACATCGCTTAATCTAAGTACCGCATTCCACCCTCAAACCAACGGTCAGACTGAAAGAACGATTCGTACTCTTGAAGACATGCTCCGTTCATGTGTCTTAGACTTCGGTGGCAATTGGGACAAATACCTGCCGTTAATCGAATTCTCGTATAACAACAACTATCATTCTAGCATCCAAATGGCACCATTCGAGGCATTATACGGAAGAAGATGTCGATCGCCTATTGTGTGGCACGAGATTGGTCACTCGCAACTAACCGGTTCTGAGCTACTGCAAAAAACGACAGACAAAATTTTCCAAATCCGGGACAACCTAGTGAAAGCTCGGGATCGACAGAAAAGTTACGCCGATAAGAAACGCAAGCCCAGTGAATTTGACGTTGGTGACTACGTACTCCTAAAGGTATCACCTTGGAAGGGTGTAGTCCGATTCGGCAAGAAAGGGAAACTCGCGCCTCGATATGTTGGACCTTTTAAGATTCTAGAAAGGATCGGAAAAGTCGCCTACAGACTCGAACTACCGGAGGAACTTAGTAACGTCCATCCGACTTTCCATGTGTCAAACCTCCGAAAGTGCCTAGCCGACCATGACTTACATGTCTCTCTCGATGACCTGCAAGTAAACGAAACATTACACTTCGTGGAGAAGCCTGTCGAAATCATGGATCGCCAAACCAAGCAGCTCAGACGCTCTAGCATTCCTATTATGAAGGTCCGATGGGAAGGCAAACGAGGCGCAGAGTTCACTTGGGAACTCGAAAGCGACATGAAGGAGAAGTACCCGCAGTTGTTTAAAGAGAGAAGCTAGAAAGAGAAAGTGACATTGTGATTCAGGTGTTTGTACGATTTCATATCAATCAATAGAATCACCGATTATATTACGTTCTTGTGTGTTTGGTCACGTTCATGTACGGATTCCGCGCGTCACACGTTCGGTTCGCAATCGTTTCGAAGTCAAAACCGATCCGAACCGAAAATTCTCAAACGTAATTCACGGAGTTGTACAGCTTCCAGCTAAATTTCGGGACGAAATTCCCTAAACAAGGGGAGGCTGTAACACCCCGTATTTTCGGAAGTCAAAGTCACGGTCAAAGCCAACGACCGATTGTACGAATTTTACTTATAGTAATTTCCTTAATTTAATTGTATTATGTGGAGTAAGTGTTGTTAATTGCTAAAATCGATGTGTGTTAATCGCCATCTAATCGACTCGCGACTGTGAATTATAGGAAGTAACAATGCGATAAAGTTAACTAATCGATAATCAAGCTATGCTACTCGACATCGAATCGTGATACGAACCGCAACTTGACTTAATCTGGTTAATTATACGTGTGTGTGTGTGCCCTATGTGCTACTTGTGCGTGTTATATATATATATATATATATGTTGTGGAAATCAATCGAACTCAATCGAAACTCGAAACGCAATCGAACTCGAACCCGAATCGAAAATCGAATTATGATAATTAGTAGTTGGGACTAAAAGTAATTTGACTAGGAAACCCTATCGTGATGAGCCGCGCGCAATCGAAATCGAAACATAAAAAATCGTCGCGTCAAACAAACAAACCAAGTGCCATACGGCCGGATAACCATCCGACCGGATAGCCACAAATCTCCAGGTCAGGCGCCATCCGACAGGATCGTCATCCGGGCGGTACGCCATCCGATTGGATAACCCTTTCCTCTTTTGGAATCCTATAAATACCCCTGTCATTGTCATTCTTTCCATTTCTGGAAACTCTCTGTCCGAACCATTCGTGCTCCTCACCTTTTCTTCGATTTCTCTCAATCCAGGTAAGATCTCGCCCTAAATCTTGTACTTTCTTGATCTACACGCACTCCTACACCTTTCTATCTTTTAAATCTTAACTTTTAACCGTGAAATCACTAGATTTCGGGTGTTCTAGGGTGACGTCATCATGTGTTCTTCAAGAACTTCATGTTTTGACTTCAATCCACCAAGAACAACCGAGATCTAACTGATTTCACGCAAACATACAAAGATCTTGTAAAGATCTCGACACAAGAATGGTGAAAAAGGATTGAAAGATGGTTTTAACTTTCTTTCAACGCTTTTACACTCAAAACACTCAAAACCGGTAGAATCGGGTTCTGATCTAGTCTCCTACTCACATTTAGTGCTGTACTGGTTCAGATCTGAATTCCGCCCACGAGACCACCGATTTCAGGTTAAACGAAACAACCGTCTAGAACCGGTAACTAACCGAGTTAGGGTGATTCCTGGTCGGATTAGTCACCTGGGTCGAAACGGAGTTCTATTGGTTGACACGTTGTCAAAGTGTCTCGACATAATGACAAACCATCGAAACGATCAAGTGTAAAACGAACGGAACAATCGGAATGGATCGCTGTATGACCAGATTACAATCCGATCGGATAGTTTATCCGAATGGATTGCCATCCGAACGGATCACACTGGGGTCCCACCTTCAAAACAATTCTAACTGGAGTTTGAGTATCGAACGAATTGCAATCCGATCAGATGACCATCTGACCGGATTACTCTTCGGATCATGAGATACTAAGGCTTTAGAGACTTAAACAATTTTCAACATGTTCATTGACAAGGTTGCCATCCGATCGGATTGCCATCCGATCGGATTGCCATCCGATCGAATGACGCTTCTGTTGTGAACCTGCCTTCAGTAAGTAACCTCATCACTAAGTCATCGTCCGACCGGACCATTGTCCGACCGGATGACCATCTGAACAGATTGTCATCCGCACGACCAGTCATCCGATCGACCGACTTGATAGATAGAGATACTTCAATGTTTTCAAAATACTACAACGAAAACTTCAAAAGTCAAACCATCGTACACAAACACATTCACCTCATAGGAAGAAACAATCCACTCGAATCGCCATCCGACCGGACTACTGTCCGACCGGATGACCACCCGAACGGATTGTTATCCGCACGGATTACCATCCGATCGGATTACCATCCGATCGAACCATCATCCGACCCTTTTTCACTTTGTGACGTTTTACGCATCACTTATCGTTATGCTATCGAATCTATTCAGGCTAACCTTACTCGCTAAGCACTCCCTTCAATCCATTAATCGCTGTGAGTATACTTGATCCCTTTTTGCTTTAAGCACTTTTGGGTGTTACATACGTTACAACTATTCAAATCACATCAATCACACTACTCAATACTATTGGAACGCTAACCGTTAATCCGATCAACCCGCAGTCATTGGTATCGATGGATCTATGTCGATAACTAACGTGCTTCATTTCACTATGTGTACGTGCTGGTTATGCGTAAACGAATTCGAACTCTATATGCTATTATCAATCTTGTATGCTCACCTTTACATTTTATGTATTGACATTATTTTAACGTATGTGACAGGTGCTTAGAACGCACACTTGGTAGGAATTTGAAGCTAGAATAAATCTTTAGAGCCCAACAAATAGTTGTCTGTAGTGGTCAAACTAAGGGTCTCTAGAAGCAGATAAACAATTGCTGTCTATTTGAATCTGAGTTGTCGGAACAGAATATTTGCCTGGATTTTTGTCTGTAATAATTATTTGCTGTTTGAAATACGGTATGGGACGTATTATTTAAATTAAATAGTATTGATAATTGTTGTGGAAACTTCTGGACAATCTGTTTCACTCAGTGCCATGCCCCGATGATTCTGCCATCGGTTGGGGTGTGACATACCCACTCACATGATCTAAGTAGTATACCCTCCTTAAGCTAAGCATACCATGTATAAAATGTCTGAAATAATTGTAACATATATTTTACCCCAGCCTCTAAGGCTGAACCTCCCCAGCCTCTAAGGTTGAACCTCCCCAGCCTCTAAGGCTGAACCTCCCCAGCCTCTAAGGTTGAACCTCCCCAGCCTCTAAGGCTGAACCTCCCCAACCTCTAAGGCCAACTCCCTAGTCTCTCTATATTATCACCAGACGATCCCGCCCCTAGTCATGAAAATCATTCCCATTTCGATAATACGCATTTGTTTTATAAAAACCAGTATGTTTTGCATAAGTTTTTCGTAAACCATTTGAGTTCAATGAAAATCACAAATCATTTGTTTGTAACATGGTTTAGAAAAATATAGTTTTTGTCCATTCAAAAACCTCGTATGTTCTTGCAAAATGTGCTTGTAAAAAAAATATGCAATATTTGTTCATCGAAAACTTTGTATGTTTCTACAAAACGTGCATGTCTTTCCACCCCGAAAACAATTACAAAAATGTAAAACCGTAAAAAGGTGGGGTTATGAACTCACCTGAATTGCCATGTGCAAAGCTAGCTAATTACGACTTCGTGATGTCGTTTCCAAGGCTTGACTTGCTAGCGTGCATTCTACAATATTCCTAACACGGAATATCTAATAAGTTTTTAAATAAACGTAGTAACTAACTACGTGTCACCGAGCTCTACCGAATCGTTAGTCGAACGATTCAATGGTAAGTAGTTAACTTATCGGAAATGATTAGGTCATATTTGATAAGTATCGTTTATCGTCGATAATAAATAAGTCTTAGAAAGACTTAGTTCTTGAGAGTTTAAAAATAAATAAATATTTATATATAAAATATATAAATACTTCGTTGTAATTTGCATTAGCCGTCTCGAGTAGTCGTATGTGTATGTAGGAATATTCGTACGAAAGTAATATATAATAATCTTGTATTATATATATTGCGTCTTGGATATATTTGCCATAATATACGTATATGCTATTTCAGCGTTTGTAATAAATATAAAACGTTATATCTATTTTGCGAAAGTATCATCGAGTTGTTTGAAGTTTGAAATAAATATAAAACTATATTTATTTTTATAAAGGGATTCGTGTGGTACGATAGTTGAAATAAATATATAAATTATATTTATTTTAGTAAAAGAATCCGAATAGTTCGACATTTGAAATAAATATATAAAACTATATTTATTTTATAAAGCGAAGGCATGTTCGGCGTTTGAATCAATATAAATAATTATATTGATTTTGTAAAAGATTTGTTGAATTTCCAAAGTTTAAAATAAATATAAATACTATATTTATTTGTTGTCGAAATAATTTCCGTTTCGTTGTTTTTTAATGTAGTAAGGTGTCGTTGTAAAACAAATATTCATTTGTATTTGTGTTTCTATTAAAGTTCCTCGGATTCTATAGGTTTCGTCCTTTAATAAAACGCGTTGTATATTATGGTTTTTCTCGAAAAACGGGCAGAGTTTCCTCTGTTTTTGGACGCCCCCCGACAACACAAGTTGTCGTCATATCTCAAAATTCAATCAAGATTCAATAAGTATATATGTCATTTTGTCAAGTATATCTAAACGTAACTATAATCAAGTTGGTTCGAGCTCGTTTGTCACGTAATCTATAAAACTATGAAAATAATGTAATAAACCACGTCGTAAGATCTTTACCATTTTCTCGTGTCGAAACGCTAATTGAGTTGACCGAGTCAACTAAGTTGACCGGCTGACTTTGACCGAGTCAACCGGGTTGACCGAGTTGACTCACTGGGTTGACCTGAGTTGATTAATGAGTTAACCGGGTCGAGCCGAGTTGCACCGAGTCGACCCGTTTCACGAATTCCGAACCTCCGTTGACCCTAAACGATACGCGACCCGAACCAAACCCAACCCGCTGACTTGTTAACCTAAATAATAAGCTGACCCAAACATCATCCTTCAACCGAACCGGAGCTCTGCTGGAATCCCATTGCCGCCAGCAACAGTCGTCAGAAAAGTGTCGTCTCCGCCGTTGACTGGTCAACCTTCATCATCTTCCTCATTGGGGTTTGAAACCCGTTGGTTAATAACAAGGACCGCCGGTCCGAGACACCATCCGCCACTGAAACTCATCGGATAACAACACGAACCACTAGATCGAGGCGCATACTGCCTGTCCGAGACAAGAAACATCGGTTCGAGACACATACCGCTGGTCCGAGTCTCCGACCACCGGTCCGAGCTTCCGACCGCCGGAGATTTTCTCCATTCTCTCTCTCTTTCTTCGTCTCTCGGTATCTCTCTCTCTCGTTCTTGGACCAGCTGTCGCTCATCACCACCACCCAACGATGGTGGTGTTCCAATTATACAGGTCGAACAAAGGGGGGGGGGGGAAGGGGTGTCGGCTGCATTTGAGTGAGGAACGAGGGGGGGGGGGTGATGAGTGGTCGTGGTGTCGGAGGGGGTGTCTCACCGGAACCCATTCTCCGGCCGGTTTACCGGCTCCGGTTGGTTGTCGAGAGGGGTAGACAGACTTGATGTCTGTGTCTTCTTGTATGTGTGTATATTGAATTTCTTGTACAAATGAGAGCATAAGGTTGGTCAGATTTATATAGAACTTATTTAATTAGTGGGCTTGGGCCCAGGGCCCACAAGCCTAATATCGCGTCTCAAGTGGCCCGTCGTATCTCTAAAGCCCGTTAACACACCCGTGCTCTGTAAAATAAAATAACGTATATTTTTATATCCGAAATCCCGTAAAATGTATGCTGGTAGCCGGTTGTCGTGTTCGTTCGTCAATTGTGATAAAAATCGCGTAGGATCGCGTCGTAGCTGTTTTTATTCCGTTTTTCGAGCCGGTTTCAACTACGATTGCTAAAATTTAATTACGAAGCTAGAATATATCGTAAAAATTTAATATTCGTCGGCGTTGTCAGTATTTTGTACGACATCAGTTTGTTGTCTCTTAATATTCAGTAGATTTTTCCGTAAACCACCGTTCACTCCCTGTAAAGCCGGTTAGCCGTTTCTAGGCACTACAAAAGCCTAATTAATTTAATTTGCGCTGTAAACACTATTTATTATCACGTTAATTGCGTGTTAATCACGTAATTAAGGGCCATAAATCACTGGTTGTCACATTCTCCCCCTGTTACAGAAATTTCATCCTCGAAATTTAGACTATGTTATCTCCTCGGAATTGTGTTGTTCGCAGGTAAGTCCGAATAATAACAAAGTGAATGACCGCGTAATCGAAACAAGACTTATTCGAATTATGTGAATTTAATGACATTCCTCAACAATAAGAACCCAATGGTTTACAATAAATGTGTTTCAGCAAATCGATGTCAAAGGAAACAAGTCGTACTGATACAGTCACCAGTGTGACTAAGTTAACAAGGATCCAACAATGAATAGGAACTTCGACCAATCGAATTCCATTTGAACGTTCACAAGTAAATGAGTTCTGGAAGCAATAACATCCACTGGATGAACTTAGAATCAACAATCTCAAATGTACTAGTTTGCATGAATACGCTCAACCGTGATCAGTACAAGCTGCAAGTTATACCGACGCCACAAGGTGTCGCAATGAATGAAACAATTCAATAATAGGGGTGATTGAACAAGTATCACCTGTGTTTGAAGTCAAGTGAAAGTACGGTGAAGCAATTTGAAAATTTGATTCAAATGACATCATAAGATTTTCAATTGAGGATGGAACATCGAAGAATTAATGTTTTCGATCGAAGATGAAGAAACAATAAATATAGTAAAATATTCGATCGATGTTGAAAGAACCGTTAGTAGGTACACCGGAATATGCAATGAATTTTGTGTACCATCGTCTTAACACACGATTGTGTTAAGACTACTTTAATATGATAATTCAAAGCGGATTTAAAACAAATCAATAAATAAATATTTAAATCCGTGCATGAGATATGTAAATGAGTTTAGCGCAAGCTTCAAATAAATGAAAATACCACCACAAGGTGTCGAAATCAACAAACAATTTAATGGAGTCGTAGACCAAACAAGCCCACTACGACTCGAAACAAATGAAACACTTGTTAAGACGAATCTGAATATGATGTTTCCAATACATCATATGGTGTCTTGAATTGAATGTGTAACGAACAAGTTCAAACAATTGAACTTGGTTTTGGTGCAAGCCGACAATGAATACATATATTGACAAGAAAACTTTCGGCATGGTCGCAACGAAAAACCATGTATGTAACTTGAAAAGAAAAGAAATTTCGAGAAATGTGTTGACTTGATAACAAAGGAGCCAACAGTTACAATAATGCGAGTCATTCGAATCACAAATCAATAATTAGGTTTAGCGAAACAATACTTGAACTTTGATAAAACGCTTACTCGAAACGAAACCACATGCGTAACAAACGATGCATGCGTAACATATGAATTTTTAAGAAGTGAAGCAAGTGAGTATTCGCTATAATGAAAGAAACGATCGTGATACAATGACCATTAAGAGGAGTAGAGATACGAAAATCTACTCAGTAAATGTGAATGTCGAAATTTCAATAAAAGAAATTTGAGGACTTTACCTGGGGTTGCGTGTGACGACCAGTTGTTAGGTGACGTTACCATGGAATGTCGAACATAGCGTATTCGTCGTTAATAAGATAGGGGGAAAACAGAGACATACGTCTTCTCCTTGGCGCGATTCGTGTCGTTGCAGGACCGCGTGCCAAACTGCCACTTCCTGATCGATAGTTCTCCTGCTGACAGGATTCTAGCGTCGTCGTTGAATTGCGCCATCGTTTCTTCTCAAAGGCCTCACCTTGATTGTCGTATGTGACGTGCTTTGTGACAACCCGAACTTTCGTGGTTAGTATCGTGTAATCTGGCGATCTTAACTCCGTTAAACTTAAACGATAACCTGATTAACTAACTTAGTGGTATTGGATCGGGCCGTGTATATCTTGGGCTTTATGACCATACCTTACAAACAAATACCATGTCGGCCCAAACAGATTTCATGAGCCCAACTAGTCTTTGATGTGCTTTAATTGTTTCTTGTGTATGTTTTAATTGTCCGGCCCAAAGAAACCCTTGTGATCGGCCCACTTGTTTCAATTAGATATGTATATATGTATTATCATGCACCTCACTCCCATATTAACATATTAACGTAAAAGATAAAGAAACCCTAGTAATACCCCTCTTGCATTCGGTGACCAGCAACAGGAAACAACCCCTTCGAAGCCTTGTACATCTCCCTTTATCTTTTGGTTAGTGTTTCCCTATCTATTGACAATCGTATGGTTATAGTATTGTGCATTTATGCGATAAAGGATTCTCATGATTTCTGATTATGTGGTATATGCTAAGTGATGATTAATAAAATTATGTGATGATGATTATATGATATGAATGTGTGTGAATTACCAAACTGTTGTACATGCTATCTATTACATGGATTAGTAATGATTGCAACATGTGAATGTTTGTGGACCAAGAACATAGGCATGTGCAATAACCTAGGGGCGATAGACATAAGCTGTCATGATAGTTTGGATGTTGAGTGATGACTGCATGTTATAATGAATGCCACATGATTAATGTTGATCTATGCCACGTGATTAATGATCTGGTTGCGTGGAATTTATACAATTATACATAACAAGAATTAGTTCATGAATACAAGATCACCCTATGATGAATATATGTTGAATTTTTATTATCGATAATATACAGACTGTTTTGGGGGCTGCTGTAATCGACTAAAGCTAGGTTGCAACTATAAATTCATATTAACTGAAAATTTGGTCGAACATTAATTGAATACACTATGTTGCTCACTGTTCAAGATAATTGTACAGAATTTCATAATCAATTAATTTGATGGTCGGCCACTTATTGAACACATACTTTGTTTATATTGATTTGCTATTATGTGATAGTTGAAAATGGGGTATATAATGGGCTGGCATAATAGCAGGCCACATCACACAAGGTAATGGATCTGAATTAAGTGTGGAACGAACTTGTTTAATAGTTGGACCAGTTGGGTTAAAACTGGTGTGATGGGCCATGAACTGTTTTGATTAGGAGTTTGATGCGATAATGTTAACTGGGTTAGTTATATGTCGTTAAATGTAACTCATGTGAATATGCGATTAACTGTTTAATGCTATGAGTCGTTTGTTATTTAATTGATACCGTATGATCATGAATGATACGTGAACTATGTGGATATAAACTGATTGTGAATACGTGCATAACTATAGGACTTGATTGATTACTTGCGAGCACATAATTTAGCATACCGAGCAAACCAAGGTGAGTTCACACTTTCCACAAGGCATGGGATTCCCAAGGGTTGGGAATGGGTAAAGGATTTAAACTGAAACTGCGTGATCTCCTGGCTTGGGACACGTACACACCCTCTTTATTGAAGGGTGACAACACGTGATAAGAATATAATCGGAACCTGCGTAATCTCCTGGTTTGGGGATTACGTACACACCCTCTTTATTGAAGGGTGACAACACAGATACTAGACCAAAACTCTCTATCATGAAGTCCCTCCTTTTATATCGACTTAATCGCCGGGCCAATGGCGAGCGGGTCATTAGTTAGATAGCGCTATTTAGGTTTGACAAGCCTCACACCGTGCCGCAGAGGACAGGCGTGAACTAATGGATCTGGGCACGTCAATGATGATAGACATTGACTTTAGGGCACCAACTTACTTCAGTCAGTGGTCGATATGGTAACAGGTCTAGTGGTTCACATGGGGAAGCCCCCACTGGTTATGGACATGGTTTGGGAAACAAGAAACTGATTAACTACTGGTTTTCGAATGAACTTATGATTTATGAAACAACTTTAAACTGGACAACCAACTGTGAACTCGCTCAACTTTGTTGTTGATTCGTTGCTACATGCCTTGCAGGACATTAGGTACTCAAGGAGCTTGCACAGGGAGGAACGGTCGTTGTGGGATATGGCAGTGTGTGCCATGCTATGAACATTACTTTATTTCGTATTTAATACTTCCAATGGGTTTTACAATTATACTTCCGCTAAACACTTAACTATGCTTTGGTTTTGAACACCTTTCATATTGTTTGGTTGAATTATGTTTACTTACATGCTTGTTCAATATGATTGGTGGCTTGATCCTGGTCAGTCACGCCTCCAAGCGGTGATACTCCGCGTGTGGATTTTGGGGGTGTGACAGATTGGTATCAGAGCCATTGGTTATAGTGAACTTGGTTTTAATAAGGGAAAAAGTTTTTGTTAAAACCAGACTATAACCTGTACAGTGCTCAACGATCCACAACGACGCTTCACTCCACGTGCAAGGCTCGACATTCTAGGTGATATGGTTTATGTTTTATTGCCTACTTGCTAGTTACATAGAACTTTGCTCGTGATATGCTTAGATAAACGTAACAACTATTGTTTGAAAACACTTGTGTGCTTACTCTCTTCTGTCATCGCACTTTCGCGAACCTCTCTCACCCATGTTTCCTTTGATGTGACAGTACACATTTGTTTATGACGAAACACACGAACACACACTCGTCACTATAGCAAGATGGCATGGATTGCTTGCTCACCTTATGATGCGTTGATAGTATGCCATAGTCCTTAGGTTTTTGTGATCTTATTACATTGACGACCTCCGTTTGACATCTGAGTTTGAGGAACCATTTGACATAAGTTAGGAGGAACTGAGATGAGCATGAAAATCGCAATATTATTGTGGGTGCACACATAATAATAATGTGGGGTGCATGCGAGTCCCAGTGAGCCTTGACAAGTGGAAAAGGGGTTACGTTTCGTTATTTGACCGATGTGAAACATAACAAACCTATAGGGGTCATAGCAGTGATTGTCCCCTACTCGAATGTGAACTTTTCATTCATCTCTGGATCCTTTCGAATCTCGATGCTATCGAGTATTACCTGAACACCTATCTGAACTCATCAAACCATGTAGAATGTTAGTTGCTCATACGAACGTCCCTGAGTTGGATGTCCCAACATCGAATGATTGATCGATACCTTTCTTACTCCTCCTCGTTTGCTGAAACTCATGTATTGACGTCTCCGATCCCGAAGTGTGATCACTTCTGCAACACTCTCGTAACAGACCGTGAATTACCCGAACCACTTGCAACGACGACGGACAGGAGGATGATCGTAGCACATTATCGACCTCAGTACTTTGACGACCCTGATTACCGGCAACAAGCACAGCGAATTGGCTTCAATCGAATCCTTAACCCCCGTCAGCGACTCATGGGAGTCAACACCTACGAACCAATCGAGGCATAAATGTTAATCATTGACCTTAGTGTGGTATGCGTAACTGCCAGCACAGTGAGTAACGCTTTAGAACGCGGTTCAGGATGCAAAAAGATGGACTATGATGGTGAAGAATCGTAGGGCATGTTTCAAGCAACGACATCGGGGTCAGCAGACACAACGACAACAAGGTGCTCGTAACCCTAGCTTCCAGTAAGGAAATAAAGGTGTCCACATCACGGATTGGCGGTGGTTAAGATAAGAGGACAACGAATGGCGGCGTCTCATGACCGTCAGAAAAGCTACGTTGTTAAGCGCAAGAAACCACTCGAGTTCCAAGTTGGGGATCGAGTACTATCTAAAGTCTTACCTTGGGAAGGTGTACTTCGTTTGGTATACGAGACGAAACTCAAACCGCGATATGTTAAACCGTTCGAAACCATCGAGAAAATAAGCAAGGTGACCTACAAACTGAACCTACTGAATAACTCAGTAGAGTTCACAACGTATTCCATGTGTTGAATCGGAAGAAGTGTCTGTCAGATGAAACCCCCACAGTTCCTTTTAAGGAGCTCACCACTGACGATCAGTGGCGATTTGTCGAAGAACCAGTGGAAACCTTTGACCGGGAGGTCAAGATCATCAACGCACCAGGGTACCTCTTGTTCGAGTTCGTTGGAACTCCCGTCGTGGCCCAGAGTTTACCTGGGAACGAGAAGACCAAATGAAACTCAAGTATCCCCAGTTGTTTGGGAATAGTGCAACCCCTACTGAGGCTAAAGCTACTACAGAATTTCGGGACGAAATTCCAAACCAACGGGGGGATGATGTGACACCCCAGGAAAACCAGGAAACAACACAACACAACTAGATTCCTCAGTAACTACGTGCTAAATTTCGGGACGAAATTTCTTTCAAGTTGGGGATGATGTGACAACCCGAACTTTCGTGGTTAGTATCATGTAATCTGGCGATCTTAACTTCGTTAAACTTAAACGATAACCTGATTAACTAACTTAGTGGTATTGGATCGGGCCGTGTATATCTTGGGCTTTATGACCATACCTTACAAACAAATACCATGTCGGCCCAAACAGATTTCATGAGCCCAACTAGTCTTTGATGTGCTTTAATTGTTTCTTGTGTATGTTTTAATTGTCCGGCCCAAAGAAACCCTTGTGATCGGCCCACTTGTTTCAATTAGATATGTATATATGTATTATCATGCACCTCACTCCCATATTAACATATTAACGTAAAAGATAAAGAAACCCTAGTAATACCCCTCTTGCATTCGGTGACCAGCAACAGGAAACAACCCCTTCGAAGCCTTGTACATCTCCCTTTATCTTTTGGTTAGTGTTTCCCTATCTATTGACAATCGTATGGTTATAGTATTGTGCATTTATGCGATAAAGGATTCTCATGATTTCTGATTATGTGGTATATGCTAAGTGATGATTAATAAAATTATGTGATGATGATTATATGATATGAATGTGTGTGAATTACCAAACTGTTGTACATGCTATCTATTACATGGATTAGTAATGATTGCAACATGTGAATGTTTGTGGACCAAGAACATAGGCATGTGCAATAACCTAGGGGCGATAGACATAAGCTGTCATGATAGTTTGGATGTTGAGTGATGACTGCATGTTATAATGAATGCCACATGATTAATGCTGATCTATGCCACGTGATTAATGATCTGGTTGCGTGGAATTTATACAATTATACATAACAAGAATTAGTTCATGAATACAAGATCACCCTATGATGAATATATGTTGAATTTTTATTATCGATAATATACAGACTGTTTTGGGGGCTGCTGTAATCGACTAAAGCTAGGTTGCAACTATAAATTCATATTAACTGAAAATTTGGTCGAACATTAATTGAATACACTATGTTGCTCACTGTTCAAGATAATTGTACAGAATTTCATAATCAATTAATTTGATGGTCGGCCACTTATTGAACACATACTTTGTTTATATTGATTTGCTATTATGTGATAGTTGAAAATGGGGTATATAATGGGCTGGCATAATAGCAGGCCACATCACACAAGGTAATGGATCTGAATTAAGTGTGGAACGAACTTGTTTAATAGTTGGACCAGTTGGGTTAAAACTGGTGTGATGGGCCATGAACTGTTTTGATTAGGAGTTTGATGCGATAATGTTAACTGGGTTAGTTATATGTCGTTAAATGTAACTCATGTGAATATGCGATTAACTGTTTAATGCTATGAGTCGTTTGTTATTTAATTGATACCGTATGATCATGAATGATACGTGAACTATGTGGATATAAACTGATTGTGAATACGTGCATAACTATAGGACTTGATTGATTACTTGCGAGCACATAATTTAGCATACCGAGCAAACCAAGGTGAGTTCACACTTTCCACAAGGCATGGGATTCCCAAGGGTTGGGAATGGGTAAAGGATTTAAACTGAAACTGCGTGATCTCCTGGCTTGGGACACGTACACACCCTCTTTATTGAAGGGTGACAACACGTGATAAGAATATAATCGGAACCTGCGTAATCTCCTGGTTTGGGGATTACGTACACACCCTCTTTATTGAAGGGTGACAACACAGATACTAGACCAAAACTCTCTATCATGAAGTCCCTCCTTTTATATCGACTTAATCGCCGGGCCAATGGCGAGCGGGTCATTAGTTAGATAGCGCTATTTAGGTTTGACAAGCCTCACACCGTGCCGCAGAGGACAGGCGTGAACTAATGGATCTGGGCACGTCAATGATGATAGACATTGACTTTAGGGCACCAACTTACTTCAGTCAGTGGTCGATATGGTAACAGGTCTAGTGGTTCACATGGGGAAGCCCCCACTGGTTATGGACATGGTTTGGGAAACAAGAAACTGATTAACTACTGGTTTTCGAATGAACTTATGATTTATGAAACAACTTTAAACTGGACAACCAACTGTGAACTCGCTCAACTTTGTTGTTGATTCGTTGCTACATGCCTTGCAGGACATTAGGTACTCAAGGAGCTTGCACAGGGAGGAACGGTCGTTGTGGGATATGGCAGTGTGTGCCATGCTATGAACATTACTTTATTTCGTATTTAATACTTCCAATGGGTTTTACAATTATACTTCCGCTAAACACTTAACTATGCTTTGGTTTTGAACACCTTTCATATTGTTTGGTTGAATTATGTTTACTTACATGCTTGTTCAATATGATTGGTGGCTTGATCCTGGTCAGTCACGCCTCCAAGCGGTGATACTCCGCGTGTGGATTTTGGGGGTGTGACAGATTGGTATCAGAGCCATTGGTTATAGTGAACTTGGTTTTAATAAGGGAAAAAGTTTTTGTTAAAACCAGACTATAACCTGTACAGTGCTCAACGATCCACAACGACGCTTCACTCCACGTGCAAGGCTCGACATTCTAGGTGATATGGTTTATGTTTTATTGCCTACTTGCTAGTTACATAGAACTTTGCTCGTGATATGCTTAGATAAACGTAACAACTATTGTTTGAAAACACTTGTGTGCTTACTCTCTTCTGTCATCGCACTTTCGCGAACCTCTCTCACCCATGTTTCCTTTGATGTGACAGTACACATTTGTTTATGACGAAACACACGAACACACACTCGTCACTATAGCAAGATGGCATGGATTGCTTGCTCACCTTATGATGCGTTGATAGTATGCCATAGTCCTTAGGTTTTTGTGATCTTATTACATTGACGACCTCCGTTTGACATCTGAGTTTGAGGAACCATTTGACATAAGTTAGGAGGAACTGAGATGAGCATGAAAATCGCAATATTATTGTGGGTGCACACATAATAATAATGTGGGGTGCATGCGAGTCCCAGTGAGCCTTGACAAGTGGAAAAGGGGTTACGTTTCGTTATTTGACCGATGTGAAACATAACAAACCTATAGGGGTCATAGCAGTGATTGTCCCCTACTCGAATGTGAACTTTTCATTCATCTCTGGATCCTTTCGAATCTCGATGCTATCGAGTATTACCTGAACACCTATCTGAACTCATCAAACCATGTAGAATGTTAGTTGCTCATACGAACGTCCCTGAGTTGGATGTCCCAACATCGAATGATTGATCGATACCTTTCTTACTCCTCCTCGTTTGCTGAAACTCATGTATTGACGTCTCCGATCCCGAAGTGTGATCACTTCTGCAACACTCTCGTAACAGACCGTGAATTACCCGAACCACTTGCAACGACGACGGACAGGAGGATGATCGTAGCACATTATCGACCTCAGTACTTTGACGACCCTGATTACCGGCAACAAGCACAGCGAATTGGCTTCAATCGAATCCTTAACCCCCGTCAGCGACTCATGGGAGTCAACACCTACGAACCAATCGAGGCATAAATGTTAATCATTGACCTTAGTGTGGTATGCGTAACTGCCAACACTCTCTATCATGAAGTCCCTCCTTTTATATCGACTTAATCGCCGGGCCAATGGGGAGCGGGTCATTAGTTAGATAGCGCTATTTAGGTTTGACAAGCCTCACACCGTGCCGCAGAGGACGGGCGTGAACTAATGGATCTGGGCACGTCAATGATGATAGACATTGACTTTAGGGCACCAACTTACTTCAGTCAGTGGTCGATATGGTAACAGGTCTAGTGGTTCACATGGGGAAGCCCCACTGGTTATGGACATGGTTTGGGAAACAATAAACTGATTAACTACTGGTTTTCGAATGAACTTATGATTTATAAAACAACTTTAATCTGGACAACCAACTGTGAACTCGCTCAACTTTGTTGTTGATTCGTTGCTACATGCCTTGCAGGACATTAGGTACTCAAGGAGCTTGCACAGGGAGGAACGGTCGTTGTGGGACATGGCAGTGTGTGCCATGCTATGAACATTACTTTATTTCGTATTTAATACTTCCAATGGGTTTTACAATTATGCTTCCGCTAAACACTTAACTATGCTTTGGTTTTGAACACCTTTCATATTGTTTGGTTGAATTATGTTTACTTACATGCTTGTTCAATATGATTGGTGGCTTGATCCTGGTCAGTCACGCCTCCAAGCGGTGATACTCCGCGTGTGGATTTTGGGGGTTTGACATGCTTCAACCTCTGTTGACGTACGTATTGAGTTTCGTGTATACCTGTGCACTAGCATTTCATTCTGCGTAGAATGTGATGTATCCCGACATCCGTTGACGTAATATTTAAGTTCCATGTGCACTAGCGTTTCGTTATGCATAGGTTGCCTGCTCGGGAAGTTAAAATGTCATAGACAATATGGATAATAGTGTGTGCCCGAGTTAATATTCGCGTTTCCTACGTGATGACCTTTAATGAACTTCAACATAAGTTTCCGAAGGTCTTAAATGCATGTTTCCTAAACTCTCAGAGTTTTGTGTACTGTATGTAATTGTTTTGTGTACCGTGTGTAAAACACAACTCTAGCGTATGTTTAAAGTTAAAATTCTGACCTTTTTGTTTTCGGCAACGGTTGGAGACCATATTCGAGTAATAGGCGTTCTGTATGTATTTAACGTCTTAATAGTCTAAGTCCCAGAGAAAAGTGAGGTTAGAGCCTAGGTATCACAACAGAAACCTAATTCGCTGTAACCTATTACTCTGATACCAATCTGTCACACCCCGAAATTATCAGAGCTGGCGTGACTGGACCGGTATCTTCATTGCACAGCGGAAGCAAATAATCTAAGTCTTTTAGGAATTGAACGCCCACTAAGTACTCGTATCTCCAATGGTTCTCCTATTCCAACCGTGCCTTGTCTTAGGAATGCAACCTGAGAAAGAAACATGCGAAAAATCAACATAAAGTTGAGCGAGTTCATAGTTTGTTTGTAAAAGATTTGAACTAAATCTTTTGAATAACCGGTTTGTGAGATAATATTGAGAAAACAAATTTAGAAATCATTTTCTTGCCAAGTTATATGGAAACTTGGTATTTGTAACGCATTATGTTCGTAAAGCCATGTATTTGTAAACTCTTGTATTTGTAAAATTTGTATAACCGTCAA